>JAZKJV010011535.1:0-438383 GCA_037367405.1 Ottelia alismoides
TGCCATAACTCGTACTTTCGTTTTTTCTTAATAAATACGGCTAAAATTCTTTAAAATCATTAAAAATTCTTAATAAAAAGATGTAGTTATTCCTCAAATTCGTTTTGTATTTACTGATTAATAAATCAGGTGAAAATGTTTTTTGCAAATGTTTGAAAAATAGTTTGAAAATCCTTTGTGAACATCTATTGAAAACTATTTTGAAAATATTTTGTTTCGTGTTTTCAACCTGTGTGAAAAAGGTGTGGATTGTAAAATTTCTTTTCTTTGTGTGAAATAAAATGTTTGAAAAATGAATTTGCAAATGGTTTGAAAAATGGTTGCAAAAATGATTTGAAAAACCTATATATACTGTTTTGAAAGCCTTTGCAAAATGATTTTCAAATGTGTGTCAAATGTTTGTAAAAACTATTTTGACTATAGTTTCAAAAATTGTGTGTAATTGTTTTCAAATGAGTTTGAGGAATATTCACATCACACCAAAAATCCACTATATATATACATAAAATTGACCACTTACCCTGTAAATTCTAAAATCCACTTCTTGTAAATATAAGAAGCACTCCCGTGTACATATTTTCACCTAGTTTTGAGCCAAAATCTTTTTGTTTTCAAAAATTCCCAAAAACATTTGCAAAGTTAAAATCCAAAAACATCTGAAAAATATTTTGAAAAATACAAAAAAATTGCATCTGCATGCATCATCTTTCAAAAATCCATAAAAAGTTCAAAATCTTGAAAATTGCATCACAAAAATATGTTCTACATTGCATTGCATAGCATTCGCATTTTCGGATTGAGTTTGATAGTTGAACGAGTCTAAGTAAAATCTGGAGATTGGAGCTTGATTGGACCTTAAAATCTACTTAATAACAGGAACCTTATAGGAACTGGGTTTGAGGTACTTCAGGTCTAGTTGACTTAATTCTTTGAGGATCACGAGACTTGGTTCAATGGATTCTTGACTGCCTAAGTAGAGTATTTCGGAGCACACACACGACTCTTGTTGATAATGACCTAACTTGGACACCTGCACCTTTCACATGGCTCAACTCAGTTGGAGTTGTGAGGGGGATTGGATTTGCCGGTATGAGACGCACGCAAGTGGAAACATTTGTCCTCCTCTAGGGAGGGAAGTGGCACCCCAACCCGTCCAGTGATTAGGAAGTCTAAAGACAGGAGGCTGTGGGTTGCGATAAAGCTTCAAAAGAGGGATAGTCTACTGGCTCAAGAGGAAAAACTCCTTATGTAAATGCTGCTGTATATAGTGTTCAAAAAAAAAGTGTTCAGGCATGTACAAAAATAAAAAGCCTGCAAGTATGTACAAAGTCAATAAGCAAGCTTGAGTTCCAAAGTCATATCATGTGAGCCTGCAGCAGGATGACTTGACTACACTGGTCTTGCATCCAAGGATAGGTAGCTACACTGGCTACCGTCCATTCTTCTCTTCACCCCCTCCTCTTGAGCTGGTTGCCACTTGAACTTAGAAGGGAATACCCCGCTCCTCGAGGATGGAGTTGCTGGATTGGGGAATCATTGGGTTGTCGTACTGGAGAAGTCAGTTTCCTTGTCATTCTAGTTGGGGAGAGCCACTATCACTTACACTGTACAAGTCAGATTCATAGTCGTAAGAGTTTGCGTATGAATTGAGATATTTCTGACCTGGCTATCGAGGAGACTCGGACAGAGTTTTGGGATCCTCAAGGACTGTTGGATTTCAAACACGGTTCTCAATAAGGTTCCGCCCGCCTAAATTTCTAAGGGTCCGACTTAAGCTCCAAACTTTGATTTTGCGAAGACAAGTTTGATAATCAATAAAATATCCAAGTTCTTCTTTTTCTTTTCTTTCTTTTCTTTTGCACTTATTGCATAAGTGTTTGCTAGGGACTAGCAAAGGTAAAGTATAGGGGGATGATGAATCCCACATTTCATCATCTTTATTCTATCATTTTGGCACCTAAAACCCTAGCAAATGCCTGTAAATAGCCTTAAATCAAGCATCTTAACATTCATGCATGTGCATCTCAACAGTGTGTAAATTACTGTAATTAAGGCCAAAATTATAGAATAAATAAAGAAAAGAAAAAGAATAAAATATTGTAAATATTTTATGACTCAAAACCCCCGAGACCTAGGCATCTTGATGAATAGGTCGACAAGGAATAAAGTAGGGGGAGATAAGGTCAGAAATACAGTCAAAATACCTATACTTGTTATTCATTCTTTATTCATTTTGGGACCTATTTTTGGTTCCACTTTTTGTACATCAAATAAAGAAACTTTGTACATGAAAGTTGTAGATAATTTCATAAAGAAAAAGACAAAATTGATTTCACAGAAAAGAATGTACAGACAAAAAGTTCTGGTCTGAATAAGAATCCAAAATCCCAACTTCCCAGACCCGTATCTCACAACTGACAACTCCAAATGTAGCAAACTCACCTTTAATTGTATATAGAATAAAATAATCTACCCAATGGTGGTGGTTTCGCATTTGGCGGAGCTACGGTTTGAAGTTGAGTTTTGGACCTCTATTGTATACTTGTACTGAATAAAATATTCAATTTATTCTTTATTCATTATTTATTCACTTTTATATTCTTATAATTTTGTAAATATTACTTATACTATATATGTGCATTAAAATTGAAATAAAATGCCAAAAAAAATAAAAATAAAAATACTTGTATAAAGAATACATAGGAATACTGCACATACTTATACCTACATAGAATACTCTTAGATTTTATTAAATGCACAAAACAACTCAGAAAAATAAAATAAAAATTATACTTATGTATATAAAAGTATGTTATAATTTTACAAAATCATAAATAAAAATAATAAGATTAAAAATACATAAGATAAAAATAAAATATCAAAATACATAGGTATTATACCTATATAGGGTTAAAAAGCAACTTATAAAATATAAGTCATAAAAATAAATAAAAATCAAAATAAAATACTACATAAAATTCTAAACATTTTTTATTTTATAACTTTTATTTAATTCGACCATTTAGTATTTTAATTAGAATTATTAAATCTTTTTCCAGGGTTTTTCCTGGTTGGTCCACGTGGACCAACCAGGAGGCCAGGACTGTTGACCAAGGTCAACAGTCTGACCTACCCCCTGCGGCTTGTCAGAACCAAGTTTGACCCCCCTTCTTCATCCTTTTTTCGAGGTAAACCCTTACACTAAAACGCGATGCAATCTTCACGACTTTCATAGCTCGTGCATCAAGGATTCACGCCCAAGCGTCACCTTGGGTCGTGGATCACTGCAGCTCCCACGATACCTCGTTCTTTCCACCCCTTCGTCAACCACTTAAAACCTTGCCCTTGACCTAATTTGAAAATGGAACCGCATTCCACACAGATCTACCCCCCTTTTTGGTCGTGCTCGAGCATCTGGAGGTGACAGCTCCTGGTTCCTTGCCTCAAGGCGGCGGGTCGTCAACTGATCTGGGCGTGTTCCACACCTCCGGCGAGCCTTGCCGTAGAGGTATTTACCCTCTGGCCTTTGGCTATTGAGGCTGCCATTCGTCCCATTTTTATCGTCATTTTCTTCCTGTTAGTGTTAGGATCAGTTCGCCTTAAATCCATCGTCAAATCCTTCATCGCATCATTCCACAGATCACCTCGCCGGAGCGCAACTCCGGCGAGCCACCATCTCGCCTTTCGTTTCATTTCGAGAGCCCCCAGAGGTCGAGGCATTTTGCCCTCGACCTCTCTAACTTTTTGGTGCAGGTATTGAAGCCTATCGACGCTTCTGGAGCGGTTTTGTTCTCTCGCCGGAGCACCTGGGGCCTTGCAGCTCCGCCACCTCCGTGCGAGAGCACCGGCGACCGCCGGTGGCTTTTGTTGCTCCCAGACGCCAGCCGACACCTGCAGGAGCATCCTCGTCCACTTTGCAAGCCCGATCGTCGCCGTAGCTGGACGGAGGAGCTCGGAGAAGTTCGCCCATCCGGAGCTCCTCCGTGTTCTTCCCTCTACCTCCGGCGCCGTCGGATCAACGAAGGACGCCCAGATCGTGCTGCAGCCGTTAGATCTTCCCAAGTGCCCACTGTCCGATCGTCGAAGGAGATCTAATCCAGGCCGCACAAGCCAACCGTCATCGCGCGCCCAGGACACGCCACGTGGATAAGTGGACCGCCTCCAGCCGCTGGATCGCGCCCCGTCGCCCAGCCGTTGGATGCGTGCCACGCGTCTTCATCAGAGCGCCCGGGCGAGGGTATTTTGCATCTCAACCCTCGCCATTTTTTGTATTTAATATTTAGTTTTTAAACTTTCGTCTGTAGCGTAAAGAGTTTGTAATATTTGCATAGAGACCCCCGAACTTCTCTTATTTGCATCTGAGTCCTCAGCCACGTCACCTCACGTGACCTGTACACGTGAGGTGGGGGCATTTTGCAGAGGGCCCCTCGAATTTTTGTGTATTTCAGTTTAGTACCAAAACTTTCGTATGAAGTGTAATATTTTTGGCATTTTGCACGTCGACCCCTCCAGTTTGAAATATTGCATTCCAGTCCTTCCCAGGCGCGTGCAAGTCACGCGCCCTGGTGGGTAAATTGCCAGGAGGCCCAGGCGGGTTTTGTAATTGTATTTTGGTGCTAAAATTGAATATATAGTGTATATTTTTGTGGAAAATTGCATGTGTACCCCTGATGTTTTGGATATTAACATATGCCCCTGCCAGGCCTGATTATTAATTGGATGTTTGTTGTATTTATTTGAAATATCATTTCAACTCCAAAAATTCCACAAAAATAGACTTAAGCTCCTGTGCACCTGTACTTTAACGCCATCTAGTTAGTTTTTGATTTTATTTTATTTTCTTATTTATTAAAAATCAAAAACTCCCTTTTTGTGTACTGTCTACCTTAGAAAATACCAAAAAATATCAAAACACCTCCAAAAATTCCCAAAAATTCACATAGTGTCTATTTTATCCTATTTTAGTGTCAGTCCAAAAATTATTAAAAATCTCAAAAGAAAAACACTAAAAACTTAAAAACACTCCAAAAACTTCAAAACAATATATAAAATAGTAGAAAAATCAAAAAAATATAAACTCAGCTTCTGTTTATCCCTTATTTTGTTCTTTTTATTAGAAAAATAGTGTGAAAATTTTTAGCTACTGGTTGGTATTTTTAAATCTCATTTTATTCACAGCCAGCCTCTTTTCCATTGTTTAGCTTTATTTCAGTATTTAAAAATATCAAAAACATTTTGAAAAACCCCCAAAAATGACAAAAACAGTAGAAAACCTTAAAAATACCAAAAACATTTTATTTCTGAATTTTTGAGTATTTTTGCACATTTTTATAAATCTTTTAGTTTGTCTTTCATTATATTGCCTTTACTTCCTAATATTAAAAAAAAGAAATACAAAAATATAAAATATAAAATATAAAAATCAGAAAATTAAAAATCAAAATATAAAATTAAAAATTAAATAAAAAATATTAAAAATTTAAAACCCACAAAAACATTTCTTTTATTTGCTTGCTTAGTGTAGACACATCACACACTCACACACTTTAGCATTTGCTTGAGCTACACTGCTTGCTCCCTGTGTTCGAACTCTCTGCATACTTGACACTATACACCATTTGTGCAGAGTTAAAAATAAATTTTAACTCCACATTTCTTTCTAATTATTGATCTTAGTGTGGGTTAATTGTTGATTAAATTCGGATTTTGATTGGTCGACACTGCGACTGAGTTCACGCTTTGTGTTGAACTTAAGACCGTCGAATTCCGAGTTTATCAAATGGCGCCGTTGCCGGGGAGCAACAGCTTGTAGTTCACATTTTTGTTTGATTGTGTGATTGTTACCATAGCTTCATTTGCCATCTCTCACATTTTTGATACATCTTGTTGAGCTATCTGACCATCTCTTGTCTTGTCTTCTTGCGAGGGACCGCGGAGCGAGGCGGATCGCCTAGGTGACCCGACGCATCCTTGGGAAGCGGAGCCGGCTGTTCTTTAGCCAAGCCGGCAGGAGAGAGCAAGGAGTGAGAGAGAGAGTGTTAGATTAGTTTTTATTTATTTTTGTGAGAGAGAGTGATTCATTTAAATTGTAATAATACAGGTACACTTGGACTTGGACACTTAGACATTCGGGCCTAATTTCCGGGTGTCTGTTCACCCGGGGGCTCACCGCCGTTTTGACCGCGTTTTCATCGCTTGTCATTTTCCGGTTTTGTTTTCATTTTTCACTTTATTTTGTGGATTGAGCTCTTAGTTCTAGGTCTGCTTGACTCGATTAGAATAGGTCCAAACACCTAATTATATTTGCATGCTCCTATAGACTCGTATTTGGACTTAGAATAATCAAACAGTTAGTTAGTAGCTTCCAAATCCACGCGCCGCGAGCTCACACCCGAACAAGCGCTTTCTCCTACCCCAAATGTGTTGGGCAGAGGAGGGGTGAGCCTAGACTGGACACTCGGATTAGGAGTTGCTAGCTAGCTTGTGGTTCTTCACGCTAGCAGTTGCCTGTTCTAGGACGATTTCCGCCTTGCATTTCGCCATATAGATTAGGTTTAAAAATTCTGCTTTGCATCCCGCATGGAGAGAGCTGGGATTCGCTGTAAGTCCTCTTACTTTGCACGCATCATTTAGGCACAAAGGTGAGATTTCCACCTTGGTGTCGACTTGCACGGCTTTTCCGACTCTTTTCTCCCTCTGTTTTTGGACAAAGTAGGATAAAGGAAAAATACAAAAACGTTAGGCGCTTGTTTGAATTGACTCAAAAGAAGCGATAACACCAAAAAAATTAAAAAAGGGACTGCTAAAGAAAACTTGACCAAAAATAAAATCGGTAATTGGATTCATTGCTTGGGGAGAGTAACACCCTCACTTGTTTTCAGGTTGCATGGGAAGGTCTCCTTCCAAGTGAGGTGAGCGCTTCGTAAGGATTAGAGCCCAAAACCCAACTTGTGGCTGCCTTGTGTATCGCCTGGATTTCCGAAGTATTGGCGCTACTATCGTACGTAGTCGAGTAGGACTTGGTCGCCATTGGTGACTCTCTGTTGTGAGAGCGCCGACCTTGTCTGAAGTACCGAGCCTAGGCCACGCCTTCACGGGTGTGTCTGTCTCACCGGCTGCGTCCGAGTAGGATCTTGCACGCTCACGGGTGATTCCGTTGCGAGCGAGGTCCGAAGTATCGGTTTCGCCTATCGGCTTCCTCTCTCTTTTCTTTGGCTGAGTAGGGATCCAGGAAGGGTTACAAGGACCTTAAAAAGCGCAAGTTACAGGTTACACAGGAGGAGGACAAGTACGGGGACACTTTCCTGGCAGTACTCTCTCTCCTATAGGCGTAGCGCTCTAAGGACTCGTGAAAAGATAAATACCTG
Organism: Ottelia alismoides; assembly: GCA_037367405.1. Taxonomy (NCBI): domain Eukaryota; kingdom Viridiplantae; phylum Streptophyta; class Magnoliopsida; order Alismatales; family Hydrocharitaceae; genus Ottelia; species Ottelia alismoides. Next base: position 7,368 of record JAZKJV010011535.1, read on the forward strand.
AAAAACAAGCTAAAACTGACAAGATAAAAGCCGAACCTTCACGGCTTCACGAGTTGAGTTGGTGAACTTACCCTTGCTTTGTGTTTGATTGTTAGATTTATTAAGGTCAAGATCAAAAACACCACACAATTGTGCAAAATTTTGTTGCATCTCATTTTCTTCTTTTCTTGCATTACCCCCACTCTTTTCCGAATAATCAAGATGATGGGACAGAGATCTCTTAGGCCGACCTTGTCGGCACCGCTATCCAGCACTCCTCCTTATTCATCTAGGAACAACTCGGAGAGTCCGCTCTCCGAGCCTGAGTTCACATCCACCCTGTTCCCCCTCGACCACCCTTCCCATTCTCCTTCCCTCAGTCCAATTGTGTCAGAGTTCAGTGAATCACAGAATTCAACTCATTCAACAGCACCTGAAATGGCCTCTTTTGCATTTTCAGAGAACCCAGTAATGGCTGACAGAGGCGAGCACCCAGATGACCACGACCATCCTCCGTTCATTATTGACCAAGTGGCCATCAACAATTCATTATTAGCGTCCCTGGAGAATATGCCGAGGCAGATCCGAGACCAGGGCACTTTCATGGGTGATCTGATGAGAGAAATAGCACAGCTGAGAGAAAACCGACCTGGGGGCGGTGGTGGTGGAGAAGGAGGAGGACCCGATGCAGGAGGCGATCCGGATGGTGAGCGACCGCCACAGACTATCATGAGGGAACTACACAACCCAGCTTCGTCCCTCACTCACCGGTGGATCAGACTTCCGCCAATCCACGGAGACTTCGAGCTTCGGCACAACACGATTCAGATGCTACCCAAGTTCCATGGGTTGCCGACCGAAGAGCCACACCTCCATCTCCAAGAGTTCGAAATGATATGCAGCACTATCCACGATCGGTTGTTGACCGAGGACACTATCAAGATGATCGCCTTCCCATTCTCATTGGTTGATCGAGCCGCATATTGGCTCAAGCATCTAGGGCGATTTGTCGACACTTGGGCAGATCTCCGGTCCGTATATTTGAAGAAATACTATCCTCTCGGCCGGACAAACGCAGCTCGAGCCATGATCAGCAATTTCGCCATGATCCCAAATGAACAGTTCCATGAAGCATGGGATCGTTTCAGAGAGCTCATAGACCGGTGTCCACATCACGACATCTCCAAGCCCCACCTGGTGCAGAGTTTCTTCTGTGGGCTGACACCGGAGCTGCAGGGGCTTGTGAACGCCTCTTGCGGTGGGTCATATTTCTCCAAGGGAGAAGACGACGTCTGGGCCATTTATGAGGGAATGGCAGAGAACTCCACAGTGATGACCCAGGCCAGAGTCTACACTCAGCAGAAGCCCCCGCAGGGAGCGGGATCATTTCAGAGGATCGCCCGCATCGATGCCGGTCCCAGCACAGTGTCGGTAGCCGCAGCTCAAGCAGAATCAGCAGCAGCCGACATGGGCATCATCAGTGAAAAGCTGGACCGCATGGAGATCCTTGAAAAGAAGCAGAACCAAGGTCTAGCCCAGATGGACCTTCTTACCAAAACAATGAGTGACCTGAAGACTCAAATTCTATGTATTCAGGAGGCACAAGCCCATTCCCAACAGCCTCCCAGGTCACAGGTTGCTTCCAGCAGCAACAATCCCAACCAGGCCTCCACCTCATACCGCCAGGTGAACCATATCCAGGCGGAGCCGGTTCCATTTTTGCAGTACCATCCAGAGCAACCGCCATCTCAGGAGACTCAGGTGGTGGTGTATCAGCCGGAGCAGCCACTGGCAGTTCTTCCTCCACCCTCCTTCGAGCAGGAACCGTTGATGGAAGTCAACGGGATTTGGTATGACCGATACCCTCAACCAGCGATTCGCAGGGATCACCCCGGATTCCGTTGGGGTAATGGTGGATCCTCATCCCAACAGCATTCCCCTGCTCAAGGACAGCAGAACGGCCAGCCACAGCAACAACACCAGCCGCCCCAGTACAACCAGCCCCAGCAGTATCAGAGTGGTCCTCGTCCCGCCTATCAGGGACAACAGTGGAGGCAGCGCCAGCAGCCTCAGCAATCTTATCACCATCCTCCTCCCCAATATCAGCAGCAGTACCAGCAGCAGCAGCCCCATGTCCAGCAGGGACAGACATCTGGTTCTCAGGGTCAAGCCTATGAGAACCCAGCCCTTGACGATCTTGCCCGCTTGCTATCTGAACAGCGAGCATCTTTCAGGCAAGAAATGGATGAGTTCCGGCAGGAGATGCGGGACATCATCAAAGGCAAAGCCGCCATACCCGCTCAGATCGAACCCAATCCTAATAATTTAAAAAGAAAAATCTGAGCAGGTAGAGTTCACAGAGGACACCTCTCCTAGTGATGATTTGAATGACATATCCTATTCCTATTATGATGCTGATTTTGTTACTACTAGGAGCGGTAGGATGCCAGCCGGCGGCGCCTCTTCTGAGCGACAGCCAGACGCAGAACCAGGAGCGCCAGAGGAGCAGACTAGCGGTACTGATGCCGCTAATGATGATGTTGAAGACGGTGGTGCTGACGCCACCAATGAAGGATTCCAGGATAACGGTGCTGATGCCGTTGTGATACCAGATGTAGACGGTGGTGCTGAAGCCACCATTTTGGGAGATGAACCAGAGCGCGGTGCTGATGCCGCGAAGACAGGTGCTAGTGGTGGTACTGAGGCCACCACATCCACTTTTGTTGAGCCATCTGTGATGTCACCACATTTTGTATCTAGAGACTGTGGGAAGACAAACAAAAACAAAAATATGAATAAAGGAAAGGTTTCTGTTCAAATTACGGATCCATATGTGTTGAATGATGATGATTGTATGGATTCTCCGTCTTCACAGGCACAGGGACCGATTCCTAGTCCTCCATCTGAGGAGGCCCCTACCATCCCCTTCCTGAGGCACTCCGCCGAGCGAAGGGGAATAAAAAAGAAAATCCTAAAAAGAATCAGCAGGTAGAGTTTGGCAACGAATGATTGACAGATTTCACATTCAGCTGACTCTACGAGAAGCATTTGAGCATATCCCCTTCTTCAAGAAGAATTTGAAAGAAACAACTACTGTCAGAAGGAGGAAGAGGCACAGAGATCAAATTCATATGCTCACTCATAACACTTGCTGCGCCATTCAGAACACATTGCCAGCCAAGCGACCAGACGCAGGAGCTCCCTATGTCAGATGCGAGATTCAGGAGCAACAGTTTGATCGTACTCTATTAGACAGCGACTCTTCAATTAACCTCCTTCCGGCAGCCTTACTCAAGCAGTTCGAGTTTGGCCCTCTTCTTCGAAGCAGAACCGTCCTTCAGTTTGCTGATAGGTCGATTAAGAGGCCGAAGGGGTTATTGAAAGACGTGGTCGTTACCATTCCGGGCCTGAAATTCCCCGTGGACTTCGTTGTGTTGACATGGAGATCCCTGAGGCGGTAACTGATGCCCCCATCATTCTCGGACGTCCATTCTTGGCCACAGCCAAGGCGGTGACCGATCATGATAGTGGGAAGGTATGCTTTCGCGTAGAGGGCGAAACCATACAAATAGAGACGATCGAAGAGATCAGAGCCAGAGAGGCAGAATGCTCAGAGCAGTCCAGCGAGGCCGAGCAGATGACAGAGGAGGAGCTAGACATCCACCAGGTTTGTGATTTCGAGATGACTGATGATGAATCCAACTGGAAAGACCCCGTAGCACCGACCCTCGCCTTGCCGACAGATTCACTGTATCTCAAGCTCATGGCAGTCGAGAGCCGGGAGAGCACACCCCTGGATGAGGATATTTCTGAGGCTGACAGTGTCGTGATGAGTGTGCTGAGGATTTTCAATCTTGCTCATCGTCTTCTGATCCCTCGGATTCAGACATTGACTGGGATGACTTTGATGATTATTTGCCTTGTCTGATTCCTACTGAGCCAACAACCATGACAGAGTGCGAGCCAGTGCAGTTGATTGATGAACCATCGGGCCGCCCTTCGTCAGAAATTCATGCAGTGCGAGAGTTCTCCCATGCAGACCTGGTCGCATTTACACAGACTTATCAGAAGCCAGATCTGCCACCTCCCAGTTGTCCGGAACGAAAACCTCTGCCGCAGACAATGAAGTACAGATTCCTTGCTGGAGAGCCAGAAATGCACCCAGTCATTATCTCAGCAGATTTGACTGGAGAACAAGAATCTCGTCTGATGGAGGTTCTTGAAAGAAACCGCAAGGCAATCGGTTGGAGTATAGCTGATCTCCAGGGGCTGAGTCCAAATCTTTGCTCTCACCACATCTATCTCGAAGATAACGCTAAGCCGTCGCGTGAGTTCCAGCGACGGCTAAACCCGAATCTTCGAGACGTAGTCATGAAAGAAATTTCCAAGTGGTGGAGCGCCGATTTCATCTATCCCATCTCCGACTCCAAATGGGTAAGTCCGCTACATGTGGTACCCAAGAAGACGGGTATCACTACAGTTATCAATGAGTCTGGAGAGGAGATCGCTACCAGAGTACCAACTTCTTGGAGGGTCTGTGTGGACTACAGACGATTGAATGAGGCCACCAAGAAGGATCACTTCCCGCTACCATTTATTGATCAGATTATCGAGCGGTTAGCTGGGAAGAGTCACTACTGCTTTCTTGATGGGTACTCTGGATATAATCAGGTGGCCATTGCGCCCGAAGACCAGGAGAAAACGACATTCACCTGTCCGTTTGGGACTTATGCTTTCAGACGGATGCCCTTTGGTCTATGTAACGCTCCGGTGACATTCCAAAGGTGCATGTTGTCCATCTTCTCGGACATGGTGGGTGACTGTTTAGAGGTCTTCATGGATGACTTCTCGGTCTATGGCGACGGGTTCGACACTTGTCTTGACTGCCTAGACCGTGTGCTGAAGCGCTGCATAGAGGTCAATCTTGTCTTATCCTGGGAGAAGAGTCATTTCATGATGACTCAAGGGACGGTCCTTGGTCATATCGTCTCCAACAGGGGCATGGAGGTCGATCCGGCTAAGGTGGACATCATCAGAAAACTCAATCCGCCGTCCAATCTGCGTCAGTTACGGTCTTTTCTGGGGCATGTCGGTTCTACCGACGGTTTATTCAGGACTTCAGTCGAATTGCCCGACCGCTTACTGACTTGCTCACCAAAGACACCGAGTTTATTGTTAATGATAAGTGTCTTGAATCATTTGAGACTCTCAAGAATATGGTTGTTTCAGCTCCTGTCCTTCATCCACCCGATTGGTCTCTCCCATTCGAGATCATGACGGATGCTTCAGATTTTGCCGTTGGGGCTGTGCTTGGACAGAGGAGGGATGGTTTACCGTTTGCCATTCACTACGCCAGCCGGACTTTGGATGCCGCGCAGCGGAATTACACTGTAACTGAGAAAGAGATGCTGGCCGTAGTCTTCGCTCTTGATAAGTATCGATCATATATTCTCGGATCTAGAGTGACAATCTACACTGATCATACCGCCATCCGGTATTTAATGGCTAAGAAGATGCCAAAGCACGTCTCACCAGATGAATCCTTCTGCTCCAGGAATTTGATATTGAAATTAAGGATAAGCCTGGAGTCAAGAATGTGGTGGCGGATCATCTCTCCAGATTGGAGAATCTTGAGGAATCTGAGCCCAGCGCACCTATAACAGAGACATTTCCAGATGAGGCGATCTTGGCTGTCACCTCACTCCCGTGGTATGCCGACTTTGTAAACTATCTTGTTGCCAAGACAGTCCCTCAGGGTTGGCCCCAGGCAGAAACTTGAGACCTTCCTAGCTAAGGCCAAGTTTTACCATTGGGAGGATCCCGTCCTTTATCATGAAGGAGGGGATAGTATCTGGAGGAGGTGCATTCCTCAGGAAGAGCAGCATAGCGTCCTCACATATTGCCACAAACTTGAGGCAGGAGGACATCATTCTGGAAAAAGAACAGCACAGAAGGTGCTTCAATCCGGCCTATGGTGGCTTACTCTCTTCAAGGATTCTGATGAGTTCGTGAAGAGATGTACTGACTGTCAGAAAATGGGAACCTGCGGACAGAGAGACATGATGCCCATGCAACCCATTCACTTCTGTGAGGTTTTTGATGCATGGGGAATTGATTTCATGGGCCCATTTCCTAAGAGTCAGGGCTTCGAGCATATTTTGCTCGCTGTAGATTATGTCAGCCGATGGGTTGAGGCCATCCCCGTCCGAGCCGCAGATGCTAAAACCGTTTGCAAATTTTTGAGGAAAAATACCATTTCACGGTTCGGGGTACCTAGAGTCTTGATTTCAGACGGGGGGTCTCACTTCATCAATGACAAAGTCAGGGCCCTTGCAGACGAGTTCGGCATTGACCATCGGGTTGCCACTCCTTATCACCCTCAGACTAATGGTCTTGCCGAAGTATCGAATAGGGAGATAAAAACTATTTTGTAGAAAGTTGTCCGCCCAGACCGAAAGGATTGGTCACAGCTTTTGGACTCGGTCTTGTGGGCTTATCGGACATCTTTCAAGAATCCATTGGGAACATCTCCCTTTCGTCTCGTCTATGGCAAGCCGTGCCATTTGCCAGTGGAAATCAAGCATAAATCTTTTTGGGCAGTTACTGAGTTGCTTCTAGATCCCGAGAGTATAGGAGACCAGAGAAGAGCAGAATTGGCAGCCCTGGAGGAATTGAGAGATACAACCTTCTCTAACAGCCTACAATACAAAGAGAAAGTGAAGTCATGGCAAGATTCGCATATCAGCCATAAACAGTTTGAGCCAGATCAGAGAGTATGGTTGTTTGATTCAAGGCTAAAGTTATTTCCAGGGAAGTTACAGAGCAAGTGGAAAGGACCGTATGTGGTCAGGAAGGTACATGACAATGGCAGCATCGACATATCCGAACCGTCATCTTCCTCTACCTTCCGCGTCAATGGTCAGCGCTTGAAATTATATCTTGATCATGATCCGCCGACCATTGACGTTGCCCCCATTCTTCTGGTATGAGATGTGTCACTTGACTCTCATCATCTACATCTCATACATGGTGATCAAATCTATCTTCCGCTGTACAGATCCATCTGTTTATATCACTCTGTTGTCTGTTGATTTATTTTCTTCTTTTCTTCTTTTCTTCTTTTCCTTTTCTATCCTCTTTATCTATCAAAAAGGTGTCGCCCTTGTAGACAGTTTTCCATACTTAGGACGTACTTTGTCCTAAGTATAGGGGGGTTGGCACCCCGAGTTCATCTATTCCTTTCGATCCTCTCTATTGTCTCCTCTTCTTGTCTATACTTAGGGATATTTTACCCTAAGTATAGGGGGAGACAATCTGAGTACGATCTGTTCATTCCCACCCTTGACCCTCCCTGCGTTGTGTACAGTCTGCTATACTTAGGATTATTTGATCCTAAGTATAGGGGGGACGGTCAACTTCTCATTCATTGTTTGATCCATTTATTCTTTATTATTTAGACTTATCTATACTTAGTACGAGTTATGTCTTCTCTTTTCTCTCCGATCTATGAGGACATAGCTCAAGCTAAGTATAGGGGGGTCGTATATACTACGTATATACTTTAGCCATAACTCGTACTTTCGTTTTTTCTTAATAAATACGGCTAAAAATTCTTTAAAATTCATTAAAAATTCTTAATAAAAAGATGCAGTTATTCCTCAAATTCGTTTTGTATTTACTGATTAATAAATCAGGTGAAAATGTTTTTTGCAAAATGTTTGAAAAATAGTTTGAAAATCTTTGTGAACATCTATTGAAAACTATTTTGAAAATATTTTGTTTCGTGTTTTCAACCTGTGTGAAAAAGGTGTGGATTGTAAAATTTCTTTTCTTTGTGTGAAATAAAATGTTTGAAAAATGATTTGCAAATGGTTTGAAAAATGGTTGCAAAAAATGATTTGAAAAACCTATATATACTGTTTTGAAAGCCTTTGCAAAATGATTTTCAAATGTGTGTCAAATGTTTGTAAAAACTATTTTGGACTATAGTTTTCAAAAATTGTGTGTAAATTGTTTTCAAATGAGTTTGAGGAATATTCACATCACACCAAAAATCCACTATATATATACATAAAATTGACCACTTACCCTGTAAATTCTAAAATCCACTTCTTGTAAATATAAGAAGCACTCCCGTGTACATATTTTCACCTAGTTTTGAGCCAAAATCTTTTTGTTTTCAAAAATTCCCAAAAACATTTGCAAAATTAAAATCCAAAAACATCTGAAAAATATTTTTGAAAAATACAAAAAAATTGCATCTGCATGCATCATCTTTTCAAAAATCCATAAAAAGTTCAAAATCTTGAAAATTGCATCACAAAAATATGTTCTACATTGCATTGCATAGCATTCGCATTTTTCGGATTGAGTTTGATAGTTGAACGAGTCTAAGTAAAATCTGGAGATTGGAGCTTGATTGGACCTTAAAATCTACTTAATAACAGGAACCTTATAGGAACTGGGTTTGAGGTACTTCAGGTCTAGTTGACTTAATTCTTTGAGGATCACGAGACTTGGTTCAATGGATTCTTGACTGCCTAAGTAGAGTATTTCGGAGCACACGCACGACTCTTGTTGATAATGACCTAACTTGGACACCTGCACCTTTCACATGGCTCAACTCAGTTGGAGTGGTGAGGGGATTGGATTTGCCGGTATGAGACGCACTCAAGTGGAAACATTTGTCCTCCTCTAGGGAGGGAAGTGCACCCCAACCCGTCCAGTGATTAGGAAGTCTAAAGACAGGAGGCTGTGGGTTGCGATAAAGCTTCAAAAGAGGGATAGTCTACTGGCTCAAGAGGAAAAACTCCTTATGTAAATGCTGCTGTATATAGTGTTCAAAAAGAAAGTGTTCAGGCATGTACAAAAATAAAAAGCCTGCAAGTATGTACAAAGTCAATAAGCAAGCTTGAGTTCCAAAGTCATATCATGTGAGCCTGCAGCAGGATGACTTGACTACACTGGTCTTGCATCCAAGGATAGGTAGCTACACTGGCTACCGTCCATTCTTCTCTTCACCCCCTCCTCTTGAGCTGGTTGCCACTTGAACTTAGAAGGGAATACCCCGCTCCTCGAGGATGGAGTTGCTGGATTGGGGAATCATTGGGTTGTCGTACTGGAGAAGTCAGTTTCCTTGTCATTCTAGTTGGGGAGAGCCACTATCACTTACACTGTACAAGTCAGATTCATAGTCGTAAGAGTTTGCGTATGAATTGAGATATTTCTGACCTGGCTATCGAGGAGACTCGGACAGAGTTTTGGGATCCTCAAGGACTGTTGGATTTCAAACACGGTTCTCAATAAGGTTCCGCCCGCACTAAATTTCTAAGGGTCCGACTTAAGCTCCAAACTTTGATTTTGCGAAGACAAGTTTGATAATCAAATAAAATCCAAGTTCTTCTTTTTCTTTTCTTTCTTTTCTTTTGCACTTATTGCATAAGTGTTTGCTAGGGACTAGCAAAGGTAAAGTATAGGGGGATGATGAATCCACATTTCATCATCTTTATTCTATCATTTTGGCACCTAAAACCCTAGCAAATGCCTGTAAATAGCCTTAAATCAAGCATCTTAGCATTCATGCATGTGCATCTCAACAGTGTGTAAATTACTGTAATTAAGGCCAAAATTATAGAATAAATAAAGAAAAGAAAAAGAATAAAATATTGTAAATATTTTATGACTCAAAACCCCCGAGACCTAGGCATCTTGATGAATAGGTCGACAAGGAATAAAGTAGGGGGAGATAAGGTCAGAAATACAGTCAAAATACCTATACTTGTTATTCATTCTTTATTCATTTTGGGACCTATTTTTGGTTCCACTTTTTGTACATCAAATAAAGAAACTTTGTACATGAAAGTTGTAGATAATTTCATAAAGAAAAAGACAAAATTGATTTCACAGAAAAAGAATGTACAGACAAAAAGTTCTGGTCTGAATAAGAATCCAAAATCCCAACTTCCCAGACCCGTATCTCACAACTGACAACTCCAAATGTAGCAAACTCACCTTTAATTGTATATAGAATAAAATAATCTACCCAATGGTGGTGGTTTCGCATTTGGCGGAGCTACGGTTTGAAGGTTGAGTTTTGGACCTCTATTGTATACTTGTACTGAATAAAATATTCAATTTATTCTTTATTCATTATTTATTCACTTTTATATTCTTATAATTTTGTAAATATTACTTATACTATATATGTGCATTAAAATTGAAATAAAATGCAAAGAAAAATAAAAATAAAAATACTTGTATAAAGAATACATAGGAATACTGCACATACTTATACCTACATAGAATACTCTTAGATTTTATTAAATGCACAAAACAACTCAGAAAAATAAAATAAAAATATACTTATGTATATAAAAGTATGTTATAATTTTACAAAATCATAAATAAAAATAATAAGATTAAAAATACATAAGATAAAAATAAAATATCAAAATACATAGGTATTATACCTATATAGGGTTAAAAAGGCAACTTATAAAATATAAGTCATAAAAATAAATAAAAATCAAAATAAAATACTACATAAAATTCTAAACATTTTTTATTTTATAACTTTTATTTAATTCGACCATTTAGTATTTTAATTAGAATTATTAAGATCTTTTTCCAGGGTTTTTCCTGGTTGGTCCACGTGGACCAACCAGGAGGCCAGGACTGTTGACCAAGGTCAACAGTCTGACCTACCCCCTGCGGCTTGTCAGACCAAGTTTGACCCCCCTTCTTCATCCTTTTTTCGAGGTAAACCCTTACACTAAAACGCGATGCAATCTTCACGACTTTCATAGCTCGTGCATCAAGGATTCACGCCCAAGCGTCACCTTGGGTCGTGGATCACTGCAGCTCCCACGATACCTCGTTCTTTCCACCCCTTCGTCAACCACTTAAAACCTTGCCCTTGACCTAATTTGAAAATGGAACCGCATTCCACACAGATCTACCCCCCTTTTTGGTCGTGCTCGAGCATCTGGAGGTGACAGCTCCTGGTTCCTTGCCTCAAGGCGGCGGGTCGTCAACTGATCTGGGCGTGTTCCACACCTCCGGCGAGCCTTGCCGTAGAGGTATTTACCCTCTGGCCTTTGGCTATTGAGGCTGCCATTCGTCCCATTTTTATCGTCATTTTCTTCCTGTTAGTGTTAGGATCAGTTCGCCCTTAAATCCATCGTCAAATCCTTCATCGCATCATTCCACAGATCACCTCGCCGGAGCGCAACTCCGGCGAGCCACCATCTCGCCTTTCGTTTCATTTCGAGAGCCCCCAGAGGTCGAGGCATTTTGCCCTCTACCTCTCTAACTTTTTGGTGCAGGTATTGAAGCCTATCGACGCTTCTGGAGCGGTTTTGTTCTCTCGCCGGAGCACCTGGGGCCTTGCAGCTCCGCCACCTCCGTGCGAGAGCACCGGCGACCGCCGGTGGCTTTTGTTGCTCCCAGACGCCAGCCGACACCTGCAGGAGCATCCTCGTCCACTTTGCAAGCCCGATCGTCGCCGTAGCTGGACGGAGGAGCTCGGAGAAGTTCGCCCATCCGGAGCTCCTCCGTGTTCTTCCCTCTACCTCCGGCGCCGTCGGATCAACGAAGGACGCCCAGATCGTGCTGCAGCCGTTAGATCTTCCCAAGTGCCCACCGTCCGATCGTCGAAGGAGATCTAATCCAGGCCGCACAAGCCAACCGTCATCGCGCGCCCAGGACACGCCACGTGGATAAGTGGACCGCCTCCAGCCGCTGGATCGCGCCCCGTCGCCCAGCCGTTGGATGCGTGCCACGCGTCTTCATCAGAGCGCCCGGGCGAGGGTATTTTGCATCTCAACCCTCGCCATTTTTGTATTTAATATTTAGTTTTTAAACTTTCGTCTGTAGCGTAAAGAGTTTGTAATATTTGCATAGAGACCCCCGAACTTCTCTTATTTGCATCTGAGTCCTCAGCCACGTCACCTCACGTGACCTGTACACGTGAGGTGGGGGCATTTTGCAGAGGGCCCCTCGAATTTTTATGTATTTCAGTTTAGTACCAAAACTTTCGTATGAAGTGTAATATTTTTGGGCATTTTGCACGTCGACCCCTCCAGTTTTGAAATATTGCATTCCAGTCCTTCCCAGGCGCGTGCAAGTCACGCGCCCTGGTGGGTAAATTGCCAGGAGGCCCAGGCGGGTTTTGTAATTCTATTTTGGTGCTAAAAATTGAATATATAGTGTATATTTTTGTGGAAAATTGCATGTGTACCCCTGGATGTTTTGGATATTACACATATGCCCCTGCCAGGCCTGATTATTAATTGGATGTTTGTTGTATTTATTTGAAATATCATTTCAACTCCAAAAATTCCACAAAAATAGACTTAAGCTCCTGTGCACCTGTACTTTAACGCCATTTAGTTAGTTTTTGATTTTATTTTATTTTCTTATTTATTAAAAATCAAAAACTCCCTTTTTGTGTACTGTCTACCTTAGAAAATACCAAAAAAATATCAAAACACCTCCAAAAATTCCCAAAAATTCACATAGTGTCTATTTTATCCTATTTTAGTGTCAGTCCAAAAATTATTAAAAATCTCAAAAGAAAAACACTAAAAACTTAAAAACACTCAAAAACTTCAAAACAATATATAAAATAGTAGAAAAATCAAAAAAATATAAACTCAGCTTCTGTTTATCCCTTATTTTGTTCTTTTTATTAGAAAAATAGTGTGAAAATTTTTAGCTACTGGTTGGTATTTTTAAATCTCATTTTATTCACAGCCAGCCTCTTTTCCACTGTTTAGCTTTATTTCAGTATTTAAAAATATCAAAAACATTTTGAAAAACCCCCAAAAATCACAAAAACAGTAGAAAACCTTAAAAATACCAAAAACATTTTATTTCTGAATTTTTGAGTATTTTTGCACATTTTTATAAATCTTTTAATTTGTCTTTCATTATATTGCCTTTACTTCCTAATATTAAAAAAAAGAAATACAAAAATATAAAATATAAAATATAAAAATCAGAAAATTAAAAATCAAAATATAAAATTAAAAATTAAATAAAAAAATATTAAAAATTTAAAACCCACAAAAACATTTCTTTTATTTGCTTGCTTAGTGTAGACACATCACACACTCACACACTTTAGCATTTGCTTGAGCTACACTGCTTGCTCCCTGTGTTCGAACTCTCTGCATACTTGACACTATACACCATTTGTGCAGAGTTAAAAATAAATTTTAACTCCACATTTCTTTCTAATTATTGATCTTAGTGTGGGTTAATTGTTGATTAAATTCGGATTTTGATTGGTCGACACTGCGACTGAGTTCACGCTTTGTGTTGAACTTAAGACCGTCGAATTCCGAGTTTATCAAATGTACACAAGATATGAAAAATACGTACACTAACTTTTTTTGTAATTTTTCAATTTATCAAAAATGCTCAGAAAAAATCAGAAAAAATATTTTTGGGTTTTAAAAGTTTTGAAATATTTTTCGAAATTTTTGTGAAATTTTCAGATGCTTTTGTATTTTTCTAAAAAATAAAACAGTGAGAAAATGCGAAATTATGCATAACCTGGAGTAATTTGGAACTTAAAAATATTTTAAGTGCCCAAAACTCCTGACAATTATTTTTATAACAAACTATATGCAAATATCTACAAACAGGAACCGAAATCACTATTTTTGGATTTTTTGTAGAATTTTTTATGATTTTTATAAGATTTTTAGTATTTTACAACTTTATTGGATTTTATAAAGGATTTATGCATGAAATTTTGATAGAAATTAAAAGATAACAAAACCCACATAAAGTATTTTTTGGAATTTTTAAGCAAAATTTCATTTTTTATGAATTTTCAAAGTTTGGGCAGGATAAAAGATGTAGTTTTTTATTTTTAAATATATCAAACATCAACAAAATGCGATGAAAAATTTAAACAAGGTTAAAAACTACATCAGGAATATACACCATTTTTTTTAGAATTTTTTTCGAATAGCTAAAATATTTATTTCATCAAAAAGAGCATGCAAAGTTTAAATTCTGCAATACAGAGACTGAATTGTAATTATTGAAAGTTATTGTAACTAAATATAACAGAAATAAATGGCTGGATAAATATCGCACATTACCCAATGAAAGCGTGTTGCGCACGTGCATGTACTAGAGCGGGGACGTCTTTACGAATATTGAAAATTTCCAGGGCTTTCATGTAAATTATCCAATTATAATATTACCAAAACCCCTTAGGGTTCTTGGTTGGTGCCTTCGTTCTCAAGATGGGAAGAGCAAGGGGCAGCCGCCACCAACAAGGGAAGACGTGAATGGAGGGTCGCGTGCGGGTCGCACGATGATGCGGAGGGGCCGACTGTCGGTGCAGGGCCGTACCCAACGCGGAGGAAGGTTGACGCCGATGGGGGTGGCGCGACCTAGCACGGAAGGCGTGGAGGTGCGGGCTCGGTGGCGCCTCGCGTGAGGCGGAGGGGCGCGGAGGTGACAGACGTAGGGCCGCGCGCCTGGACGGGCGGCGCTGTAGCGCGGGGGTCGCGGCCTGCTGCGGCTGCGGCGTGCGCCGGTTGGATGCGCGGGCGGCGAGGGTGACGGCCCGTCGTCTGCTGCAATAATTTTTTTATCTTTTTTGTTTTATTTTTTTATTACCTGCAGAAAAATGTTAGAGGAAAATGTATATTTTTTTATTTTTTAAATTTTCTTTATGTAAACAGAGATGATAAAAGGAATTTTTTATATATATTTTATTTTTTTAGAATGAATCTGCAAAACAAATGTTAAAAAAAGCAACTATATGTTTTTTATATTTATATTTTATTTATATACACAATAGGAAGAGTGAACGATGGGGACCTTACGATATGGGAGAGAGATCCTTGTCTCCGGTCACCGTGCGTGATCGAAGATGATAGGTTGTGCGAGGTAGAACGTGAATATTTAGAGATCGAGAAAATGGTATGAAAAATCGGTATCGGACGTGAATGTGTATGGTGACAAATTTTTGTGATTTTTAAGGATCTAAAAACTAATCAAAAGATCAAAGCAAAGATTATACCCTACGATTTATCTAAGAGAAAAAGATGAGAAATAAAATTGGATCTCACCTTGGGATCGGAAATGACCGTGATCGCCTCGACGAGGCCGATGCGCTTTCACAGACGGCTCGAAGGCTAGACACCTTTCTCGACGAATTTTTTTCTCGGAGATCGAACTCCTCTCCCAAAGATTGATCAAGTTGGAATGAGGGAGATGGAGCCATATAAATAGAGAAGATAATGGAAATGAAATTTGAATTTTTGACTTTTTGGATAAAGAGATAAGAGAGATGAAAATTGAAATGAGATAAATATAAAGAGATATGAAAATGTTTACAAAATTAACTATTTTTTTGAATTTTAGTCACTTTGTTTATTAGAAAAATAAAAGTTATTTTTTAATTTTTTGTGGGGTTAGTTAAGAAAAATAAATATATACATATGTTATATACAAATATGACTTTATCTACAAGGATAAATGACGAAATTAGCTCCTTCTTCCTTTTTTGAAATTTTTTTATTTTTATTTTTTTAAAAATAGTAAAAATAATTTAAAAATATATACAAATACAATATTTACAAAATACATCAGAAAATTGCACAAACCACCTCAGAAAACTAACTTTTTACTCATAACTCTAAAAATTATGAAATTACATCTATTTTAAAGATAATTTAATTTAGAAACCAATGGAAGTGAAATTGTTTCAATTTGGGTTCATATGGAGCTGAAATTGGTCTTTCAATTAGTGCTTAGTGGCTTTTTCCAAGTGTGGTTACTTTTATCCTGTATTTGGTTTAATTGTGCAATTATTTTTATTAATTAGAACACATTTTATTTACAACTTTGATTTTGAAAGTTATTTGATTTGAGCTCAATTAATGCACAAATAATTTAGTGTCAATTTTATATAGATATACACAAAATAAGTGAGAAGTATTTACAACAACATACACATTTTTTTGGATTTTCTGCTTAAGGATCCTATCTCCCTCTACTTTATTCCTGGTCGATCAGGTTAAATCTTGACCTTCTCTCGGGGTTCGGGTCAGCCTGTATACAGTCCTCCTTTTTTTATTTTCTTTTCTTTATTTTTCTTTTCTTTCTTATTTATTTTAGGTTAAAATAATATACAAATATACAATATGTATACACGGATGCAAGTTAGTAAGAATATGGAGTTAGTGTTACATACATGTGTTTTATAAGAGACTTTAAGCTAAAATAAATGAATAAAGATGGCGAATCGCAGATTCATCAAGCATCTTACTTTTCTGGATAGATTGCTCGATTCTCCTCATCGCAACCATTAGACGTATCTCCTCGATGTGTTCAGACTTCCTTTGGGACTACAAACATCATGAGATTGCGTAGATGGACATTTACCTCCCTAAGAAGGAAGGAGGCTTGGGCATTAGGTCTCTTAATGAAATGTTAAGTGCCTCCAAAATTTCTTGGGTTTGGAGGTTCCTCACGGCAGAGGGTTCCCTTTGGGCTGATTTCCTCCGCTCCAAATACCTTAGAGATGAGAGTTTTGGGGATACAACTGCTTCCCCAGGGAGCTTCGATGATTTAGAAAGCTATACTTAAGGCTCGTCTGATCCTTGCCCTATTTTGGGTGGCTCCATCTCTAACCCCCGTCCGACGACCGATGTTTATAGCTTCCGCTCTGCTTTTGTTCTGGTTCATTTCAGAGCTCCGCTTGTTAAGTGGAACTTAGATGTATGGAGTTCCAAGGCTGCACCTAAACACAAATGTTGTCTTTATAGGATGATAAAGAACAGAGCTCCCACCAGAAATAGGTTGTCCTGCTTTGGAATTATATTGGATCCTCGTTGCATTTTCTATGACCACGCTATGGAGTCACATGACCATCTGTTTTGGTATTGCATCTTATGCTTACATGTCTGGAGGAAAGTATGCATGGCGCTCTCGCTCCCTGCCCCTGTCCACTATGATAATCTCCTGCTCTCCGTCTCTTGGTCCAGAAGGCTCTGGGAAGTTGACAAGCATGGGTGCGCCATGTTAAGAACTGCTCTTGTTGTTGATGTGTGGCGAATCTGGAGGGAACGGAACTTACGTTGGACAGTTGCTGCTTGCTCGATTGCCGATCAGATTGCATTGAATATCAAAGGGGACGTCCGCCTTCTGTTGAGATGACTGGTGGTTCCATTTGGTGCTTGAAGGTTTTTGATGAATTTTATGCTTATTTGGGAGACAGTTGGACTGATTACATTTAAAAAAAATGGTCGTTTTTTTGTATGGCTCTAAGCCACAATGGGTGGTGCTCTCACTATTGTATAGTACTCCTTTTAATCAATGGAAATTAACCATATTTACCTTTCAAAAAAAAGTCTAGTATAGTAAGGGTTTGTGCCTTTGAATTGAATTCTGGAAAGTATGTTTTTGATCTTCAGCTCCCTCGAAAGAGATCGGTTGTTGAATGAGTAGCCATCATGGAGTCAGAAAAAGAACGCCAATTTTATGACTTGAGTCCCTATAGCATGGAGAGTAATTGGCCCAAAGTACAGAAAAAGTGCATGTGGACTATTCACCTATCTAGATTTCTACCTTCATGTTTCTCTCCCTTCCGACTCAAGAAACTAAGAGAAGCAGGGAATATAAAAAGGAGTTGTAGTCCATGATGAAGTGAGGGAGAAGACAACTATATATTTGCACTTTCTTTGTATTTAATGGGCTCACATCCCCATAACCTATCCCAAATAAATTAAACTCGCTCAAGTGGATATAAAATATGAGATCTTTTTATAATGAGGATTTATTTAAACAAGTAAAATTAAGACTTATAAGAATAAAAAAGATTCAAGGAAAAATCAGATAACAAATAAAAAATTTACATTGCATCAATAATAACATGGGAGAAATCTAGTCGACTAGAAACCCTAAGAAATGATGACGAAGGCAAGGGAGATGATGGCTGGAACCTGTGGAGTATGAGTGGGGTGCAAGCAGGCATAAGTGAGGGAGGGAATTTGGTAGCGACTCGAGAGCAATGGTGGAGAGGTGGATTAGGTTGGATGTAATGTCATGGTTGAAGTTAGGTTGGAGCATTGGGCCCGATCCAGCCCAAACAAAGAAGCCCGAACCTAGGCCCCCCTCTTTTTATTGGATTGTGTTGTGGGTTGAGTCAATGTTCTACGAATGTGCATAAATGAGAAATTGAGTACATCTAAAGGCATGGTATCCATGTTCGAGTCAGGTTATGCATTTTTTTTTATAATTTGGCCCCCATGTCTTAAGCCGCACATAATTTGACAAGGACTTTTTAGGGAATTCTATACCATGACCTCTAAAAACTTTGTAAATTACTTTCTCGAAATTGTATATTTCGTAATTATCACCTAAACATGCACGACCTTGTAATTAACTTCCATCCTTTTGTCCGTTAACAACGAATGGAATCTGCCAAAAATGTCATGCATACACTTATTATTTGTGAAATTTAGAAAAAAAATTACGATATCTCCAATTTTTCCCCAATGCCTCCCTTTCTGCTCCACTCTCTCCATCATCACATTAACGGCCGACATGGTTCCCGCCTACGATGACCCCCATCCTCGCATCCCTCTCCACACCAAGGAGCTCGACGCCGACCTCCGCCTCTCGCCCTTCGACCCTCACTGCCATTCCTAGCACCGATCGCCAATGGCATCGAGTATTCTACTACCCTTGTCCAACATATTTCATGAACATATGATTCGTATGGGTATTGTATCAAGTAAAGATATGCACTTCTAGTGGGATTTTGTATTATTTGTTTAGTTCTTTAAAGTTACAGAACATTTAAAGTTCAATAATGTATGTACATAATAATGTATTTGATGTCCTTTCAAGAAAATCCTTTCCAAAATAATGTACTTGATGTTGCATCCACATTCTACCACTAAAGGGTCTTTGTGAATGCAACTTTGGATATAGATCTAAATTTATTTATTTATTTGATTTTGACTTATGTTATCTAGTTGTGTTAATATTGATGACCAATGATGGGCTTATCGTGCTCATTACAATGAATATTACCTTGATCTCATGTTATCATAACTAGTGGACAATGATGTTCAGTTATATCTCAATTGGTGACAATATATTTTTAAGCTCATAAAGTATACACATTATAGGGTCATTATTAATGTTCAGTAGGAGATTGTTGGGATTTACAAATCTCATAGATTTAGACATTAAGAATTTCCATTAGTGCACACATTATTTCCGTTAATTAAAGAATAAAATCTCTTAATGATTGACAAAAGAGGAAGGTGATTGGGCTATCGTTTTCAGATGTCTAGCCAAATAAATAAAGCCAAGGATCCCCAAGTAAGGTATGTTCTTTCTCTATTGTTATCCATCAACAAGAGAGAGCGATAGAGGCATACATTTGTGAGGAAGAACCAGGGTACTTTCGATGGATTGATGTGCGTTAACGACAAAAGTCAGAGGAATAGCATCAGATATTCTACTACCATTGAATTCGAATCGATTTCTAGTTTATCGATGCGGCCATGCATCCCATATTACACCATTGTATATGTTCGATGCATCATGAGGCGAACGTCTCCTATGATATTCAATGCATCGATGGTAATAGCGGAGGCGGGATGTATATGTTCGCATCCAATATTTTAAAAATCAACCTTCTTGCCTTCCTAGATGTTTGAAGAAGTTTCATCCCTCCAACGATCTCTAAACCAGCTCGAAGCCTCGACTGAAAAAAAATAGAGTTATGCAGCTCTGATAAAGGATCATCGAACAAATGCTTATGTTCACACAATTGTTTTGTGCTTTGTTCTACCTCAGGTTCCAGCGATCGGTTACCGAAGAAGGCGACATGAGAGAGATCTAGAGAGAAGGGGTCATCTCATGTTGTTAGCATTGGGTTTCACATAAGGGAGAGGAAGAGGAAGAAGAAAAGGACTGGATGAAGGAGAGGGGGTGGGGGGGGGGCAAATCACCCTTGATTTTAGTGTGGTTTTGATTAACTCAACACTAACTCAAAGGAACTGACTTAAAGAGTCAAATTAACGGCATGGTTTATGGTGTTGCACGGATCAAGTTTGTTGACTTTAGGTGATAATTACGAAGTATACATGGTCGAGAATTATAATTTACAAAATTTATAGAGTTCACGGTATACAAATTCCATTATTATATGTTCCAGACCCAACATTTCTAATTTTGATCTAATTTGAAATTAGTACTATTCCAACCTTAAAATCACACTTGGTGCAATCTTAGAATATGCATCTTGTGTCAATAATAAAACCACACCAGCACTAAGTAGTGAGTGATTTACAACCCATGGGTAATAGTAAAGGATTGGAGATGGGATTAGTATTAGTTAGGCATATATTGCAATATCTCAAACATGTTCCGACTCCTGCAGACAGGAGCGGATCCTCTGCGGTACAACAGAGGTCTGTTGTAAAGGTCCCTTTCCTTCGAGTCGCTCAATTACATGAAATTCGGATTTTTTGAGCTTTTACTGTGTGAACCGCTCGATCTTGATGGAACGGCTTAGGCATGCAGGACCTTTAGAGCAGACCTCTGTTGTACTGCAGATGATCCACGCTCCGTGCGGTCAGGAAAAATCATACGACGCACGTAACACAGCGGCGCACCTTACAGACTTTTCAAATATATCATATGATATATAATGCAACATTAATAGTTAGTTTATTATATTAGAATACCAGATGTTGGATTATAAGTTTACAAACCACCTGCAAAATGTATACATAAAATAGAAGGTAATATACTTCTCAAACAAAAAACATATAATTAGAACAAACATAAATTCCTAATGATAGAACAAATTGTAGCGAGTACAATCACAATGAGTACACTAAACAAGAAAAAGGCGATTCAGTGGAAGTTAGCGACCAAAGTTAGATAACTAAAGTTCCATAAATGTTATAGATAATCCTAGTTTTGTCCAATCAAAGAAAAACTGCCCAATTTATTTGAAGGGTTTTTATTTGTTGCGCCCCTCCGAGATATTTCAATATCATTTATGTCACTCTCTTTTTTTTGAGAATATCAATTGTGCCCCCGACTTCCTGTTGTTCTATCACTTATACCCCTCTGTTAGTTAAACCGTCAATGAGTTGACTTAACCATGATTTTTCAAACCATGGTACAATTAAGAGGGGTATAATTGTCCAGACTTCTTCATCTTCTTCCTCCATTTGTTCTTCTTCCTTTCTCTTCATAATTTCTCTCTCTTAGTTACACCTTCATGCATCCATCGAATCTGTAAAACTTTTGCATTTTCACGGATATATCGCTCATTACGGATCACACGGTGAATTTTATTGATTTTTTGGGGTGAATTTTCATGAATCAATTAGTCAAAAATTTATCTTAACTTAACAAAAACAAAAGGTGACGGTAGGTGGCAGGGACGGTGGTTGAAGGTGGATTGTAGGCAAATGATAAGAGAACGAGGTCGGTGATTGACGATGAGCGTGGACTCAAGGTTGGCGGCTGGAACGGTATCTGACGGCAATAGTGGCTCACGATGGGTGATGGAGACAGGGGCCGACGGTTCGTGGTGTGGTCAGTGGCTAGCTATCGGTGACGGGGACGGTAGTTGGCATTAGGAGGCTGGGACGATACCTGATGATGGGTGGCGGAGGGGGAGGCGCAGGGCAGAGGAAGGGGGCAGGGGCAGCGGGGGTAGGGGGAGGCGCGGGGCAGGGGGAGGGGCGGGGGCGGCGGGGGCAGTGGGAGGGGAGGCGCGGGGCAGGGGGAGGTGCAGGGGGCGGGTCGACGGGGGAAGGGGAGGTGCAGGGGAGGGGGAGGCGCGGGGTCGCGGAGGTGGCAGGGGCAGGGGGAGGTGCAGCGGGAAGGGGAGGCACGGGGGTGGCGGGGCAGTGGCGGGGGGAGGAGGCAGGGGCCAGGAGCCATGGGGCGTGGAGGAGCCGGGGCGGAGGTGCAAGGGCCAGGGAGGAGCTCGGGGCAGAGGGACGAGTTCGTGCGCAGAGGGGAGGTGCAGGTGCGGGGGGAGGAGATGGGGTAGAGGGATGTGTTGAGGGCGGTCGAGAGGAGCCGCTGGAGGAGCAGGTGGCTAGGAGAAAAAAGAGAAGGGGGAGGAAGAGGATGAGGAAGGAAGAAGAAGAAGAGTTGGACATTTCCGTCCATTTTTTTAATTAATTCCACTTGTGTCCTTGAAATTAACGTCCGTTTGTATTATGGATGGACAGAAACTAACTCGAGGGGCTAAGTGATAGAATGGGAAGAAGTTGGAGGTAGAACTGATATTTCTTGAAAAGAGAGGGGCATAACTGATATTGCAATATCTCGAAGGGGCACAACTGATAAAAACCCTTATTTGAATATCTAAATAAAACTCCAAACATAAATACCATATCTACAAGTCGAATTAAAACTATTATCTTCAACCAACATTGTGGACGTTGTGAAATCTGAATCAAAATTATTTGGGATTTTTACCCGGTAGACCCTATAAACTTTGTCAATTACTTCCATGACCTTTGAAATAACCTAATTCCTCCCTCAACCATGTAAACTTGCCAACTCTTACCCCAAGAATCCTCTGGGTAATCTGTTTGAAGCCCGTGGGGGGTCTTGGGGTAATTTACAAGGTCGATGGGGTAACTACACTGTGTAAAATATCGTAGAGATAATTTAAAAAGTTTATAAAGTCTTTCGGATAAAAATCCCAAATTATTTTGAAATAAAATAAGATGCTAGTTAAATAGCTTTAAATATTAAGTTCAATGAATGTACTGTTACGACGCAATATTCCTGTAGTAAGAAATTATAATTTTATGTTCTCCTTCATCTTGACTGATTCGGTTCATCACAAAAATTATCCGTGATTACTAATATTATAAAGGGTTTTTCTACAATTGTGCCCGTCTTAGATTATGCAATATAAATTATAGCGGTATTTTTTTTTGCAATATCAGTTGTGATCATGTTTTCTTGCTCCATTATCGTTGCAATATAAATTATAGCGGTACACTTCTATTATTGTCGTCGTCGGTGATATAAACCAAACTATGTTTTATACAAATCAAAGATGGATTTAATAAGTTTTTTTTGTAGTTGTGTCCCTACAATTTTCAAAAATTTACACGTGTTTCATGCATGTGTATCCCTAAGATAACATCAATTAGGAAAGGAGATGAATGGAAACTAGGCCATTGGAGCATCAAAAAGTATAAGTGAAATTCTTTCATGCTTGTTGTTTATGTAATAATTTTTCATACGTATGTATTTTGCATACTAAATGAACTTTTTTGCGATTCTCATGCTTATTATTTATGTATATTATGTGCATGTTACAATCATCTCATCTTTCTTTCTAAAAAAGATCATCTCATATCAAGTTAGACAATTTTGATGTGTTTTTTGTTATTCTATTGTTATTGTCATTTTGTATATTAAATGATGTTAGGGATACCGTGTAAGATAGATGGTGTATGGTAGATTGGTTCTTATTATCTCATGTTGTATTTATTTTTAAACATTAGCTCATGTTATGTAGCAAACTTGTTTTTCTCAACTTGCTTTTTTTCTTCTTTTACTTCAATTGTGTCTTTTATTTAATCATTATAGATATGAAAATGTCTAAATCTTTGTAAATATACGAGAAAGCTACACTGGGAGGTGCAGCCAATTAGGTACACTCGACCATTTTTCTTATTGATTTTTTAAAGTAAACCTATGAGGATTTACTTAGTTTATTGGGTGGAATATATGTTTCGAATATCATGCAAAACAAGCATTCCTAACATACCCATCTAGATAGGGTCAATTTTAGCAATTCTGAGAGTTAAAATGTGATGGTCTCGATGGAGATGATAAAAGTGTCGAATTTAGTTGAATTTGGCATGAGACTATGGTGATATATGGTGATTTAAATCCACCTAATATTCATTTCAAAAACATAAAAAACCAATGGAAAAATGACCGGGTGCATCTAGTTGGCTCCTTTTGAATATCATGCAAAACAAGCAATCCTAACATACCCATCTAGATAAGGTCAATTTTAGCAATTCTGAGACAGTTAAAATGTGATAGTCTCGATGGAGATGATAAAAGTGTCGAATTTAATTGAATTTGGCATGAGACCTTGGTGATATATGATGATTTAAATCCACTTAAGATTCATTTCAAAAACATAAAAAACCAATAGAAAAATGATCGGGTGCAGTTAGTTGGCTACACCCTCGGGTGCAGCTTCCCCAATATATATAATAGTTTATATATTTAGAATAATCTAAAAAACAAAATGTCAACTCAAAAAAATCACAAAACCGACTAAAATTCAACTAAACCTTTTAATCCTCCGACTACAGAATAATCCTTAATTAATGACCCAGCCGACGAAGTACCTACTACCGACTTCTACAATCTTACGAGTATCAAACTCTCACCTGTAGGAATTGTTTCTCCTTAATGACCTCCGCAATTCCTTCTTTTACGTTGCGAAGATTTCACACATCTAATCAAAATTCTGATATTTTATAACCATATGACTACATATATTCAATTGATGTATATTGAAGAACTACATTTAGAATATGCACATGAAATCTATTCCCAGAGAGAATAATATCGGACTAAGCATGGAAATGCTTGATAAGACACTTTACCACTACATTGTTATCATGTGCACTGTCTGCTCTAATAGTGAACATATTTTTAATAGAGGATGGGGAGCTTGCACCAAGGTGCACTTTACATGCACCGGCGCTTATATCTTCCACATTTTTTTACTTTTTTGAAAAATACAACCATGTATATTCATCCATATATCCCTCCAATATGTCATTCGAATTTCGTCAGAAACAGAGACTCTTATGACCTTCATCCAGAACAGGTCGATTACAGCAATTCTAAGACCGTTAAAATTACCTGTTCTGGATGAAGGTCATAGGAGTCTATGTTTCTGACGAAATTCGAATGACATATTGGAGGGATATATGGATAAATATACATGGTGGTATTTTTCAAAAAAGTAAAAAATGTGGAAGATATAAGTGTCGGTGCATGTAAAGTTACATGCACCTTGGTGCAAACTCCCCATCCTCTTTTTGATATTCCATTCGGTCAATTAATCGACAATCATATTGGATATATTAATTATTTCCAGTTCATCGAGATGGAAATACACAAAAGCTGAGTTATTAGTGCAATGTCTCGTGATGACAATATATCCCATCGTCTAAGCCAAATCTCATGGAAGATCTTTATAGTTCTTATGTCAACTCGTTATTCTATGTCTCCAACATTTTCTTTCAGTCAATATTCACCTAAAGCTAACCTCAGTTGGATCTGATCCAACGGCTCAAAAAACACAATGTTGTTTCCTCTTCCTGATCAATCTTTCTTATGTTTTACAAGTATAGTAGATGGTAAAATTCTTGGGATTTTTCATAAGTTAAGCATTCACAAAAGAAGATAAACGTAGGAATTATTGTTCAGTAAAATCACTGGATTTGTAATAATTTGACGGGTAATAATACATCTGTGGTGGGCATGTTTGCTTCCCAGAGTAGGGAGGTTGCCTTAATATGTCACAAGTTTATTTCAGAACTGCATGATGTGGGACTGTGTAACGTCCCGGGCTTAGGTGCCCGGTCCGTTAACGGAACATTACTGGCCATAAAAACCTCTTGGGATCGGGTCCATATGGTCCCGATTAACCACCCCCAAAATGCTTAAGCCGGGTTGCTAGGTAGTAACCTCCTCACTTTTATCCCACCCGGAAATTCCTTGTTTCCACGGTATGGGACTTTTTATGGGGTTTTACAATAACTGTTATCCAACAACCTCAGTTTCTTTTTTCCCTCAAATCTAACTGTGAAGGTCTGAAATCTGTTGGTTGGCAGGAATTTCTTTTCGATATTGAGTTGACAAAGGTATAAAAAAGATACTAGAATTCAGAGCCAGCAAAGCAATTCTATAAGACCACATCATAATTATGTTGGGATTCTTTCAGATAAGGATGATTAGGCTTTGTTTGACTGCAAGTTTTTGTTGGCTCGCTTGGGAGGAAAATATGTAAACTTATTATTGGTGAGAAATCAAAGTAAAACAGTAAATTTATGTAAGGTGAATGTTTAAAACCACAAAAAAACGACAAGCCGAGCACAACTTAGAGGGCAGATACTTGAAATGAAGGAAAAATAATGCTTAAAATGTGGCAGCAGGAGGTATCGCTGCTCTGTGGGACCAGCCTCACGCTGTGCCCTCCACTCTATTGGCAATGGATTCAGGACCTTCGTCCAAGACCCAAGGCCCAACAGCTAACTTGGAACGGGCGAATCTAGTATAATCTCAACAAGCCCACAGATAAAGCCGAGGTCCAACATTCAGCCACATTATAACCCCCATTCGGGTTACAAGCTCGCGTTGATGAGCTCGGCGAACAACTCGCCTGAGCTATTTATTTATATTGTATATATTTATTTTTATTGACGATGTGGGACTAAAAGGAGCGACCGAGCCTCATTGGTGTCCTTTGATATAGACATGGATAAACGAGCTGCTACTTCGTTCTTGTGGAACTGTCACGAGGATATTGAAGATAAAAATGTGTGGGTGCACTAGTTACGCGCATCGAAATCATGTGAAGAAACGCTCGTCGGTCGGTATCCTTCTTGCGGGCATATCGAGACACACACATACTTCTTCCAAGCAGTAAATCTACCCACTTCCTGCTTTTCGTCCATGGATCTATACTAGACCGGCTGATGAGTCCTCTTTAAGAAATGTAAGCTTTTATACTTGTGACATCTTTACGGATTTCGTCCTCAACATCCAAACTCAATGTTATTTGCTGTCGAAAGCTAGGATTGTCGATTTCAAGTGTTTGGCGTTGAAAGTACTTCGCTGTCGGATAGGATTGCCGATTTCAAGTGTTTGGCACTAAATGTTCTTCGTTGTCGGAAGCTAGGATTCCCTTCTTTGCAAGGGCAATCGAGACCGTGAGCAGGGAGCATATGTTGGGAATGAGGGGAGTTCGAAAAAACACATGATATATAGGGATGGTGGAGCATGCACCATTGCCAAAAACATGTATTTTTTGTTTTTTTAATGTATAAAATTTTTGGGGATTTATATCATCATATGTCACCATGATATCATTTCAAATTCAACTTAATTCGAGACTTATATCTCATTAATCAAAACCATCAAATTTTAACGATTTTAAAATTATACCTTGCCAAGAAGTCTCTCTTAGACCTTAATGGTGGTTGATGAGGAGGGTTATGTCGTGAGGGAGTCTCCAAGAACGGGTACTGAGGAGGGTGGAGGGATTTGGGAAGGAGATTGGGGAACAAGACAAATGAAGAAGGGTGATACGATCCATTAACTAAAATTTATGATTTGCCTGGTTGAAAAGATAAAAGAAGTACCACATTGTAATCATTTATAAAAATTGGGTATCAGATTGTGTCGTTTTTAAGTAAAGAGACTACACTGAATTCGAGTGTAAGGTTATTGTATCTATTTTATACATATTTTGACATCCATACCTGATTTAAAACGTATACGTAAATGGATATCTCTTTGATATCCGTAAACCTCAGTATTTGTATCTCATTTCAAATATAAATATACTTGTAGACTTATTTTTAAGTATATATAACAAAATTTTATACAGTCTTTCACCTATTTGGTATAATTACTATGATATAAACATATTTAGTACATTCAAATTGTGTGCATCTATCCAATACATGTATATTTAAGCTAATATGTACAATATTTTTAACATTATTCACATGCGATAAATATTCATTTTACATCAATATCTATCTTTTAAGGATATAGTAATATAATTTTCATAACCGTCAATATCTGTATCCACATATGTATCTGTATTTAAAACGAGACAACGATATAGTAACACCTATATCCGTTATTTGTTTCTTTGCATCATTATTATAAATGGTGGACTTTTATAGAAATCGGGAAAATGTGTAAAGGAATAAGGGCAAGCCATCCACGGGGCCATGACTGTGAAACATTCTCGAAAAGTGCAACCCGACCCACTATGAAACACGACTCTGATGAATGGTTCCCAGTACATGATCCCTAAGTGCACGAGAGTCATTACAGAGCAATCCAAGCTCAATTATCCATTGGTAAGAGTTCACAATGAGATAAGGTCCTAGAAGATATTCAACTACAATACCCTAGGCCCAGTATTTCGAGACAATCTTTCTCTACAAACAAAAAAAAACACTACTTTGACGTGCTTCTATGGTCATTCCCTAAAAGCTTTAGCCAAAGATAAGGGTAGCGACGAATGGAAGAGGAGCAAAGCCTAAACTTGGGGTGTGCTGTGTACTGGAGTTCGCTTCACATGTGAGTGTTGGGCGAGAGGTTGCTGATGTGGAGTGGTGCGAGGCTTAGAAGAAGTAAGCATGTTATGCAAGTCCGAGCAGGATGAGCGAGGCAAGTGGAAGCTAAAAGCGAGGAGTTCCTTAGTTATTTCTTTATGGGCGATAGTTTTTTCGAGTTATGAGTTCCATGTCGTTAATTTAGATGCAGATCTGATTAAGTTTCAATGGCTCCATTCTATCTGTTAAAACCTAATCTACCTTAACTATTCATCAACAGTCACTTAAATTAGTGGATTCATTGTAGAGGGGTCAACTTCCAACGTGGTAAATATTCTCTTACTGGTAACCACAGTTGGATTTGATCCAACGGCTCAAAAAACACAATGTTCTTTCCTCTTCTTGACCAAACTTTCTTATGTTCTACAAGTATATTAGATGGTAAAATTCATGGGCATGGGTTAAGCATTCTTTCGATAAACATAGGAATTATTGTTCAGTAAAATCACTGGATTTGTCGTAATTTGACGGGTAAAAACACATCTGCAGTAGGCCTGTTTGCTTCCCAGAGTAGGGAGATTGTCTTACTGTGTCACAAGTTTATTTCAGAACTGCATGATGTGGGACTAAACTGCTATCCAACAACCTTTGTTTTTTTTCCCCCTACTCTAAGTGTTAAGGTTCTGAAATCTGTTGGCTGGCAGGACTTTCTTTTCGATATTGAGTAGGCAAAGGTATAAAAATTATAGTAATTTGGTGACTATAATTCAGAGCCAGCAAAGCAATTCTATAAGACCACATCATGATTATGTTTAGGCTTTGATTGACTGCTTGTTTTTGTTGATCCACTTGGAGGAAAGATATGGAACTTATTATTGGTGAGAAATCAAAGTAAACCAGTAAATTTATGTAAGGTGGATAAATAAAACCACTAAAAGAGCGCAGAAACCTTGATTAACTGGGAAAAATAAATGAAAAAAATGGTTGTTTGTTAAGATTGACCTGCGGTTATATTGACCCGAGGAGCACCGGATGCCGTTATCCTTCCACCGTTTACAGTGGGAGGTAGTCGCTGCTCTGTGAGACCAGCCTCACGCTGTGCCCTCCACTCTATAGGCAATGGGCTCAGGACCTTCGTCCAAGACCCAAAGCCCAACTGCAAACTTGGAACGGGCGGATCTAGCATATTCCCCGTCAGGCCCAACGCACAAGGCCGAGATCCAACATTCAACCATATTATAGCCCCCACTCGGGTTACAAGCTCTCGTTAATGAGCTCGGCAGAAGGCGTCCTCGGAGCTATATATTTATATTGTACAAGTTCATTTGTTTTTGACGATGTGGGACTCATATAAGAGATGCTACTTCCTTCTCGGCAAAGCTCTCGTTAACGCTGGTCGATTACATTGGTTTCGATGATCAATGATAAAAAAAATAAAATAAGTTGTGGGTGAGGTTTCAGGAGTTCTACATGCAAGATAATGCTACGTATAATGTACATCAAACAATCTATACGCGTACAAAAAGACGCACGTACAAAAGGTCTTATGAAATCAAGCTATCTCGTAACTTTTGCATCTGATGTTGATAGATGCAAACTACAATGTCTTAGAATCCTGTTGATGTTCAAATAATTACATTTTATTTATTCATACGTATCATTGCTTTGGCCATGAAAAAAGTGAGAGAAGTTAAGTTCTTAACTTGTTCGACGGTTTCTATTTGATGTGAAAATGTGATTATTTATCGTGTTGTTCATAATGGTTACATGTACTTTATTCACTATATCCTTCTAATGTGTTATCTCAATTTTGTCAGAAACAAAGACTCCTACGTTCTCCATCCATAACAGGACGACTACTTGTGACCATTAAAATTCGATAATTTTGATGGAGGGCATATGAGTCTATCCTTATGACGAAATTTGATTGGCATGTTAGAGTGATATAGTGATGGACATACATGACCATATTTTTCAAAAAAAAACTAAAAAAAATGATGAAAATGAGGCGGGAACCGTCTCATTTTTTCATATATATATAGGGAAAATGTGCATGCCCCCTAGAGGGAGCTAGCTTTGCTCCCGCCTCATTTTTCACGTATTTTTTTAATTTTTTTGAAAATAGAAATCGTGTAAATTCATTATTAAGTTCCTATATTATGTCATTAAAATTTAATGCAAAACAGAGACTCCTACGACTTCCATCTAGATGGGCACCGGGGTCGATTTAAAAAATCATGTGACCGTTATAAATAATTATTGTCTGTATGGAAGCCGTATGAGTTTCTGTTTCATACGAAATTTGAATGACATAATATAGGGATATAGTTATGAATATTCATGGAAGAAATTTTCAAAAAAAATAAAAAATAGAGAAAATAAGACGGGGGGAGCTAAGTTAGCTCCCTTTAAGGGGCAGCCCCATTTATCCCATATATATATATATATATATATATATATATATATATATATTATGAAACAACATCTTTTTGATTCGCCTCATAAACATGGTTCCGCTATCACATAATAATTAAACTTTCAGATCATACATAATGCATTCACCCATGTTGGCCTTGCACAATCCATCCTTCATTGAAAGGAATATGTTCAAAGGTTTCGTTGGAAAATACAACATAAACCTGATCGCTCTCCACGAAACTAGGGGTAGAGATCTAACCCATTTGACCCATGTCGCAACAATAGTCTCCTTTAGTTGGCACGCCAATACATCTTGCAAATCCTGGAGTATACTTTCTAGTTGGGACTGATGAACCCATGATTCATCTACTTTTTATGATGATTTAAGCAAAATCTCCTTAATAAATCACTAATTAAATATCCTAAAATCAATTTATTAACATTCATTAATTGTACTTAGATTAGGGTTAAAATCTGTAATTAAATAACTTTATTTTAGACCTTATTAAAGAGTAATATTTTATGTAAAAATTTGATTATCTTAACCTAATTCTTTCTCTAAAATATTCTTTAATTATTAACTACCTTGGCATCAAGAATTAAAACCCATAAAAATCAGAAAATTGAGAAAAAAGATACAAAAATCTGACATTGTATATATTTTATATTTGTTGTTTTACCACATTTTTCTAACCTATGAAAAAACCATAAAAATCAGAATAGTTATGTGTATATTATATATAAATTAAATCACTAATAAAAATTAAATTAAAGAATATAAAAAAACACAAAATACAAAAATGTGGTATTTTATTATATAGAGTACCATCAAAAATACATTTTCTCCAATTGACCTTTTTTTGATTTTGGGTCCTTTATGAAAGCTATAGTCTCGTCAAGTGAACAATTTTTTTGTTGACCCCTTTTTTATTTGACTTAATTTACTTTTTTTTATTTTAGTTTTTTATTTTATTATTTTATTTCTTATTTTTATTTTTATTTTTCTTTAGTTTTATTATTTATTTTTAATTTTAATTTTATTACCCCCCCCCCCCCAATCTCTCTCTTTTCTCTCTCGTTTCCTTTTTCCTCTCTTTCTCTCTCCTCCCTATTCTCTCTTCATTCCCCCAGTATGTGTGCAGCACATGACCCCCCTCCCCTTTCGTCTGCACATGCCATGCATGTGTTGCCTTCTCCCTTCACGCGCATATGCATGGCACATGCCCCATCTCCTCTACACTGTCGACCCTTGCATCTCCCCTCCTCCTTCAATGGGCGTGTCCAGCTCTACGTAACTGTCGCCATCATTCCTTCGATCGTTACGATCCAAACCTTTGCTGGCAGCCTCCTCTCCCATAACTGTCGAGACTCATCTCCTATATACCTTCGCCTCTTGCCAGCCCTCTTCGCCATATGCCAATCAGGATAATATGGAGCCCCAGCCCCTCCTCTTGCCACCGGTGACAAGGCTGACAAGAGGAGTCAAGTGATGATGAGCATCCACCGCAGCGAGATCCGTGGTCTCTCTGACCACGTTGCAGATGTTGTAGAGCACTATTATGCTTAGTCCCCGTCGTTGGGACGTAGAGCAAAAATCAGAGAACTCCGATGAACTACTCGCTTTCCCAGGAGACCTTCTTCTCCAACACTCCAGGTAAATCCTTTCTCCCCTTCTACTCTTTCTTACCTCACCTTCCTTATTCTTTCCTCCATCCTCCGCTCTTCATATTTGTTTCATCACCTCATCCCATGCTCCCTCTGTCCCGATCCTCTTCTCTGTAGTTTCTTTCGCACCCTCACTGTAGAGCCCCACACCTCAACCCTCGCACACCACATCGCTCTCACGCTCCACCCACCTCTGGCATAACCCCCTAGAGCCCTAACTCGTCTCCACTTTCATCTCCACTAGAGCTCAAACCCTTCACCGTTTATCGCCCTGCTCGATCTTTCCCTTCGCGCTTCGCGTCTTGCCACCTCACTGATATCAACACCCCCAACAAAGCCCGCCTTCAACAAGTCGACCGTGCCCTACCATCCACCTCGCATCTCACAGCAGCTCCACGCATCATCAAACAATCCATTGTCGGTCGTGTAGTCCCCGTACCACCACTACACCTCATGTTGTGTGCCGACGGAGGTGGAGACCTTCGCCGTCATCATCATCCTCCTTCGCTTCTCCCTCCAGTTGCACCGTATAACCTCACCACCGCTCCCAACCACCATTGGATCAAGGGAAATTGATGAATCCATGATTCGTCTACTCTATATGGATGTTTTCACAAAAATTTTTAAATAATTCACTAATTAAATCTCTTAAAATCGATTTATTGATATTCACTAATCGTATGCCTAAATTAGAATTAAAATTTGTAATTAGATAATCTTCTTTTTAATCTGAATTGAGCCTACTATTTTATGTATAAAACTTGATTATTTTAACCAAATTATTTCTCTAAATTATGACTAATTAAATCACATGGCATCAAGAATTAAAATTCATAAAAATTAGAAAATCAAGAGAAAATGCAAAAATATGACCTTTTAAACTTTGTACATATTTTATCTTTATCATTTCTATTCTATCTTTTTCTAACCTATAAAAAATTGCATATATTAGATTAATTATGTGTATATTATATATAAATTAATCCACTAATTAATCAAATTAAAAATATAAAAATCATGAAATGCAAAAAATCAGTATTTTATTGTTTATAGAGTAGCTTCAAAAAATTTACAGTTGACATCTTTTGATTTTGGGTCCTTCACGAAAGTTGTAGATCTCGTCAAGACGAGCAACTTTCGGTTGATCACTTTTTCATTTGACTTCGTTTTCTATTTCTTTCTATTTTTATTTGATTTTTATTTATTTTTATTACTTTTATTCTTAGTTTTGTTTTAACTTTAATTTTAATCTTATTTATTTTAATTATTTTATTATTTTTTAATTATTTTATAATTTTTTAATTTTTTAGTCCCCTCTATAAAACACCCATGTCGCAGCTCCTTCCACCTTCATACGTTATTTCATACCCAAAACTCTAGCTTCGAACTGAAAGTGGTGATAGTTCCCAAGAGCCTTGTTGAGCAGCGGCGAGGATCCATTGGTGTGATCCAAGAAACCCCAAGCTCCTTGTTGCAACAGCTTCAATGGCTGATGTAGAGTGTGTGCCCTTCGTTGGAGCACTTGAGCAAAGACAAGGGGCCTCAACTCATTTCAGGCAACTCCCCAACACCTCATCTCCATCGCTCTCTGAGCACCTCACATCTCTATGTACCCAGGCACCCCTTTTCTTCTTATTAATTCTTCGCCCATCTTCAATCAACAACACCCATCTTCACTGCCTAGGAATCAACCCCAACCAATCACCTCGTCTTTAACTGCCATCCACTTTGTTTCTATCCTCTAGATCCTCTTAAACTTTGGCCTTGCTTATGACAACGCTTAGCTCCACTCCCCACCTCCGCACGAAGCCTCCCCTCCTTCCTATGTTTTTGATAATCTTTGCAAAGCTAGACTCACCGTCGTCATGTCTCAACAGAAGCTCCAATTGATCCATCGTTTGTTCTCTAGATGCTCGCTCCAATGGTCCTCAGCTGAGCTTCGCACCTCACGCTCGCCCTTGTGATGTAAATCCCCCACCGCTAGCCTCCGCTTCAAAGCCTAGCTCTGTCACCTCCGCCTTAGCTCGATCATGTATTGACTGAGCTCAAGCCCCTCCACCTTACGCCTCTCGCCATTGCATCTATCGGATCGAGCAAGAGACCTTGATCCGACGGTCCGCCAGCCGCCACGTCAGCCTTCCCAAGCCTCCCTCCATGCTTGGAGGCTCGGTTCGTCGAACCTCCCACACGAGCCCCATATAGGCTAGGACACCTTAGCCTCAGCCTCATGCACCCGAGCCTCGCGCACACGTGTTTCACACGTGCATGGGAGGTAAAACTGTAGAGGGGCCCTTGCCCTCCTCCAAAATCGTAAAAGGACCCCGATGACAAGGAGGTACGTGCATGGCATGTGACCCTTGGAAATTTTGCATACTAAACCCCCAGTTCTTCGTTATTTACACCTACGTACCTGCCTCCTGCATCATGTGTGGCGTATGTGCATTAGGGATAAATTGCAGTCGGCCCCTCCGACTTCCAAAGAATCACGCAAAGAACCCCGTGCCCAGAGGTCACGTGTCATGCACATGCCATTGGGTGAATTGCAAGGATGTATAGTATGATTTCCTATTTTGTAGATAAGTCCTCTAGGGACTTAATTGAGAAGAAAAACTTGAATTTTATTGTAATTTGGTCCATAGAATTTGTTTATTGCATATCTTTTTCATATGAACTCCATTTTAACGCTCAATATGGCATTTTGAAGCTTAGTATATGCTCTTTCACTTTATATATTTTGTGGACTGATCAGAAGCTCTTTATTGATGAATATTAATTAAGGTTTAACTTGATCTATGTAGGCTGAATTATTGACATATTTATGCTTTTATCTTGAGAAAGATTTGATTATATCTATATGGACTTGTTTGGAGGAGATTGAATCCGATTAATTATCTTATGATTAGCTTTGATTATATTTGAGAAATTAATATTTGCATGGGCATCAATACGTACTTTATGAGATTGAAATTCATTTGAGGTGATCTAGTTTGACGAACTTATTGTGATCATTTCTGATTATTTTCGATGCTCATTCAAGAAAAAATTATGCAAGTATTAGTGGTTATTCTTTTAGGATTAACATCACATAAACATCTAGAGTCAAATCAACAAATGATCTCTTTATCGCATGATTAATCTTAGATTTATTGATCGTTAAGCTTGTATCTTGGATTCGCTTCGATGAATCTTTCTGGACTTTAAATCTCTTTCGATATGTGATTGCAATTGAGGGTTGACTTGCTGTTTTAATTGAGAATTTAAATCGTATAAAATCATCGATCATATGCTTCACCTTTATCCTCTCTTTTTTCCGTTATTCTCATTGCATCTCTTTCATTGTAGTTCATTTTCATTTTATTTTCATTTCATTCCCTAATACAGATATTAACATAGCATTTAATTAATTATTGAAATTGGTTTAGAATCATGCAACTAAAAATCAATGTTCCCTATTTTTGACCTTGGTAGACTTGTCAACTAAAAATTGTTCCACGATATTCAAGAATTGTATTTTTTATTCATTTTTCATCTCCTATACTACAATTATCGATTATTAAAGAGGAAAATCCGTGTTCATTAAATGGTGTCATTATAGGGGAATGGTGTATTTTTAGGGTTTTAAATTAATTTCTTTAATTAATTATTGTGAATTTATTTTTTGTGCAATTTTTTATTATTTCCTTTTTATTTTACATTTTATTTTCTACATTTTATTTGTATCTCTCTCATTTACGATACTAACTTGGATTTCTCTCTTCGTAAACAACTCGAAGCAAAATTTTGAAAGGATCAAGAACCTGTGAAGAAGTCTGCTTTAATGTTATTTCTATTAGAGAGAGTTTAGATTGAGTTTTATTTTCTAAATGATTTACAAGGTCCCTCTCTTTAAACTTTAATTTGTGTAATAATTTGGACTGTATTTGATGTGGTGTGTCGGGTCTGTTTCAACATTTCTGTGCAGTTGGGACCTGACATGAGTGGCGTAGAAATTAGTTGCATATACGGTAGATTAAGTTATTTATTTTTTATTGTGCTTGTAATTTTCATGCCACACATTTTTCACTAACTATATGCATTGTAGATCGTTAAATATTTGCCAAATTTTATATCAATTCTTCCCACTTATAGAACTATATGCTTAGGGTATTTTTCATATGTGCATATCATTTAGTGTAAAATTTAATCCCTTGTATTGCATCCTTCATGAAGAATGTGAGGAATCATTGTAAGTCTTCCTCTTAGCATGCGTCATTGATTTAACGCTTGCATCTGCTTTTTTGGACTCTCTACTCCTTAATTTTACAGCTTAAGATTTAAATGATTTGGGACTGCTTGTTAGGCATGATTTTTCTGTTCTCACATAAGACTTAAGTGATAATTCTAAATTAAAATCAGGACTGCTAATCAAGACGGCTGTAATAAATTTACATGAAGTTAACCTTTGTGTCTAGTGGAGAGAAACATGCTCATTGTTTGTAGGAAAAGAATCGCACACTTAGGGTAGAGCCAAAACATGGGAGCTTCACTCTGACTGTTGATTCTAAAAATGACTAGCTACTTCTCAATGAGAGAACTGCGATCTCTCTTAGCAGATTGGGTGGTTAAAGGACAATGTATAAGGCACCGTCCTGAATTAATATGGGTAGCCATTTTACGTTCTGTATTTACACCCATACTGGCTGAAAGTAGATGTAAGTAGCTGTATGAATTAAGGCCAGTCTTAGTTACACTCTCCAGAACCTAAGCCATGCTTAATATTCTTAAAGATTATTTTATCATTAAACTAAGAAAACAAAACCGGAAAATGACGGTCGAGAAAACACGAAAAAGCTGCGGTGAGCCCCCGGGTGAACAAACACCCGGAAATTAGGCCCGAAGTATTCAAGTGTCCAGGTACTGTATTATTACAAATTAATCAAATACTCTCTCTCACAAAAATAAAAGCAACTCTCTTTCTCTCTCTAGTTCTCCTGCTCTCTCCTACCGGCTAGGGTAGAATAGCCGGCTCCTCCTCCCAAGGCTGCTCAGGATCCCCTAGGCGATCCTCCTCGGTCGGCGGTCCCTCGCAAGAAAACAAAAGAGATGTCAGACAGTTCAAAATAAATAATACACAAGAGACAAGTAAGCAAAAATGGCTAAGTAACTAAAAAGACCCAAAGGTACTCTACAAGCCGATGTTCCCCGGCAACGGCGCCATTTGAAAAGCGAGAAAACGAGAGCCGCTAAAGAGTGGTCTGACAAGTCAGACTCACTGTCGCTGATGCGACTGCTCAAACTTCCTCAGTCTTCAACAATTAACCCACACAATCAATAAAGCAATCAAGAGCAAGGATTAAAATTTATTATACCCTACTAACAATGTATAATGGCAAGCAAGTAGGGGTCGAGCACAGGAACAACGGTGCAGAGTGTAGATAGAGATCCGAACCCTAGGTCTAATGAATCACTTAGCCAATTTCTTTTTGTGGGTTTTTAATTTTTTTAATTTTTTATTTAATTTTAATTTTTAATTTTGTATTTTTTTGATTTTTAATTTTCTGATTTTTATAATTTTATATTTTATATTTTTTATTTCTTTTTCAATGTTGGAAAATAAAAACAAAGGAATGAAAGACAAGGTCAACTATTTATAAAAATGCACAAAAATAACCAAAAATTTAGAAATTAAATGTTTTTAATATTTTTAGAATTTTTTACTATTTTTGTGATTTTTGAGAATTTTTCTAGGTGTTTTTGGTACTTTTAAATACTGAAATAATAGAAAACAGTGAAAATGGGTTGGCTGTGGATAAAATGAGAATTAAAAATGACAAACAACAATCAAAATTTTTCCCATCATTTTTCAAATAAAGAAAACAAGATAAAGAACAAACAGGAACTGAGTTTGTATTTTTTAAAGTTTTCTTTGATTTTATAAATTTTTTGAAGTTTTAGAGTCTTTTTAAATTTTTAAGGTTTTTCTTTTGAGATTTTTAGTGAATTTTGGTCTGCAACTAAAAGATAGTAAAATAGACGCTATGGAATGTTTTTGGAATTTTTCGAGACTTTTTGATATTTTTTGGCATTTTCTAAGCTAGACAGTAGAGAAAAAGCATGTTTTTGATTTTTAATAAATGTAAAAATAAAATGAAATTAAAAACTAAAAATATAGCGTGAAACTAGAAGCATACAGGGTCTTAACTCTATTTTTTGAGAATTTTTCGCAATTAAATTAGGCGTTAAATAAATAAGCTAAGCATACAAAAATTCTAAGCCTGGCAGGGGCATAAATGCAATTATGAAAACATCCAGGGGCTCAGATGCAATTTCCACCAAAAAGGCACGCGCAGCTCACGTGAAACACCATTCACAGGGGCATAGTTGTAATTAAAGAAAGCCGGCTGGGCATACATGCAAAATTTCCAAAAACATATTATATATTCTACGCGCAGGGATGAAATGGCAAATGCACAAAAGTTCTGGGCCTATCTTGCAAAATACCCAAAAGTCACGCGCCACCGTCACGTGAGGTGACGTGGCGTGGACTGAAGTGCAATAGTGCAAACGTGAGGGTCTGCATGCAAATATTACAAAACTTTTTAAACTACAACTGAAAGTTACTGGACTAAAAAGTAAATACAAAAATCGTGGGTTAAAAATGCAAAATACCCACGGGGCGCGATCCAGCAGTCGATGGCGGCCCACTTGTCCACGTGGCGCGCATCTGACGGTGCGTACCCCTTCGTCGCGGACGGCTGAGATTAGATCTTCAAGGCTTGATCGGACGGTTGGGGGCGAAGGCGATCGAACGGCTGGCGTCGTGTCTGGCGGAGGTGGTCGATCCAACGGCAGGGAAGGATTCACGAAGAACACCTCCCCGGCGAACTTCGAGCTGCGATTGCGGCTGACACACGGCCGCTCCGGCCCCCGGATCAAGGGCAAAACGATCCTGGGGCCCTTCCGCGTCAGCAGGTGGTCTCAGGCGGGGCAGGGACGGCGCGAGGTGCTCGGACGGCGGAGGTGACCTGGGCGGCTGGTCCTGGGGTTGTCGAAGGTCGATTGAGCCTTCTCTTTGGCTCAGACCTGCAAGATTAGGCGCACAAAATCCAGGCAAACAAAATGGTGGAGTCCGATGGTTCAGATGAGGCGCAAGGTGGTACGGGCGAAGAGCTCCGGCGAGCGGCGGAGAGGGGAGATCGGTCGGCTCGATCTGAGCGAGATCGAGGGGAGATGATGGGTGGTGCGGAGTGACGGAGTGAAGGGGAGAAGGATGAAGGTGTTTTGGACGGCGATGGAACACTGGAGTGGCCGGAAACGTCGGGCGGAGCTCAGCTCCGCCGTGGCTTCGATCGAGGATTCTCGGCGATTGGGTGAATGAAACTAAAAACTGCTATAGATCTACACTAACCTACGCTACAGCTACAAGAAAATGAAGAGAATGAGGAGGGGACTCACCAGAGACGTCGGGAGATGAAGCACGACAGAACTCCGGCGAGGGTCGAATCACTTCGATTCTACACCAAATGCCTTGAACCCAAGCTCTATTCGACGCCTGCTGTCACCAGGAGCACGAAGGACACGGGGTTTGAGGGTGAAAATGGCGGAAGAAGGATTAAAATTTGAATCGAAGTCGGGGGCTCTTTTTGTAGGGTTGACGAACGGCGTGGAAGACGAGGGTCCAGCGGTGGCTACAGTGGTCCATCGTCCAAGATAACGCGAGGGCGGGCATGCCCATAGATCGAGGCATAGATTCACAAGAGGAACTGATAATCTCGAGAATCGATGTGGTTATATCGACTCACAAGGCGAGTCAACAGTCGGTGTTTGACCACACAAATTCTGAAATTAATCAACAATTAACCCACACTAAAGATCAACAAATTAGAACTAATGTGGAGTTAAAATTTATTTTTAACTCTGCACAAATGGTGTATAGTATCAAGTATGCAGAGAGTTCGAACACAGGGAGCAAGCAGGATAATTCACAAGAATGTGCTCAAGTGTGTGTGTGTGATGTGTCTACACTAAGCAAGCAAGGAAAGGAAATTTTTGGGGGTTTTTAATTTTTTTTTATTTTTTTAT
The DNA here is from genome assembly GCA_037367405.1 of Ottelia alismoides. Classification (NCBI taxonomy): domain Eukaryota; kingdom Viridiplantae; phylum Streptophyta; class Magnoliopsida; order Alismatales; family Hydrocharitaceae; genus Ottelia; species Ottelia alismoides. The sequence continues at coordinate 47,858 of JAZKJV010011535.1, forward strand.
TTTTATTTAATTTTTAATTTTGTATTTCGATTTTTAATTTTCTGATTTTTTTTATGATTTTATAATTTATATAATTTTTTTGTTTTCAATATTGGAATTTAAAGACAATGGAATAAAAGACAAGGTAAAATATTTATAAAACTAAGTAAAAATCACCAAAAATTCAGAAATAAATTGTTTTTGATATTTTTATGATTTTTTACTGTTTTTGTGATTTTTGGGGATTTTCAAGGTGTTTTTGGTATTTTTAAAGACTGAAATAAGGCGAAACAGTGGAAAGAGGGCTGGCTACGAATAAAATGCAAGTTAAAATTAACAGACAGCAACCAAAATTTTTCACACTATTTTTCGAATAAAAAGGACAAAATAAAGAACAAACAGGAACTGAGTTTGCTATTTTTGGATTTTTCTACTATTTTATATAATTTTTTTGAAGTTTTTGAGTGTTTTTAAATTTTTAGTGTTTTTCTTTTGAGTTTTTTAGTGATTTTTGAACTGACACTAAAAGATGATAGAATAGACACTAGGTAATTTTTTTGGAATTTTAAAGGTGTTTTAATATTTTTTTGGTATTTTCTAAGCTAGACAGTGCACAAATAGCAAGTTTTTGATTTTTAATAAATATAAAAATAAAATAAAATCAAAAACTAAATTGATGGCGTGAAAGTTCAAGTTAACAGGAGCTTAAACCTATTTTTGTGGAATTTTTGGGCTTGAAATGATCCTTCAAATAAATACAACAAGCATCCAATAAATACACAGGCCTGGTAGGGGTTTATATGCAAAAACACAAAATTCCAGGGGCCTAACTGCAATTTGCACACAAAATTTGAACTGAAATAAAATACTTTCTAGGCCAAAAACCAATACCACAAGCCGCTAGGGCTTCTCTGCAAAATGTCCACCCACGCGCGTGCAATGCACGCGCCTGGGGAGGACCTAAATGCAAAATCGCAAAGATCAGGGGTGTTCTTGCAAGTTATCCACAAAATATATAGCTTAATAAAATAACTGCTGGACTGAATATTAAAGGCACAAGATACGAGGTTCTATCCACAAAATTCCCAAGAAACACGTGCCAGAGCACGTGCGCCTGGGAGGATCGTTCTGAAATATTACAAAAGTCGGGGGGGCTAGATGCAAATTCCCCTAAAAATATAAAAGCTGCAGAGGAAAGTTTTAGACTTAAGTAATAAATACAAAAGTTACTGGGCTCACTATGCAAAATGCCCAATAAAAGGGCGATCGGGCGGTTGATGATGCTCACTTAAAGACACGTGTCGATATCGCGACGGCCCGTACCCCTTCGCGCGAACGGTGTAGATTAGATCTGGGCTGAATGATCTAACGGTTGTGAAAGGCCCCAGATCCGACGGAGGTTGTGCTTCCTGGAGGGAGGCTATGATCAGACGGCTCAGACGGGGGTTGGAAGAACGGTCAAGAACTCGGCTGGGCCGAGTTTCGAACGCCCCTCCGACGACCCTCCGACCACCTGGGAGTGTAAGACCAGGGGCAAAATGGAGCTGGAGCTCCTCCTCTCCCCGCGAGGACCTCCGAGGAGCGCCTGGTGCGCCGGTGACAATGGGATGCGCTGGAGAGGGTGGCGCGCTCCAGGTGCTCCAGACTTATCAAAATCGACCCCCCAGATGGGGTCTTCTGCCTCCAGCGACCTGCAAAAGGGTTAGGGAGAGCTCGGGCAAAATGCCGAGCATCACCCAGCAGTAGAAGAAGGTGGGAGGCGGTGAGGGAGAAGCTCGCCGGAGCTTCCTCCGGCGAGGTGGAGTACGGAAGTGATCGGAGGTTGGATGACCGATTGGTGAATGGCGATGCGTTCCTATTGCTACCAGAACTAAAGTAACCAATAGAAAAAGAGAAAAAGAACGTGCCTCAGAGCAAGGTGCTCGAGGTTTAATACCTCACGGCGGCGCAGCCGCCGGAGATGGCTGGGACGCGCCTCGGCCCTCCGCTGCACCTCGACGAGGTCGGGGATCAACCCCCTGTCACCGGGGATCCCTGGCTAAGCCTCGGATGTCTCAGCTTTGGTCAAAGGCTGTCCAAAAAGAGAAGGGAAGGAATGGGGTGGTTTTTGAAATATGGTGGACGGGCGACTTTCGAGGCGAGATTTCGAGCAGATGAGGAGGATCTGGTCGAATCTAAGAGGTCAGCGGGCTAGGTGGATCTACAGTGAGCAACTTTCATGAAGAGATCGACTACCCTCGAGCAACGCATCATGGCGAAAAAAATCGAGAAAGTAGGGGTCTTAGGCGTTCTGACAAGCAGCAGGCAAGGGGTCAGAGAGTTGACCCAAGTCAACTCTCCAGCCCTCCTGGTTGGTCCACGTGGACCAACCAGGAAAAAGCCTGGAAAAAAAAGTATTCTAAAATCATTTAAAAAATGGTAAACGATTTTATTAATTTTTTATTATAAAATAAAAAATGTTTATTATTTTATAAATTATTTTATTATGATTTTTATTTATTTTTATGAAGTATATTTTTACAAGTTTGCATTTATACCCTTATAGGTATCTATATCTATGTATTTAAGTATTTTATTTTTATTTAGGTGTTTTTATTTTTATTATTTTTATTTAGTATTTTATAAAATTGTAGAATACTTTTATATACACATATATATTTTTATTTTATTTTTCTGATATAATTTGTATAATTAATAAAATACAAGTATGTTTTGTATAGGTATATATACAGGTTAGGTATCTATGTATTTTATTTTTAAGTATTTTATTTTTGGTTTTTATTTAGGTTTTTATTCTTATTTTAATGTACATAATTATTATAAGTAATATTTACAACATTATAAAAATATAAAATTATAAAAATAACAAATAATTAATAAATTGAATATTTTAATATGTACAAGTATACAATGAGGGTCCAAAACTCAACTTTCAAACCGTAGCTCCGCCAAATGCGAAACCACCGCCATTAATTAGATTATTTTCTTCTATATACAATTAAAGGTGAGTACGCTGCATTTGGAGTTGTCAGTTGTGAGATACGGGTCTGGGAAGTTGGGATTCTGGATTTTTATTCAGACCATAACTTTTTATCTGTGTATTATTTCTGAGTGAAATTAATTTTATATTTTTCTTTATAAAATTATCTACAACTTTCATGTACAAAGTTTCTTTATTTGATGTATAAAAAGTGAAACCAAAAATAGGTCCCAAAATGAATAAAGAATGAATAGAAGGTATAGGTATTTTATCTGTATTTCTGACCTTATCTCCCCCTACTTTATTCCTTGTCGACCTATTCATCAAGATGCCTAGGTCTCGGGAGTTTTGGGTCATAAAATATTTGCAATATTTTATTCTTTTTCTTTTCTTTATTTATTCTATAATTTTGGCCTTAATTACAGTATTTTAGACACTATCTGAATGCACATGCATGAATGCTAAGATGCTCTATTTAAGGATATTTACAGGCATTTGCTAAGGTTTTTGGTGCCAAAATGATAGAATAAAGATGATGAAATGTGGATTCATCAGGAACCATCACGAAATGATGCAAGGAATAGCCACGAAAAAGCCAAGAAGATGGCTCAAAAACCAACTTCTGACAGGCGCAGGGGGTAGGGCGTCCAGTTGACCGAGGTCAACTGTTGACCCCTCCAACCAGGAAAAACCCCGAAAAATTAATTTATAAAATCAATAAAAAATAGAATGAGATCGAATTAATTAATAGTTATAAAATAAAAAATGCTTGAAATTTTATGTAGTATTTTATGATGATTTTTAATTATGTTTATGAGTTATATTTTTACAAGTTGCCTTTATACCCCTATATAGGTATATTATCTATATATTTTAGTATTTTATTTTTATTTTTGTATTTTTAATTTATTTATTTTTGTTTATTATTTTGTAAAATTATAAAATACTTTTATATATGTAAAGATATTTATATTTTTTTTTATTGGTGTGTTTTATATATTTAATAAAATAAAAGTATGGATTCTATAGGTATAGATATATGTATTAATACCTATGTATATATACAAGTATTTTTATTTGTGTTTTATTTATGTTTTTATTCTGATTTTAATGCACATAATTATTATAATTAGTATTTACAACATGATAAAAATATAAAAGTATAAAAATAATAAATAAATAATAAATTGAATATTTTAATATGTACAAGTATACAATGGGGGCCCAAAACTCAACTTTCAAACCGTAGCTCCGCCAAATACGAAACCACCGCCATTGGATAGCTTATTTTCTTCTATATACAATTAAAGGTGAGTATGCTGCATTTGGAGTTTTCATTTGTGAGATACGGGTCTGGGAAGTTGGGATTCTGGAATTTTATTCAGACCATAACGTTTTATCTGTACATTATTTTTCAGTGAAATCAATTTTGTATTTTTCTTTATTAAATTATCTACAACTTTTATGTGCAAAGTTTCTTTATTTGATGTATAAAAAGTGGAACCAAAAATAGGTCCCAAAATGAATAAAGAATCAATAGAATGTATAGGTATTTTCTCTGCAATTCTGACCTTATCTCCCCCTACTTTATTCCTTGTCGACCTATTCATAAAGATGCCTAGGTCTCGGGGTTTCGGGTCATAAAATATTTACAATATTTTATTCTTTTTCTTTTCTTTTCTTTATTCTATAATTTTGTCTTTAAAAACCGCATTTTATACAATATTTACACACATATACATGAATGCTAAAATGCATGAATTAGGCCTATTTACACGCATTTCCTAGGGTTTTTAAGGCCAAAATGATAGAATAAAGATGATGAAACGTGGATTCATCACCCTTCCCTAGAGCCCTTCAGATGGGGAAGGGGAAGAAAAAAGAAAAAAGTCCCAAAAAGAGAGAGCAGGAGGAGTTCAGCCAGAGCATGATTGATAGATTCCACATACAGTTGACCCTCCAGGAGGCTTTGCAGCACATCCCCCTTCTCCAGCGTTCTTTGAGAGACAGGACCACAGTCAGGAGGAGGAGGAGGAACCACACTTCAGAGATACATGTGCTGACGAAAGCCACGTGTTTTGCGATCCAGAACCGACTGCCAGCCAAGAGGCCAGATTCAGGGGCCCCGTACGTCAGATGCCAGATCAGTGAGCAGAGGTTCGACCGTACTCTTCTAGATATCGGATCGTCGATCAACCTTCTTCCGGCAGCCCTTCTCGACCGCTTCGAGTTGGGCACTCTTCGACAGAGCATGACAGTCCTTCAGTTCGCTGATCGATCTGTCAAGAGGCCGAAGGGGTTGTTACGAGACGTTATCGTCACGATTCAGGGCCTGAAATTCCCCGTGGACTTCGTAGTGTTGGACATGGAGATCCCTGAATCCGTGACCGATACCCCCATCATCCTTGGTCGTCCGTTCTTGGCCACAGCCAAGGCGGTGACTGATCATGATAGCGGGAAGGTGTACTTTCGCGTCGAGGGCGAGAGTATACAAATAGAGACGGTCGAGGACTACAGAGCTAGAGAGAGAGAGCCCGCTCAGATGCGAGTACAGATTCAGAGCAGCAGACAGACGCAGACCCAGACATCCACCAGGACTGTGATTTTGTGATCACAGACGATGAGGCAGCTTGGGCAGATCCTGCAGCACAGACCATCCTCTCATATTCAGATACAGCTGATGCCGAGATGATAGCAGAGGAGAGTCTGGAGAGCACAGCCCTGGTTCAGGATACCATAGAGGCAGCAGAGCCGGTCCTTGATCGTGACACGGATTTCAGTGATGGTGGTGCTGAGGCCACCTTACTTTACGGTGGTACTGATGCCACCGCGGTTGATACAGATCCCTCGGATTCAGAGTCTGATTGGGCCGATTGTGATGATCAGATGCCAGACCTGATTCCACCTGAGCCTACAGATGAGGAGGAGGCAGATGCAGAGCAGACCAGAGACAGTGCAGTTGAGCAGCCTTCTCCCGATCCAGTTTGCGAGAGTGCGCTTTCTTTCTCCCAGGCAGATTTGGCAGACTTAGCAGCTTTCACTCACTTCCTTCCGCAGCCAGATTTGCCAGCACCCAGCATTCCAGAGCTGAAGCCGCTCCCTACTTCGCTGAAATATCGATTCCTTGCGGGCGAGCCAGAGATGTACCCAGTCATCATCTCCGCCGAGTTGACTGGAGAGCAGGAATCCTGTTTGATGGGGGTTCTTGAAAAGAACCGCAAGGCGATCGGATGGAGCATAGCAGATCTCCATGGGATTAGTCCATCAGTGTGCTCCCACCATATCTATCTCGAGGAGGGGGCGAAGCCGTCGCGTGAGTTCCAGCGGCGTCTGAACCCCAACCTGAGAGAGGTCGTGATGAAGGAAATATCGAAATGGTGGAGTGCGGATTTTATTTATCCCATTTCCGACTCCAAGTGGGTCAGCCCCTTGCATGTGGTGCCCAAGAAGACGGGCATCACGACTGTGATCAGTGAGTCGGGAGAGGAGATCGCTACACGAGTACCCACCTCTTGGAGGGTTTGCGTTGACTACAGGAGACTCAACCAGGCCACCAAGAAGGACCATTTCCCCCTGCCTTTTATTGACCAGATCATTGAGAGACTGGCAGGGAAGAGCCATTATTGCTTCCTGGATGGGTACTCGGGCTACAACCAAGTGGCCATCGCTCCTGAGGATCAGGAGAAGACCACCTTTACCTGTCCCTTCGGCACTTATGCTTTTCGATGCATGCCATTTGGGCTATGCAATGCCCCTACGACTTTTCAGAGGTGCATGCTGTCGATCTTTTCGGACATGGTAGGGGAGTGTTTGGAGGTCTTCATGGACGATTTCTCGGTCTACGGTGACGGATTCGACTCCTGTCTTGACTGCCTAGACCGGGTACTCCAGCGATGTATTGAGTATCATTTGGTTTTATCTTGGGAGAAGAGTCACTTCATGGTGACTCAAGGGACGGTGCTTGGCCATATCATCTCCAACAGGGGCATGGAGGTTGATCCGGCCAAGGTTGATGTCATTAGGAAACTCGCACCGCCGTCCAATCTGAGGCAGCTACGGTCATTCCTGGGGCACGTTGGATTTTACAGGAGATTTATTCAGGATTTCAGCAGGATTGCCCGACCGTTGACTGACCTCTTGACGAAAGACACCGAGTTCCTTGTCGATGACAAGTGTCTTTCGTCCTTTGCGACTCTCCAGCAGTGTGTTATTGAGGCTCCTGTCCTCCAGCCGCCTGATTGGTCTCTCCCATTCGAGATCATGACGGATGCCTCTGATTTTGCCGTAGGGGCAGTGCTGGGACAGAGGAGGGATGGAGTTCCATTTGCCATACACTACGCTAGCCGCACTTTGGATTCCGCCCAACGGAATTACACGGTCACAGAGAAGGAGATGCTAGCCGTAGTGTTTGCCCTGGATAAGTTCAGATCGTATATCATCGGATCTAGAGTGACTTTGTTTACAGATCACACCGCCATCAGGTACCTCATGGCAAAGAAGGATGCCAAGGCCAGACTGACTAAATGGATCCTTCTACTCCAAGAGTTCGACATTGAGATCAAGGATAAGCCTTGAGTCAAGAATGTGGTGGCGGATCATCTCTCCCGACTAGAGCAGCCTGAGGATTCGAGGTGTACTGACTGTCAGAGGATGGGCACTTGTGGACTGCGTGATATGATGCCGATGCAGCCCATTCACTTCTGTGAGGTTTTTGACGCATGGGGCATCGATTTCATGGGTCCATTCCCTAAGAGTCAGGGATTTGAGTACATTCTGTTGGCCGTTGATTATGTGAGTCGTTGGGTGGAGGCTATCCCCGCCCGAGCCGCGGATGCGAGGACAGTTTGTAGATTTTTGAGGAAGCACATCATCACGCGGTTCGGGGTTCCACGAGTTTTGATTTCTGATGGGGGATCTCACTTCATCAACGACCAGGTGAAGGCACTTGCTAGCGAGTTCGGCATAGACCATCGTGTTGCTACACCTTACCATCCACAGACGAATGGTCTAGCCGAAGTGTCGAATAGGGAGATCAAGACTATTCTGCAGAAAGTCGTCCGCCCTGACCGAAAGGATTGGTCACAGCTTTTGGACTCGGTCTTGTGGGCATATAGGACGTCTTTCAAGACACCTTTGGGTACATCTCCCTTTCGCCTCGTGTATGGCAAGCCATGCCATTTACCTGTTGAGCTGAGGCACAAGTCACTTTGGGCAGTTACAGATATTTTGATGGATCCAGATGGTATGGGAGACCAGAGAAGGGCAGAGCTAGCTGCCCTGGAGGAGCTTAGAGATGCAGCTTTCTCAAGCAGCCTACATTATAAGGAGAAAGTGAAGGAGTGGCATGATTCGCATATCAGCCACAAACATTTTGAGATTGGACAGAGAGTATGGCTGTTTGATGCGAGGCTACGATTATTTTCAGGGAAGTTACAGAGCAAATGGAAGGGACCTTATCTGGTTAGAAAGGTACACGACAATAGTAGCATTGACATATCTGAGTTGTCTTCTGAGAGTACCTTTCGAGTGAACGGCCAGCGGCTCAAGCCATTTCTAGATCATGAGCCGCGGGTCGTTGATCCTGCCCCTATTCATTTTGCGTGAGATGTGGTCTTTGACTCACATCTAATGCATCTCACGCCTGAGTTTCACTGATCTTCCGCTTTGTATAGATCCAGATGTCCATATCACCACATTCTTTAGTCCTACATCCCTTTCTTCATCTTGTGATTATGCTATACTTAGGGTGCACTTTACCCTAAGTATAGGGGGGATGTGAGACCTTTTGGGTACTTCTTTTGTTTCTGTTTACCCCTGTTTTTGTTGCCTATACTTAGGGATATTTCACCCTAAGTATAGGGGGGTAGACCCTGTACATTCTCCACTCAGGTTTTCCCTTAGTATACAGCCTGCTATACTTAGGATTATTTGATCCTAAGTATAGGGGGAAGACCCGAGACCCTCTTCACTTTTCTTTCTTCATCTTTGTATATAGCCTTTCTTTTCACTTCCCTATACCTAGCACGAGTTATGTCTTCTTCATCGCTCTTGACTCTGAGGACATCGTTCGAGCTAAGTATAGGGGTGTGTGTATATATTTCATATATACTTTAGCCATAACTCGTACTTTGTGTGAGTGTGTTAATAAATAAAATGGCTAAAAACCACAAAAATTAAAAATTTTCATGTACATAATCTTCTTTTATTTGCACAAACATAGCTAGTGTACAAATTATTTTTGTAAAAATGATTTCAAAAATCTTTTGTGTAAAGCTTGTGTAAATATTTTTGTATCAAAATTATTTATATAGTACAAAATTTTTCCAAAATGTTTTGAAAATCAAAAGTTTGCAAAAATCTTGTGTAAATGTGTGTAAATATCTTTTTGCAAAACTTGCACTTCATGCATCATTCATTCATGATTTCAAAACATTTTTCAAAAATTTTGCATGATTGTAAACTTTGTGTAAATAAGCATCTTTTATGCATATGTATATAGTTTTTCTGGATGATAGTTGACATTTAAACTAGCCTGGAATCAAATTGAGAAATGGAGCTTGATTAAGATCTTAATCCATCTAATTTCTAAGAGGAACCTTATAGGGCTTAGGTTTAAGGCTTTTCAGGTCCATGGTGACTTAATTCTTTGAGTTCACTAGGCTATGATCACATGTCATCTCAATGAGCCTAAGTAGAGCACTTAACAACAACACATGACTCATATAGATTATGTCTTTACTTGGACACCAGCACTATGCACCGAGCTCTCTACGGATGAGGTGGTGAGGAGGCAGTCTTCCTTGACTTGGGGTAGCATATGAGGGTAGTACTTCTAGGCGGAACCTCTCTTCTTCTTATAGTGAAGGAAGTGCGTCTCAACTTGGTCTGGTTGCCATGAGGTCTAACGACGGGAGTTGTGGGTTGCAATAAAGCTTCAAAAGAGGGATAGTCTACTGGCTCAAGAGGAAAAACTCCTTGTATATATATGATGCACATGTATATGTTGTACAGATGCTCTTGAAAAAAAATGTGCAAAAAGAAAAGAACTCCAAAAAAGTGGTGGGTCTGAGAGAAAATGATAATCCCACCGGAGTATGTGTATAGAGTGCAATAAGCAAAGCTTGGTTTCATGTTCCACCTGTTGTAGCTTGCAGCAGGGAGACTTGGCTACACTGGTCAAGCTCCCAAGGGTACTTGGCTACACTAGCCTTGACCCATTCTCTTCTTCCCCCTCTTCTTGAGCCGGTTGAACTTGAACTTAGAAGGGAATACCCCGCTCCTCGAGGAAAGAGTGGCCAGATTGAGGTCATAGAGTTACCTTGTTGGGGAGGGTTGTCAAGTTGCCATTTCTGAGGTGGAGAGCTTAGACTTCACATTCACAGGACAAGAAAAGATTCATGGTCTTCAGGGTTTGTGATTGATGACTTGTTCTGATCTGGAGCATTGAGGAGTCTTGGTTATAGATTAGTGGAACTTAGAGGCTGTTGAGTTTTAAGCTTAAGTCTAAATAAGGTTCCGACACATTAATAATCCAAAGATCTGATCGAGCTCCATACCCCAATTTAATGAAGGCAAGTTTAATAATCAACCTTGATCCATGTACATCCTCTTTTTCTTTTTCTTTCTTTCTTTTTCACTTCTTTTTCAAATAAGTGTTTGCTAAGGGACTAGCAAAGTTAAGTATAGGGGGGTGATGAATACCCATTCATCACTCTTTATTCTTATATTTTATCTACAAAAACCTTTGCAAATGCATGTAGATATGTGTAAATATAAATAATTACCAAAAGCATGCATTGTGTAAAAACCTATACTTAGCATGTTTTTGTGCAAAAATAAAAGAATAAAGATTAAAAAGAAAAAGAGGAAAATATTTAGAATAAATATTGAGCAACCTAACCCAAGGGAGGGCTCAGCATGGGCCTGACCGCATAAAAGCCAAAGTAGAGGGAGATAGGGGCTCATGTGTAAATATTTGTGTGAATAAATAAAACTATATTTTCCTCACCGAAAAATAGGCTTGTAAATACTTGTATATATTTATAAAAATATAAAAACAAAATAAAAAGTTAAAAATCAAAAAGATCAAAAATACCTCCTTTCATCATGTACATAAACCACACCTATATATTTATTTAGCTTTGTAAATTTATAAAAGTAATTTTTATAATTTTTGTAAATAGTTTATGTTATATATTGTAAATAAATAAAATAAAAACAATTAAAAAATTAAAAAAAATAAAAATAGAAAAATTAAAAATACAAAAATACATTGTACATATACTATGTATATAGATGTATATATATTTATTTTACCTATGTACATAAATAATAAAAATAAAATACAAATACCTTTTTATTCCTTATTTTATTCTATAAATAAATAAAATATAAAATAGGAATAAAAATTGTATAAAATTAATAATTAAAAATCAAAAATCAAAACCCTATACATTGTATATATACCTATATATAGGACATACTATGTAAATAGCTTATTTTTATTTCGAAAAAATTATTAAAAATCACCAAAAAATAGAAAAAAATAAAAGAAAAATATTTCATGTTTTGAGTTTTGGCTGAATCGGGCTCTAGCTACCTCCATTTGTCACTCCAAGATCCTGCCACGTGGCCCATTCTCATAGGGTCCTGGGGATGTTGACCGCCCGGTCAACTAGCCCCCCCAGGACCACTTCCCACGGGTCCGAGCTCCGGACCCGATTTCTCCATTTTTTATCCGCTCGACCCGATCACCACTCCGCCTAACCTCGGGTTCTAATCCGAGATTTTTCGATCATGATCCACGCCCGGGGAGGTTCTTGGGGATCCGCGCGCTACGCTGCTCCCCCCGACCTCTCTTAGTCGGACCCCTAATCGTATTTAGTTGCAGCTCCGCCACCTTCTCTTTCCATCTTTGGTCATTCGCCTCCTTCCCTGTGAGCTCCAGAGAGACCGCGAGAGTGACAGCGAGCGATTCCACCTGTTGCAGCGAGGAGAGGAGGAGGAATCCACTAATCCGGCGACGTAGCCGCCGTAGCTCCACCACCTGAGCGAGCTTCGAGCCTCGGGCCGAGACGTCCCTTGAGGCCAAGATCGGGAGCTTCCCCAGCTCCACCACAGTCTCCACGACCATCCAGGTAGCCATTTAGCCCCGTCATTTTCTTTGATTTCCGTTTACCCCCAAAATCGCTCCGCCGTCGTATTCCTCTGATTCCGACCACCCCGTGACTCTTCTCGATCATCGGAATCAACCACCATCACCGCCTCCCTCCGACGCACCTTCTGCACCCACTCACTCAACCCAGCTCGCACAGGAGCTGGGAACCGGGCTCCTCCGTTCACCACCTTCGCCGGAGCCCGCCGTCCCGACGCACCGACCACCCCCACCTCGCCTAACTGGGTCGAGGCACTTTGCCCTCGACCCGCGAGTCTTTTGGTCCACTTTGCAGGTGCAACCGAGCCCATCTGGGGGCTTCGGTCATTCCGGCCAGGAGACCCAGCTCCGCCGACCTCGCCAGAGCTCCTCGGAGCTCGGCTCGGTCATCGGAGCCCACCGGCAGACGCGGGGGCCTTCCGCGATTCTTCTCCGACCTTCAGAAGGCTCCCCGGAGGACCCCAGTGCACGCACGAGCCCGGCGAAGCTCGCCGGGGACTTGTTCTTCCAGGACCTCCAGTCGCTGTCGATCGCCGCCCCCTCGCTCCAGTTCAGATCTTGGCCGTCCATCCTTGGAGCTACCAGCACCGTCCGATCAGAGGAGGGGCGATCAGGAGCGCCCACCAGCCGCATCCGTTCGATCCACACGTGGCGCGCATCCAGCACCCCCGCTTAATAAAGGGTAATTTACCCTTAGGCCCATGTCTTTCTTTTATTTCGTTCTAGTCCTGTAAATATTTGAATCAGTTGTTTAGTTTTAGGGTAATTTGCATCTTGGACCCTTAGCTTTCGTTTATTCGCATTTATACCCCTGCATGTTGTGAGCCACGTGCTTCGTCACGTGATATGTTGGGTTATTTGCAGCATATGCCCTTGTAGTTCTGGTTGTTATGAAATGAATGAAATCTTTTTGATATTTGCACTTATGCCCCTGTGAATGATTTATTTCCGCATGTGCGTGATATCTTGGGTAATTTGCAAGTGAGGCCCCTGGACTTTTGGTACGTGTTACCAATAAGCCTCGGGACTTAATTTTCTTACATTTAGGTCCCTGAGTGCCCCAGGCACGTGCGTGGCGCGTGTTTTGCTGGGGTAATTGCACCGGGACCCCCAGAACTTTGGGTATTTGCATTTCAGTCCCTGTGCACAGTACCCTCTTTTTATTTTTGAATAAAATATCAAATCACCTCCAAATCCAATGAGAATTTGACACATGGCTCCTGCCATGGTGTAGGATTTTCACGGATTTTTGAGGACATTTCTGATTTTGTTTGCTATTTTTAAAAATTCAAAAATCTATATTTTCGTCACTGTCTAGTTTGAAAAATTACAAAAAAAATATAAAAACTCTCCTAAAATTCTATAAAAATTGTCTACTGTTTAGTTTAGTTTGTTTGATTTTCTAGCCAATTTTGGCTATTTTTCATTGCTTAAAAACACTAAAAACTTAAAAACACTCAAAAACCCATAAAAATTCTAATAAATAAATTAAAAACCCAAAAATAATAAAATTGGTACCTAAATTTTCCTTGTTTTAGCTATTTTACAGGAAAATTACCTCCAGGCCATTTTGAGCCCTTAGGTATTTTATCTAGGGCTTTTTGGCTCGGCTGGACAGTACCCCTTATTTTCGCCACTGTTTGATTTTTAGAAAATAAAATAAACATCAGAAAATTATCAAAAATTCATCAAAAACACAAAAAAATATAAAATACACAAAAATATTTTTGTTTTAATTTTTGGTTGATTTTTGTTGCTTTAAATAATTTGTTGAAGTGTGTTTGTATTTGCTTTTCTTAATTTCTTAATCATTTAAAAATCCAAAAAAAGTATAAAAATAATTAAAAACCACTAAAAATATTTTGTTCTTTTATTTTCTTTATTTTTACTACTTCGTAGGCCTCTCGGCCAACCCGTGCTCCTTGAGTTCGACCCTGGGTGCTATACCAGGTTAATCACATAGCAGGACCGCTTCTTTGTTTTGATTGATTTTATTCTTCGCGAGTGGTTCATTTTTCTTGATATACATGGTCTGATCGCTTGGGTCGCAACGACCCTATTTCTAGTACCTTATACCCTAGCCATCGGAACCGTGTTATCAGTCAACGAGCCTTTGGCTCTCAATGTTCAGTCCCCCAAAGAAGTGCTGGACCAAGCTGGTCTTCGGAATCTCATGATGGGGACACTTCTCCTGCAGGTCAGTGAATCTCTCCCATGCTTCATGTATTGACTCATGGGGTCTTTGGGAGAAATTACTGATTCGGGCTCGTATCTGGTTGAGCCGACCAAGAGGATAATACTTATGCAGGAAGGCTGACTTCAGCTCCTCCCAGGTCGTCACAACCTTCCCCAGATGGTTGACCCAATAGAGGGCCTTGTCTTGTAAGCTGAAAGGGAACGCCATCATCTTGACAATGTCCAGAGGGACATTGGGATAGTGAGTGGTGCGGCAAATGCGGGAGAATTGCTGCAGGTGAATGTACGGCTCCTCACTGGTATTTCCATGGAATACAGGGAGAAGAGCAATGAACTGGGGCTTCAGCTCAAAGTGAGCGTGTACCGGTGGAATGAGGATCCACTCGGTCATCTGGCTGTCTCCTGGGTTGTACGTTTCTTTTAGTGTTGGCTTTGGTGGCGGTAGTTCAGGTTCGTCATCATCGGGACCACCACCTCCACCTCCACCTCCTCCTCCTCCTCTGCCTCCTCTGCCTCTGCCTCCTCCTCCCTCGTCTCGGTTCATCATATCGTTCAACATATCCTGGAATGCGGTCTGCGTGAGGGCCTGCTCGGTCAGCTGCTGCTGGATGGCCTGGATAGATGCCAGTAGTTGTGCATTGACTTGATTCTGGTCTGGCACCTGTCCCTCTGGTTGGGGTGACTGCTGACCCTTGCCCTTTCCTCCGGGAGCCATGTCAGGGTCTGAGTCGGACGAAATGAACTCTGGAGTAATCTCTAGGGCTCGCACTGTCTTTTATCTGCAGAATGAGAGAGTCCTGATCAGACCACTTGCAATATAGTTCAGCTGTCGTGATGAAGCTGGAATCCAGGTCAACCCCAGCATGTTGTGAACAGAAAAGGATGTAGACTGTAATCAACCTCCATTCACAACGACAAAGGCGGGACAAAAGTGATCCCAGTTTATTGGGTGGCCAAGAGGAAGGTAGAAAACAAGGAGTCTGGAGATCGACCCGCAAGGTCCGGATCGGGTTCATGGGAATCGCCTCAAATTTATTGGCGGTTGAGTCCATGGAATCGATGTGGGTGTCGGCATGGTCCCGACGAAAACCATCCATGGATCAACTCCGCGAAGCACAAGAGAAGGTCAGATATTGGAAGAAAGATACGATGGTCAATCGAGGAATAAAAGGAGTGTAAAACAGTAGAGAGGCTCGGTTGAGCGGGGTGGTCAAAGGGAGAAACAACAAAATGTGCGCAAAGGCACGTGACTCGATTTTTGAACCTTAATCTAGATCCATACAAATGCAATACAAAATCGGGTTCACCAACTCACGCCATGTGAAGCCGTAAAGGCTCGGCTATTTATTATATTTTTATTTTTAGAGTTGTGATTTCAGGCATATCTTATAACAAGTCCTTAGTACGCTACCCTATAGGAGAGAGTACTGCCAGAAGAGTATCCCGTACTTGTCCTCCTCCTGTGTAACCTGTAGTCTGTACTTTTTGGAGTCCTTGTAACCCTTCCTGGATCCCTACTCAGCCAAAGAAATAGAGAGAGGAAGCCGATAGGCGAAATCAATACTTTGGTTCTCTCTCGCAACGGAATCACCCGTGAGCGTGCAAGAACCTACTCGGACGCTGGACAATGAGACAGACACCCCCGTGAAGGCGTGTCCTATGCTCAATACTTCGGACAGGGTCGATGCTCTACACAACAGAGAGTCATCATTGGTGACCAAGCCCTACTTGCCTACGTACGATAGAAGCGCCATTACTTAGGAAATCCAGGCGATACACAAGGCAGTTGCAGATTGGGTTTTTGGCTTTAATCCTTAGGGGGGCGCACTCGCTCAAGGGAATAGGGTTTTGGTCCCCCCTCCAAGGTACCTGAAAACAATGAGGGCTTTATGAACCCGGTACGAGGATAGTCCATTACGGATTTTAATTAAGGTCAAAGTTCATTTAGCAGTCCCCTTGTTTTAATTTTGTGGGTTTTCACTTTTTTTGAGTCTGTTTTCATACCAGCGCCTAACGTTTTTGTAGATTCTCATTTAAGTCCTAGGTGCTAAAAATCAGAGGGAGATAGCGGAAAAGCTGTGCAAGTGGTTCCATGATGGAAATCTCACCATTGAACCGAATGATGCATGCTGAGTTAGAAGACTTACAGTGCATCCCAGCTCTCTTCATGTGGTATGCAAAACAGAATTTTTAAACCTATCTACATGTCAGTATGCAAGGCACAAAATCGCCCTAAACATTAGCTGCTATTAGCGTGAAGAACCATAAGTCGCTCATTCATCTCTAGCCCAAAAAGGTCCGGTCTTGGCTCACCCCTCCTCTACTCAACACACTTGAGTTTAGGAGATAGCGCTTTGCGGGGCTCGCTGTGGCACAAGGGCTAAGAGACAACCGAATGGCTTGTTTAAGTTTGACTAGATCCATACGAAGTAGACTTTAGGAACATGCATTCTTATTAATGTTTGGACCTAGCTACCAAATCAAGCAACCTATATCTAGGGGCTCCAAGCACATAAAACAAAGTAAAATAAAGGCGGAAAGCTCAAAACTTCGGAAAACAAAGAAAAGAAAGCGATGGAAAACTCGAAAAGCCGCGATGAGGCCCCTAGGTGAACAATCACCCGGGCACTGGACCTCATTGTGAAGAGTAGAGTCCTGTTAATTACATGCCAAAATTGTCTCTCTCTCACCATAAATTACAAAAATGATCCTAAGTGTTCTAGACCTATCTAATCCCCATCTCTTTGCTTCCTTGATGCTCTCTCCAGTTGGTCATGAGGTGAAGGCCAACCTCCTCCAAGCTCGGCTCCCTTGACTCCCTAAGAAACCATCCTCGCGTGGCGGGCCCTCGCATTAAAGTCACAAAAAGATTGAATTAGTATAGATCAATCAATCAAATAAAGCAGATATGAATTAATCACAATAAATAAATCAATAAAGCATGGTGATTAATTACATTAGAAATAGCTACTCACAAAATCAATGATCAATCAATGTTTACAAGAATGACAAAATAAAATAGGCTATGCTCATTGCTCCCCGGCAACGGCACCATCTGATAACTGACATTTTGCGAGGGTCAAAATTATGTTGTCGTTGAGGCGACCGCTCACAGAACACCGGTTATTCAGCAATTAACCCACAATAAATAATTTATAGAATATAAATATATAAAGATATATACCCATAGAGGGGATGTATACAGCATATAATACATACATTATATATATATTATTTTTTTTACTTTTTAGATTTTCATACATTAATATATATATATATATTTCATTTTCTTTTTCAATAAGGGAATATATATAATGTAGAGAGAGGAGTGATACAATATTTATAAAAATATACAAAAATAATCAAAAATTCAGGTATGAAGTCTTTTTGGTATTTTCATGAGTTTCTACTATTTTTATGATTTTTGGGCATTTTTTAACAGATTTTTGGTATTTTTAAATACTGAAATAAGGTAAAACAGTGGAGTAGCTACGGGCTGGGGGTAAAAAGGGAATTAAAAATATCACACAGCCATAAAATTTTCCCAAACTATTTTTAAAGTAAAGAGGATAAAATATAGCAACTATAGAACTTGAGTTTGCAATTTTTGGTGTTTTCTAGAATTTTTTATATTTTTTAGAAGTTTTTGAATATTTTTGAATTTTTAAGGTTTTTCTTTTGATATTTTTAGTGATTTTTGGAGTGACACTTAATTATGATAAAATAGACCATAGGTAATTTTTTGGAATTTTTTCGAGATGGTTTAATATTTTTTTGGTATTTTATAAGCTAGACAGTAAACAAAATGCATGTTTTTGATTTTTAATAAATGCAAAAATACAACAAAATTAAAAATTAAACCTATGGCGTGCAAGAGCAAGCTAACAAGAGCTTATATCCATTTTTGCAAAAATTTTCAAGTTAATATGGGGCATGAAATAAATGGATCAAGCATACAAAAATTAAACAGCCTGGCAGGGGCATTTTTGCAAATAAAATATTTCCTAGGGCCATCAGTGCAAAAATTACTATAGAAATAAACATTTATTTTTATTTTTTGGGCCATTTTACAATTAACAGAACCTGCAAGGGTTAAAGTGCAAAAAACACGCGCCTCACGTGGGACTGCACGTGAGGCGCGGAGGGACAAATATGCAATTATATAAACTACAGGGGGACTATTGCAAATATTACAATTTATTTACAACGGGGAATTTTATTTATAGCATTAGAATATAAATACAAAAAGGCGGGGGATGTATCTGAAATTTACCCCCAAAGGCGCGCGTTCCAACGGCGTCGATCACTTCACTTAGCCACGCGTCGCGCATCTGACGGTTGATACCGGTTCGCCGATGAAGGCTTCTGATTAGATCTGCATCGCGGATCGGACGGTGGTGGATGGACTTCATGTGACGGTTGTCTTTCAATCTGGGCCTCGCCTCCTGATCCGACGGCGATGGAGGTGTCTGGAGGAACAGGGAAGAAGCTCGCCCCCGGCGAGCTTCGATCGTGAAGCTTGGGCTCCTCCGGGCATCTCCCTTGCATATGAGATGGTCTGCAGGTAGCTGGAGGCCTTCCACGTCTTCTGATGGTCTCGCCATGGCTCCTGGAGGTCCGAAGGGCTCGGACGAGGTCGAAGAAGGTCGTGACCTCCAGGAACCTCTTCCTGGTTTGAATCGAGCCCAGATGGGCTCCTTTCTTCGTTTGACCTGCATAGGAAGAACCGGGGGAGCGAGGGCTATCTCCTCGACCCCGGATTTTGAAGCTCTATCGCAAAATGGAGTAAGGCGGATGAGCTCCGGCATTAGGCGGAGGTGGAGCTCCGATTCGCAAAGACCAGAGGTCCTCGGTTGAACAAATATGATGGATAGATGGAGAACGCGATGGGGCACGAGATGAGGGGTGAATGGCGGTCGGAAACGATAGAGATCACGATGGAGAGGTCGTCGGAGCTAAGCTCCGGCGAACTTCGATTTTTGGATTTTAAGCTACGCTAATTAACCAAAAACTATACTAAGAGCGGGAATGAAAAGCTAACACTAAAATCTACCTAAAATATGATAAAGAGCAGCTCTTATACCTGGGGGCCACCAGGGAGCAGGACGGAAGCTGGAGCTCCACCGCGTCAAAATCTTCCCTCCTCCGGCCGATTCGAGGTGCTGGAACACTCCCCCTGTCACGAGGAACCTCCTAGGATCGAAATCAGGGCTTTTGGGTGGATTAAATTGGCTAAATTTGAGGAGGGGGGCGAAGCTTCTTATTTATAGGCATTGGCCTGGAGCCTTATTGACCGGCGTTTATTGATTAATCCAATGAGTATCGAGTTGATCTAAGATATCGGCGGGTATCAGTGATCATCAGAGATCATTTCTTGTGAAGGAAGCGAGCTCGATCGATGGATGAGATGGCCGTAAAAAAGGGAAGAAATCCAGAGAAAAGATGGTTCAGAGACGCCAGGTCCCGGATGGGACAGTTGACTGGGCGGTCAACAAGGGCTGGCGCCCCATTGGTCTACCTCGGCTGCTAGAAGACAAAATAGGAAACCCTATTCTAAAATGATTTATTTGACTTAGTAAATGATTTTATTATTTTTTCTTTATAAAATAAAAAATGTGTATTATTTCATGTAGTATTTATTTACGATTTTTATTTAATTTTTTAAAGTGTTTTATTATAGTTTTATTTTAATAATGTGTATATGTATGTATTTACATGTATTTTGTGTATTTTATTTTTAATTTGTTTATTTTATTTTATTATTTTATTATCTTATTTTATAAATTTATAATTTATTTTTGTGAGTGTGAGGGTATTTTTATTTGATTTTTATGAGTTTATTTTCATTTTTAAATAAATAGGTATATGTATATGTAGGTATACTTATAGGTCTTTTACCTATATATTATATCTACTTTATTTATTTAATATATTTTATTTAATTTTATTTTGAATTTGTATTTTTAATAAGTTATGTATAATATTTACATTATTATAAAAATATAGATGAATAAAGAATAAAATAATTAAATCCCCTTTTATTTATGTATATACTCAACATAGGTATTTTGCCTATGTATTACATAAGCTTATTTTATTTTACAAATTCTTTTTTTTGGTTTTCTTTTAATATCAATATGTACATGTATTATGCACCTTATTTACAAAATTCTAAAAATATAATTTGATATTTACATTATTATAAAAATATAGATGAATAAAGAATAAAATAATTAAATCCCCTTTTATTTATATATATACTCAACATAGGTATTTTGCCTATGTATTACATAAGCTTATTTTATTTTACAAATTTTTTTTTTGGTTTTCTTTTAATATCAATATGTACATGTATTATGCACCTTATTTACAAAATTCTAAAAATATAATTTGATAAAATAATGAATACTGAATAAATTGAATATTTTAATCAGGCAAGTTGCACAATGAAGGCTAAAAACTTAACTTTTGCAGATGGACTCCAAAAATTATGAAGATAATTTTATTAAGTAGTTCTTGGAAAGCTATATACAATTAAAGGTGAGTTTGGGTGATTTGGAGTTTTTATTTGCAAGATATAGGTATGTGAAGTTGAGATTTTGGCTTTTTATTCTGGGTATAAAATGTACACTGAATATTATTTTTACACAAACTCAATTTTGTATTTTTATTTACATTATTATCTATAATTTTCATGAGCAAAGTTTTATTATTTGATGAATGAATAATTATATACAAAATAGGATTCAAAAATGCATGAATAAATGCATGAATAAATGAGGTATTTATTGTACACTGGCCCTTATCTCCCCCTACTTTGTTCCTTGTCGACCAATTCCATGCTGGCCTTGGCCTCGGGGTTCGGGTCATAAAATATCTGCAATATTTTATTCATTTTTCTTTTCTTCTCTTTATTCTATAATTTTGGCATTAAAAACCTTATTTAATGTATCATTAATACAATGAATCATGAATGCTATTATGCACAAATTGATGCTATTTTCATGCATTTGCTGGGATTCTTGAAGCCAAAATGATAGAATAAAGGTGATGAAATGGAGATTCATCAACCTGCAGATTGTGTTTGAAACCCTACGACAACACCAACTTTATGCAAAATTTCCTAAGTGTGACTTTTGGCTGTTAAGTTGCATTTCTTGGTCATGTAGTATCCAAGGATGGCATTGAAGTAGATCCAGC
Organism: Ottelia alismoides; assembly: GCA_037367405.1. Taxonomy (NCBI): domain Eukaryota; kingdom Viridiplantae; phylum Streptophyta; class Magnoliopsida; order Alismatales; family Hydrocharitaceae; genus Ottelia; species Ottelia alismoides. The sequence continues at coordinate 69,367 of JAZKJV010011535.1, forward strand.
TAAGGTAGAAGCGGTGATGAATTGGAGTCAGCCTAAAATATTTCTGAGATACGTAGTTTCCTCGGCTTGGCCGGATACTATCGACGATTCATTCAGAATTTTTCAAGGATCTCGCTACCATTAACGAAGCTCACCCGAAAGGATGTGAAGTTTGTATGGTCTGAGGAGTGTGAACGGAGTTTTCAAGATTTGAAGCAGAAATTGACTACGGCTCCAGTCTTAGCCTTACCAGCAGGTAGTGGAGGATTCGTGTTGTATACAGATGCATTAGGCATGGGACTTGGGTGTGTCCTTATGAAGAATGAGAAAGTCATTGCCTATGCATCACGATAATTAAAACCGCAAGAGAGAAACTACCCTACTCATGATTTGGAGTTAGCAGCGGCAGTCTTTGCTCTTAAAATTTGGCGTCATTACCTTTATGTTGAACAGTTTGAGGTGCTCAGTGATCACAAGAGCCTCAAATATATTTTCTCTTAAAAGGAACTTAATTTGAGGCAGCGACGCTAGCTGGAGTTCCTAAGGACTATGACTTTTCTATTAATTATCATCCTGGAAAAGCAAACATTGTTGCTGATGCATTAAGTCAAAAGTGTGAAGGCAAACTATCTAGCTTGAAACTTCAGTGGAAGATGCTGAAAGATTTTGAAGACCGAAAACCTTTCTTAAGTGAAGAAAGGAAGATATCTTTTGCAGGCCTTAGAATCCAACCCGAGGTAATGGGGAAGATCACGGCAGCACAGAAAACTGATGTTGATCTTCCTAAAATGATAGAGGCATCCAATGAAGAAGGCTCTGATTTCACAATTGGAATTGATGAAGTTATAAGGTACCGAAACAGATTATGGGTTCCCAATGACGTCGAGTTGAGGCAGGAGATTCTCGACGAAGCCCACAAGTCGATGTATACCATCCACCCAGGTACAACAAAAATATACAAGGATCTGCAACGAAACTTCTGGTGGCCAAAGATGAAGAATGACATCGCAATTTTTGTTTCTAAATGCTTGGTATGTCAGCAGATCAAGATTGAACATCAGAGACCAGCAAGCCCTGTTCAACCCTTAGAGATACCTGAATGGAAGTGGGAGCACATAACGATGGACTTTGTTACAGGTCTACCCAAGACCAAGAAACATCGTTATGACACCATATGGGTTATAGTTGATAGATTGACCAAATCAACACATTTCTTACTATCCGCCTGGATAAATTGACAGATAGCCTAGCTGAATTGTACGTGAATGAAATCATTAGATTACATGGCGTCCCTACATCAATTGTGTCAGATCGGGACATTAGATTCACATCTCGCTTATGGAAAAGTTTCCAAGATGCCATGAGAACTCAATTGAAGTTTAGTACTTCATTTCATCCGCAGACTGATGGTCAATCAGAAAGGACCATCCATACGCTGGAACATATGTTGAGAGCTTGTGCTCTAGATTTTGCAGGTAGCTGGGATAGACATCTTCCATTAGTAGAATTTGCTTATAATAATTGTTATCATTCGAGCATCAAGATGACACCCTATGAGGCATTGTATGGGAGACCTTGCAGATCTCCATCATGTTGGAGTGATGTGGGTGAGAAGCACATAGTGGGACCAGAGTTAATCCAGATCAGCAAGCAAGGTGTTGAGATAATCAATAAGAGATTGTTGGCAGCTCAAAGTAGGCAGAAATCTTATACAGATCGTCATAGAAGGGAGTTGACTTTTACAGTAGGAGATCACGTATTTTTAAAGATTTCCCCGACCAAGGGTGTATTGCGATTCGGCAAGAAGGGGAAACTTACTCCTCGATACATAGGATCTTTTGAGATTCTACAACGAATCGGAGAGGTGGCGTATCGTATTGCATTACCACCTCAATACTCGAAGCTACACGATGTTTTCCATGTATCTATGCTAAGAAAGTACACTCCTGATCCTTCGCACATTACCGAGCATGAGGCTCTTGATAGTCAACCTAATCTCACCTTCGAGGAGAAACCTGTTCGCATAGTCGATTGTAGAGACCATCAGCTTCGTCGACGTAAAGTTCCAATGGTCAAGGTCCTCTGGCAGCACCAACAGAAGGAGGAAGCCACATGGGAGTTGGAAAGCGAAATGAGGGAGAAGCATCCGCAGCTTTTCGGTGTACCTCTTTTTCTAAGAAATTTCGAGGACGAATTTTTTTAAGGAGGGTAGATAGTAACGGTCGATATTTTCCTACCAGCCCATACTTCTTTTTTTCTCCCAATTAATAGGATAGATTTATTCCCAAAAATTGATGGCGTTATAGACCATTGATTGCCCCTTTTGATACTTTAAATCCCAAAGGATCCCTCCCCTCACGCCAATTGCAATTGACAATTTTGAGAGAGAAGAGAGGGAGATATAGAGAGAGCTCACCGGGGGATCATTCTCGCTGCAGGGGACGTCGGCGTCGATTCGGTGGAGGAGGACGTCGTCTCGGGAGCGGGGAGAAGGGGTGTAGCAATCCGTTAGATACAATCCGTCGGACTCGAGGTATGTGTCGATCACTTAGGAATAATATATGATGAATCGATATACGCTTCTCGTCATTAGGTGTGATAAGTAATTACTTAGTTGTACAAAATACAATCTCCAAACGTATGATCAGATTAGGTTTTATCCTTATGAACAAAGATCAAATCCGGATTATGATTTATAAATGTATGTTCTGTTTAGATTTTCATATAAATAACGATCATCTACATGTATGTGTCGAACCCCCAGGATAACGTTTATGTCTACGAGTTTCTTCCATGCTAAGTTCTCTTCATATTGAGTATGGATGAACTAGACAGTCCCTTGATTCATAGTCGCACCCTTGCCATCAATAATTAGGCGGATAAAGGGATATTAACTTGATGGCTCGTAATTTTTGGTAGACTTTTTTTTAATGTTTCGTAAACATTGATCATCCGATGGTTTTAGAATAGGTCTGGATAGATTAATCTGCCAATGTTATTTCCTTGATTTCTACTAATATCACATACGGGAAATAAAAGTATTTTCCGGACATTATGTGTTATGCATCCTCTCAAAATTGGAAATTAGTATTTGGGTGGTTACCATAAAGCCATAGAATTCCTAGGACTTAGGTGATTAACTAATGTTATTTCGATTGTAGGTTTATTCTGAGACATTTTCACAATAACGGAACTGTTGTCGTAAAAGTATATGTTAATTATTTTTTCTTGCATCCGAGTACAACAAACCATGTGACAATCTGATCGGTTGTGTTTTTGTTTTAAAATTGCAAAATAAACTACATAGAGCAATGTAGCTTTATCATCTCCACCTATTTCAATTAAAGAATGCAATTATTATCATTTTCTCAATCAAGGGTTTCCGTTAGCACAAACATAATAAATGGAATTGAGAATAAAATGCTGAATTGATGGGTGTACATAACATAGTGTTGTGTGTTTATAATCGGAAGATTAATCTGAGAATAAATAAATAGTAAGAGGACGTCTCCTATTGAGTCGACTTGAATTAAGAAGAAATGTTCTTAACAGCACAAGAAAGACCCGTTGGTGAAAAAAAGGGAAGTGTGTATACATGGATATAACAACTATGTATTTGGTACATCGAAAGCCTTTTTGGTTAGTGGGATGGAAAGGTCATATGTACCACTATTGTACAAAAAAATGAGATGTTGTTAAGAGAATTAAGATTTCATTAACAAGTAATGGCATGATTACAATAAGCGGAGCTAAGTGCTACACCTAATGGCGGGAGCCACCTCTAGAGTCCAATTATCAAAGGCCTAAAGGAGGCCAACGCCTTCCGGAGGTGTACGGTTCAAGGAACTGATTGAGGCGAAAGATAAGTCCTCTACAGTTGTAGCTACACTGTCAAGTATGTCATGTTCATGGACCGGTTGTGCCAGCGGTAAAGCCACCAAAGCCAGCAAAGCCACCAAAGCCATTAAGGATTAACAATTAAGACAACTTTAACCACTAAACAAACCAATGGTATGTGTACAGTTTCTGAAATTGCTAAGGCACATGTGTGCAACTATGGCAAAGTAATGACATTATGCAAGTGTTATGAATGTACTGGGTATATATGCAATTATGAAAAATGTTAAGGCGTATATGCAAATATGGCAAACTTTAGGAGTATATATGATATTATGGCTTTAATGGATGGATCCAGAAAGAATTCTCATTGTATGCATGTTTACGTGAATTATGGGTCTCAGTGATAATTTATGAGAACGGGTACATATTATCTGCGGTAAGATAATAGTGTAATTTGCATCGTTGTGTTGTTATGATATTACAGGTAAGAGATTATGTTTATAATGGTAGCATAAGGAGACTTGTTTTCCGCGCTAGCCGGCTTGACCCCAACTCGACACATACTGAGCGTTAGCTCATGACATGTGTTATTTTTTTTCAGGAGAACACGAGCTGTGATTTAATTTCCAGTTGAAGGAGAACAATTGTTACGTGAAGTTGAACCGGTACGGATCATTGATGCATTGATTGAAGGGATGTCGTTATGCCCACTGGAACATTTGTTACGCTACTTTATTTCGTAGCTCATGTTGCTATTTATGTTGGAGCTGTAATAAGAGAACTTTTATGTTGACCAAACTTTAGTTAAAATATTTTATTTCTCTGCTCATTGATTACCATACAAGTTTTCGGTAACGGTTCGATCATGCGATTTATAATTGCATGTTTCATCGGTCGTAACGACCCGTTCCGTTACAAATGATATCGGAGCTAGAGTTCCTATAGGCATAAGATATCCACAATTTATAATGATATAGATCTAGACCTTTGGAGTGATTTAGCTTCACACATTAACTCATTGATGATGTTGGATTTGATTCAGATGGTCCCTCGTCGTGCAATTGAAACCAACATAGACCACGAGTCATCGACGAGTCAGGAGACCATTGTGGACATGCAGAGGAAGATGCTAGAGCTAATGGCATTGATGGCTCAGCAGCAGCAGATCCGCCCATCGAGCTCCGGAGGACTTACTTTAAAAACATTCCTCCAGCATGATCCACCGACCTTCAAAGGTGAGCATGAGCCAGAGAAAGCCGAACACTGACTAAGGGAGATGGAGATGGCTTTTGAAGCGACTGAGTGCCCGGAAGAAAAGAAAGTTATTTTTGAAACTTTTCGTTTACGAGGTAGTGCTAAAGAGTGGTAGACTTCCTGCAAGGGAATTCACTTTTCGGAGACTCCGGTCATCAGCTGGGGTGACTTTGTGAAGCGTTTTTCTGAGCGTTACATCCTTGAGCATGCTAGGGATGATAAACGCCAGGAGTTCATAGATCTTCACCAGGGTAGTATGACGGTTCAAGAGTATGCTGCAAGGTTTCAAGAACTGGAAAAATATGGCAAGGGCATCTGTGCAAATGAAAAGCATCGAACGAGGAAGTTCGTGGAAGGCTTGAATGGCGGTTTGAGCCTTAGAGTACTCAATAGGGGTCCCACGACCCTATCTGATGCCGTTACAGCAAGTGTAGAAATTGATACAGCATATCGGAGGACGCAACAAGTGAACCCCCGAAAGCGCCCTCACAAGCCAAGCTACAATGACAAGAAGCGTTACAGTGCGATAAATGTCAAGAAGACAAGAATTGATGATGCTCCAACCAACAAGAAATATGTATTGGATGTGTGTCTGCATTGTGACAGAAGACATCCGGGCGAGTGCTACAAATAGACAGGAGCTTGCTTGAGGTATGGAGAAAAGGGTCATTTTATTAAAGACTGCAAGAAAGAGTTCAAGGATCAGAGGAAACCATTCGAACAAAAGAAGAAGATACCAGGAATGGTGTTTGCCATTACACACGAGGATGCTGAGGATGCTTACACAATCGTGGAAGGTACCCTTCTCATTGCAAGTCATTTATGCCATGTTCTTTTTTATTCTGGAGCCACGCATTCATTTATTTCAAGTAGTTTGCAAGAAAACTGAACTTTGAAGCTGTCGAGCGTCCATACACACTTATTGTTTCTTCACCAATGGGTGATATTAGAGAGAAGAGAGGGAGATATAGAGAGGGAGATATAGAGAGAGAGCTCACCGAGGGATCATTCTCGTTGCAGGGGACGTCGGCGTCGATTCGGTGGAGGAGGACGTCGGCTCGGGAGCGGGGAGAAGGGGTGTAGCAATCTGTAAGATACAATCCGTCGGACTCGAGGTATGTGTCGATCACTTAGGAATAATATATGATGAATCGATATACGCTTCCCGTCATTAGGTGTGATAAGTAATTACTTAGTTGTACAAAATACAATCTCCAAACGTATGATCGGCTTAGGTTTTATCCGTATGAACAAAGATCAAATACGGATTATGATTTATAAATGTATGTTCTGTTTAGATTTTCGTATAAATAACGATCATCTACATGCATGTGTTGAACCCTCAGGATAACATTTATGTCTATGAGTTTCTTCCATGCTAAGTTCTCTTCATATTGAGTACGGATGAACTAGACAGTCCCTTGATTCATAGTCGCACCTTTGCCATCAATAATTAGGCGGATAATGGGATATTAACTTGATAGCTCGTAATTTTTGGTAGACTTTTTTTTAATGTTTCGTAAACATTGATCATCCGATGGTTTTAGAATAGGTCTGGATAGATTAATCTGCCAATGTTATTTTCTTGATTTCTAATAATATCACATACGGGAAATAAAAGCATTTTTCGGACATTATGTGTTATGCGTCCTCTCAAAATTGGAAATTAGTATTTGGGTGGTTACCATAAAGCCATATAATTCCTAGGACTTAGGTGATTAACTAATGTTATTTCGATTGTAGGTTTATTCCAAGACATTTTCACAATAACGGAACTGTTGTCGTAAAAGTATATGTTAATTATTTTTTTCTTGCATCCGAGTACAACAAACCATGTGACAATCTGATCGGTTGTGTTTTTGTTTTAAAATTGCAAAGTAAACTATATAGAGCAACTTAGCTTTATCATCTCCACCTATTTCAATTAAAGAATGCAATTATTATCATTTTCTCAATCAAGGATTTCCTTTAACACAAACATAATAAATGGAATTGAGAATAAAATGCTGAATTGACGGGTGTACATAACATAGTGTTGTGTGTTTATAATCGGAAGATTAATCTGAGAATAAATAAATAGTAAGAGGACGTCTCCTATTGAGTCGACTTGAATTGAGAAGAAATGTTCTTAACAGCACGAGAAACATCCGTTGGTGAAAAAAAAGAGAGAAAGTGTGTATACATGGATATAACAACTATGTATTTGGTACATCAAAAGCCTTTTTGGTTAATGGGATGGAAAGGTCATATGTACCACTATTGTACAAAAAAATGAGATGTTCTTAAGAGAATTAAGATTTCATTAACAAGTAATGGCATGATTACGATAAGCGGAGCTAAGTGCTACACCTAATGGTGGGAGCCACCTCTAGAGTCCAATTATCGTAGGCCTAAAGGAGGCCAACGCCTTCCGGGGGCGTACGGTTCAAAGAACCGATTGAGGCGAAAGATAAGTCCTCTACAGTTGTAGCTACACTGTCAAGTATATCATGTTCATGGACCGCTTGTGCCAGCGGTAAAGCCACCAAAGCCAGCAAAGCCACCAAAACTATTAAGGATTAACAATTAAGACAACTTTAACTACTAAACAAATCAATGGTATGTGTACAGTTTCTGAAATTGCTCAGGAACATGTGTGCAACTATGGCAAATTAATGACATTATGCAAGTGTTATGATTGTACTGGGCATATATGCAATTATGAAAAATATTAAGGCGTATATGCAAATATGACAACTTTAAGAGTATATAAAAAAATTATGGCTTTAATGGATGGATCCAGAAAGAATTCCCATTGTATGCATGTTTACGTGAATTATGGGTCTCATAGTGATAATATATGAGAACGGGTACATATTATCTGCGGTAAGATAATAGTGTAATTTGTATCGTTGTGTTGTTATGATATTACAGGTAAGAGATTATGTTTATAATGGTAGCATAAGGAGACTTGTTTTCCGCGCTAGCCGGCTTGATCCCAACTCGGTACATACTGAGCGTTAGCTCATGACATGTGTTGCTTTTTTCAGGAGAACGCGAGTTGTGATTTAATTTCCAGTTCAAGGAGAACAATTGTTACGTGAAGTTGAACCGGTACGGATCATTGATGCATTGATTGAAGAGATATCGTTATGCCCACTGGAACATTTGTTACACTACTTTATTTCGTAGCTCATGTTGCTATTTATGTTGGAGCTGTAATAAGAAAACTTTTATGTTGACCAAACTTTAGTTAAAATATTTTATTTCTCTGCTCATTGATTACCATGCAAGTAATTGGTAACGGTTCGGTCGGGCGACCTAATGCTGCATGCTTCCGCCGTCCGTCACGATCGGTTCCGTTACACTAATGGTCCAGAAGCAGTGCTCTCATGCCCTCACATTCTGGTGGTCTTACAGGATCAACCCCCCACCCCCCTTTCTCTCTCTCTCTATATATATATATATGTGTGTGTGTGTGTGTGTGTAAGAGAAACTTCAAATGAGGTAGGGTCTCACCACTTTTGTGGTGATTCCTCCATCTCATCCATGTATTTCAAATCACACGGTTGTGATAATTTACGCATTAATTGTGATATTTTAATGGTAAAAAATCTATTTTGATCATGTATCATATTTTAAAAATAGAATATGATAACTCATAAACATAATTATTTCCCCTCTCTCTCCCTATCATTCTCAACGTCTGGTGGTACGAGAAGCTATAGTTGTGCAGGAGGAGCACGGCAGTGCATAGCAGGGGGCGATGATGGCATGTCGATGCATGGTGAGGATATGCTTATCGTAGTGTTGTGTCATGGTGCACGATGGAGGAAGCTCCATGATCTCGAAACTGAGGCAGTGGCAGGCGCGACATTGCATTGCGATGCATAAGCAAGGGATGTGACGATGGCACAACGATGCACGATGATGCACAACGATGCACGAAGGAGGAAGCGGATGAGAGATGACACGACCACGAGTAGAGGAAGAGGCAGATGAGGGAAGGCATTGTTGTGTGCGTGGAGGAGGAGGTGTAGGAGGGAGGGAATGGCCACGCGTGGAAGCTAGTAGTAGGAACCTATCATCCCCACGCGTGGTGATTGCTGCAGAACGTGGTAGTGGCGGTGCGTGCAAATGGATAGTGGATGGCCAAGGAAGTAGGACCATGCGTGGGAGGCGAGGCATGGTATTATTTTAAATTCAAAATTTAACGACGACTAATTAGAAGTTTGAAAAGTAGAAACGGATAAGCATCGTTATGTGGACCGTTGAAAATAATATAATGACATATATGATATTCGTTGCTAATTTTAAGTACGAAAAATCATTGCACAACGAATAATATCGTCGTTATATAGTTAACAAAGGCTAAGTTAGTGACATATTTTGAAAAAAACATCACTATAACTCAATTTTATTGCAGTGATTGTTACTTTATAAATTTACCTTCTTTCTTTTTTAATAAAAATAAAGAAATACAAAATCAATAGAGAAGGAGCCAATAATGTTACTGACAAACGGAAAGAACGGGTTTTCATTTCCCTGTAAATAACGGTATATATATACGGTTCATTAAGTATGCAGTCAGAATCTGTGATGCCGTCATACGTTTGTGAAACCTTGTTTTCTTATTCAGGAAGAGATCTGGAAGAGATCTCTTTCGTGGACATACATACACACAACCATATCAACATTGATACTGGAGCTGTTTCAACAACTATACTGTATGTTGCGGAAAGCTCCAGAGATTTTTTCGGGGAAGATACATCTAGATATAAAATATTTTATATTGTACGTGTCTATTTATCTTTGTTTGCAGTAGTATCTCAGCAGGCATACTCGCAAAAGCACATCTTGGGGAACTCGGTGCAGGTGAGGGAGGAGCACGGTCTGCCGTTGCATCTCGTTTTGGACAGGAAGCAATAATCACTGCACTGGTTGCTGAAGCAATCCCTCACAGAAACGCCTTGTATGCGACATGACCGAAGAGCATCCGCTTTCATCCCCGCACCATCTGCAATCACAGCAACCCACCGTTATGTATAATTCCGATCGATGTGCACATGCTTGATCGGGCGGCTGTGGTACGTTACAGCACCACAACACCGCTACAGACGATCCACGCGTTGTTCTTGATCTGAAATTCGCATCTATATATGCGTGAAACAAAGTGGATTGTCGGCTGTAGGGTCTGCTGCAGCAGACTCTGCAGTAGACCTGTGGGTCACTCGATAGTGATCGAATGGTTCACATGAATTTATTAAACCGCTCGATCATGATCGAGTGACCCGCAGGTCTACTGCAGAGTCTGCTGCAGCAGACTTTACGGCAGACGATCCACTTCCATGCGAGAAATAGGCTGCAGAGAGCTGTAAACATATACGTACCAAATGTAGCAGCGAGGAATAAGCAGAGTGAGACGATGAGGATGACGGCTGACGTCCGAGTTGCCATTTCCGATTTTCCGCTTCTGATTGATTTGATAAGAAAGCAGCAAAGAGGCTCCGTATTTATAGAGGGAGATATGTCTCACATAGCTCACCTAACACAGCATATAGAGTAAACGATATGATCTATGGTCTCTTGACTTTGCATGTGAAATGGAGCCAAGTTGTTGTGTTTTCCAATATGCACGTACACGGACTTTACTTGGGCCTCCGGTTTCGCGCATATGGAGACATCCTGTTTCGGACCTTGAGAATTTTGCACTAATTGTTCCAGGAAATATCTATTTTTATTTTCGGTTATTAATATAGTCATTGTCTAAAGGGGTGTAACAACAATTTTGTTTTAGATCAAATGACTTATATATATATATATAATTACAAAGGTTTAAGAGAAGTGTGATATAATAGGGGTGTTCAAAAATATTCGGGTCAATGGGTACCCGGCTTGACCTGTTCATTTTAAACTTAAACTTTTTGGTACCCGTTTAAAAATAATGCGTCGGGTACCTACTATGCCATGACCTATGCCCCATACAAAAAACCTGACGGGTATCCGCGAGTACCTGATTGGGATCTAAAAAAGGCATGCATGCATTTACAAATGAAAGTTGTAAAAAATAATATTGCTTATATTCATTCGCTATTAAATATAAAACTTTTGATTTGCTTATACCCACGGGTATAAAGATGGGATCCAACACGAGCCGGATTGAATCGAATTGAATCAAATCGAACATGAAGATCGAAAGATATGAGTGTTTACGTCAAACTTTAGAACTTCGGGAATCCAACACGAGTTGGATTGAATCGAATTGAATCTAGTCGAATCTCAACACTCTTTTTTGTGTTCTCGAACTGAATCAAACACAAAGATCGAAAGGTATGAAGATGAGATCCAATATGAGACGGATTGAATCGAATTGATCAAATCGAACACGAAGACCGAAAGGTATGAATGTTTATACCAAAATTTATACTTCGGTAATCTAACACGAGCCGAAATGAATCGATTTGAATCAAGTCGAATCTCAACACCGTTTTTGTGTTTTCGAATTGAATCATGCACGAAGATCGAAAGGTATGAACATGAGATCCAACACAAGTCGGATTGAATCGAATTGAATCAAATCGAACACGAAGATCGAAAGGTATGGGTGTTTACGCCAAACTTTAGAACTTCGGGAATCCAACATAAGCCGACTTGAATCGAATATAAATGTTCACTCAAGTCCGTAAGTCTACGAATATAGATGTTTTATCGTAGAATTGATGCAAACAATATTTCATTTAAATATTAAGTAATGAAATTCTGTAAAAATAATTGATCAATCTAATATCCAAACATATCAAATCACCATATCAAATCACGAAGGAGTGACGACAAAATATGTGTGAGTTTCAAGTTGATATATAGGGTTTATGAAAAAATATAATTATTTATTTTATCCCTTTATTAGTACTTATCTATTAGATGAGCAATTACCTTTTAGTAAAGATGATATCCCCACGGGTATCTGCGGGTACCCAACATATATTAGCATTAACCGAGTACCCGTTACAATTGAGTACTCATTGGAATGAAGTGGGTCAACCCATGACTTGATAACAACGGGACGGGATGGGTCACAATCAAATGAGACAAGTACCCACCCCATGGGCACCCTTACGAAATACAGTCCTATTATTTCAGATAAATAAGATCTTGTCTTGAGATAGAGCGATATCAGAATAAGATGATCATATTATAATCACATCACATGTTGTGTCTCGTCTCAGACATATCGTACTAGACGAGATCTATCTACTAGGATAGAGCATTGGGTCAGATTGGCCCGGACCCAACACTGAACTTAATACTTCTTGGTTGTATTTTTTCCCTTTTGAATCTCCGAGGATAAGTTACTATAGGAGAAGATTTCATGGCAATTCTTTTAATCGCGACAAAAATTCTATTAACTAGTTGCAACCGATTTTTCATTGCCACATTTAGAAGATGTTCTTTGGAGTTATGTTACCACTGGTTGTGGTACATGCTTGTGACGTAAAAAGTAGGATTTTTATCACTCGTGTTCTTCTTAACTTCTGCAATTTCAGTTATACTCATTCTTTTTTTACAATATCAGTTACTCGTCTTACTTATTACAAAATTTACAGTTCTGCCCTTTTATAATATCAGTTATACCCCAACTTTACCTAACGGAAGCGCATGATTGTGGATTTTGAAAAAAGTCATGGACACAATTGATATTACAAAAAGAAAGAAAGGCATAACTGATACTACAGAAGAAGCTACAAAGGGCACAAGTCACATGTGATAAATACCCAAAAAAGAATATATATCTGTTTTACCTAGATTTTTTGACAAGACTATGTACTGGTGACAAAGAATTTTATCTTTCTGAATTATAGAGTCGCCTAAAATGTATTCCTTAAAGTATGTCTAAAAAGTTATTACACGCATATATAATGAGTTCGCAACCTAAACATCCTTAACATTATAACTATAACAACAAAATGTGTCTACAGTGACATATTTTGAATCTGTCGTTATTTTCACTGTGTAATCATTTTCACACAAAAATTGACAGCAGATGATATATTTGTTGTGATATCACAAGCAACGATTCATGTAGAAATGATTATCGTTGCATTTCTCAACAAATTGTATAGCAATTATAGATACAAGAAAAATGAGTTGTGGTCACGGAATGTGGCTACGGAAACTTGTGGCCACGATAATTTCGTGGTCACTAGTTTCTCGTAGCTACAATTCCGTGGCTAGAGTCTTCATGCAATAGTTGTACCACGACAAGTTCTGTGGTCACTTGTAGTGGTCAGGACATATTTGTGGTTAGAGAACTCTCGCGATGAGACTTGTAGCTACGACTACTAGCCACGACGTGTCGTGGCCAGAGCTTAATTCTATGGCCATAAGCCCCACATCCGTGGGCACAGTTTTGTAGCCACAACTTGTTTTCTTTGTAGTGATATACTCTAAAATATGACGAAATAGCAATGTTGAATGATCATTTGTCACAAATTTCTAGTAGATAGTGATTTAACAATGGATAATAATCGATGTTGGATAAATAACACTTATGCAATAATAACCGGTTGTAGAGAAATCAAAGTTTTATTTTGAGCGATTGAAGATCATGTATATGATATTGTAATCATGTTACCTCATTATCTCAAGGTAACTTTTTTTGAAACACTTTGGTATTGCTCTTGGATCAAAACAAAAATAATGAATCACATCACATGAAGCCATCTCACTATCTTCTTACTTTTATTTGAAGAGAATAATAAATATGGCGCATTAATTATTCTTTTCATCAGTAGTTTATGAAAGAACTCAATATGACAAAATGCATGCTGAGTCTTTAAAACAATTTGAATCATTTCGATAATAATCAATTTGATCTGCTTGATATTTTTTAAAATATCTTACGTTTTAATTAGTTTGATCTGCATTTCTAATGTTCGATAGAATTTTTTTTTTTGATAAAAAGGTTCAAGTTCATTCATCGTGAAGCAGTTTGACAAGGAGTTTAAAGCTTAATACAGACCAGAAGGCAGTAATGTCAAGCTGCCATCAAAAAAGAAACATGAAAGTATAGAAGCAAAAGTCACAGTTTTCCTTCTCCCCAAAAACAACAACCGAGGGCAGATCAGCGAGTAGTAGCATCAGCGAAGCACCCAAAAAAAACTTTAAAGTATTTAAAGCAGCAACCCCCAGAGATCGTCAACGTCCATAGTTACCCGAGAGCTGGTCAGGAGGCCATCCATCTACCAGGCGAAGTATCCGATGAAGCTTCACCTGCAAGACAAACAGAAATTGGGGGGATGCTGATTGAAGAGGAGAAGACTTCCAAATCCGAGAACCAGAATGTTTAGAATAAAATTGAGCCGTTTCGAATAGAGCAGATTTGGATTGTTTCTTTAATAATAAGGTTTGGATCTGTCGAAAGTCCCTCAAAAGCCAATTTACACCGGTGTTTCCAGATCAGCCACCAAGCAGTGAAGTTTAGTTGCCATCTCCACCAATCGTCATCTGAGAATGTTCGACAGAATATCCTACGCTTCATGCTGCTTTTTAATAATGTTCGATAGAATATCCTACGCTTCATGCTGCTTTTTATAAACTTATTATTAGCTTATACATTTTCATATAATAGGAACCATTTCATCTTATCTTTGTTTTCTTATAACTAATTTCCATATGCTTCTCATGAACTAGAAGAAATACTTAAAAATTAAAATGTCTTTCCTAAGATGTTGACAATTATGATGGATGGGTATATGTGTGTTAACATTTCCATCTCTCTGCTTTTCTCGAGTTCACGAAAGCCGTGCTTTTGACTACTGATTGTAGTTTTTTAATATCAAATAATATTTTCTTACTTTGGTAAATGCAATATTTTTTAGCTCACAATCTTTTTTCCCTCTCAATTTTAACTTTCAATTCATTTTTCTTCGATATAATATTTAACTTAATTAACAAATAAGTACGTTGCGTCTGGAACATACCTTTCTGTGCATGTGGCCGACTTAAGTTATCATAACTTTATTAACAAATACACGAATGGACGATATAGTGACTTTATGTAGGGTAAAATGGGGCTGCTCGTTTGGTAATCGGGTTACCTCCGGGTTATCCTAGGGTAACCCGGTTTACCCCTCTCTGTTGATGTAATGAAATTCTATCACAAATTATAGTGACATCACATCACATTTTTTATGCCAACCATCTCCAACCCTCATAACCATCCCAAACAGCTACTATTTCAATCAGGTTACCCCAACCCACCCCAACCCAGCAACCAAAGAGCTAGGGGGAACTAACTTGACTCCCCCCGTCCCATTTTTCTCTTTTTTTTTTATTTTTTTTGAAAATTTCTTCGGTGGATTTTCATCAATATATCCTTATATTATGTTGTTAAAATTTCGTGTGAAACAATTCATTTTTTTGTCTGGATCCAGACGGGATCGTTTTTAACAATTCTGTTACCGTTAAAAAATTACTGTCTGGATGGAGGTCGTAGGAGTCTCCGTTTCGCACGAAATTTTAATAGCATAATATAGAGATATAGTGATGAATATTCACGGAAGAAATTTTCAAAAAAATAAAAAAATAAGGAAAATATGGTGGGGGGAGCCAAGTTAGCTCCCCCTTAGGGGCAGCCACATTAAACCCCTTTATGTATGCTATGTTAATATAAATATGGTTATACTATAGAACCACATATATAGCTTTCATCTCTAATTTTTGTTATCATAAATAGTCTCAACATCTTTTGACATAATCGATTGATCATAGCATACATAAATTAGGAAAAAAAATAGCCTTTTGGAACTTTTAGCCCATTTTCGTATTATTTTGAATTTTCACTTTAGGCTAATTTGACCGTGAGATTGTCTTTCCATCTTATTCATATTTTGCACTTGCATTTTAATTGCATAAAAAATATTCTTCTTGAAAATTGTGCCCTAAATAATCTGAATGTTAATCCCAGGTTAATAAGTGCCTCCTCGAGTTCGACCTTGGACTTACCTAGGTTAAAAAAATGCAATCGCTTGTTCATTTAATT
This sequence comes from Ottelia alismoides, assembly GCA_037367405.1. Taxonomy (NCBI): domain Eukaryota; kingdom Viridiplantae; phylum Streptophyta; class Magnoliopsida; order Alismatales; family Hydrocharitaceae; genus Ottelia; species Ottelia alismoides. Next base: position 85,460 of record JAZKJV010011535.1, read on the forward strand.
CCTTAATCAATTAAGCGGTTTTTTATTGACCCGAGATTTCCCAGCTACAACAACGTAATTCCACCATATTAATAAAAGAGCGTTTTCGAGTTTTTTCACTCTTAGAGGAGGATGCAAGTTGGGAACATAATCCAACCATGTGGTAGTTTTTGGACCTCATAGAGGATTTCTTGGAGATTCATCAAACCCATATACGTAAGCCTTCATTTTTTGATGGACCATTTACGTGTGTCAAACTTGCACGCGAAGTTATCGTTGTTTGTGAATGATGCACCTAACTTTGAGTTTTCTTGAGTTATGGTTGTAACTTGTGTGATTTAGATCACCTCTTCCATTTTTTGATGCTTATTTGGTTCAAGCACTCCATTTTAGAATAAATTCACGATATTTTTGGAGGTTCGTTTGCACTACTTGCAGGGCCGTCCCTGAGCATTGTCCCAAGGTGCAATGGCCCAGGGCCCATCTCTAAATTGAATACATATAGTTAGCTTTTATTATTTTTATTTCAAATACCAGGATTGAAAACAGATCAGATACGGATCAGATATGCATATTTCTATATCCATATTCGCTTCATCTCTATCGAATACGGATACGGATATGCATTAAGGAAATCATATCCTTAAAAATATGGATACGGATACGAATCAGATATTTATCGAATCCGGATATGGATCGAATAAAGAGCGATCATGAATACAGATTAAATAAAGAGCTAATCCAAATATGAACCAATGAAAGAGTTAATCCAAATATGGGTCCAATAAAGATGGAATCCAAATACGGGTCTATTAATGATGACATATGAATACGAATTGATATTTAATCAAAGTTTACAATGATTTTAAAAATCGACAATGAAATGTAAATAAGTTATATCGTGACAGAAGGGATCGTCGAGGTGACATGCGTTCTTAACCATAAGCAAAAAAGGGGATATAGTTTCGTAACTTGTGTTCATGCCCATCCCCAAATAAATGGAAGTTTATTAATACCATTGATATATTGTATTATATAATATATAATATTAATATAATAACACGAGCTTGTGTCTTGTATTATATTAACTAATATATAAAATAATATTATTATTCTGATATCCGGATCCGGATTTGGATATTCAATCCATTACCATATCTACATCCATATCCAAAAAATTTTTACAATCCATATCCATATTCGGTCCGTATTCGATTAAAATTTAGATACGGATATCCGTATCCGGTAATTTTTTGAATACTGTAAGTGGATATTCGGATATATCCGCATCTGTTTTCATCCCTATCAAATACCATCCAATGTCTAAATGGCTACACAGGTCCATTAATTATTTACATTTGCATGTGTGATTTGACTCTTCATATTCCTAAATGCCTAAAAAGCCTTTGGGTTCCCCAATGCCACATTAATATCATAAAAGTTAAGACCCCACATTGAACTTAAATGTGTCCTTTGGGGACAAATATGACATCCTCCTCTTGTGATTTGCGATTTCCGCAACTGCTGCAATTTCTTCTGCTTTCAATTTATGACTAGTTGTTGTTGTTGGGCACCCGCAAATCACAGCCCCAGTTAATGGTATTTTTTTATATTTGTGCATTGTAATTTTTCCCTTAGATCCACAAATCACGATTATTTTTGGGATTCACACATCTACTCATCATATTTGTGTAATTGTAAATCATCTCTTATCTTTTTTTTATAAGAAATTACAAAATTGAAAGTTATTACACATTGTAGGGGATTGGGAATGTGGCGTACACTACTTGAATTGTTGTTATCTTTTTTACAAAAAAAATCATCCCTTATTGCTCAATTACAGGACATACGCACTATAAACTGGACGGCCTTTGGGGACGCTTATTGGGGACGGTCATGGAGCAACCATCCCCTATACTACTATAGGGGACGGTTGCAGACTGACCGTCCCCTCCGTCGAGTAATCGCGACGGTCGTTACAGACCGTCACCGTTAATTGGACCTTTGATGACGGTTATGAAACAGTCCCTTAGTAGGAGAGCCCCAGCTTGTTTTCTATCTACCCGGGTACTATAGGGGACGGTGTTAACCGTCTACTTTACTCCACTGTTGCCACCGCATATACCCAACTATAGGGGATGGTTGCCACCATCCCTATAATAGGGTATAAGGGACGGTTGCATAACTGCCGCCAATGTCCTGTCTAATTGGTGCGGTCCGCCAAATATCTGCCACCAAAGGAGACAGTCCACTTATAACCGTCCCCGATTATTCTTATAGGGGACGGTCGTCCGACCGTCTCCGATGGTCTTATACCCTCTTGGTCGAATCCATTCCTCATTCATTCGCTCTTCCTCCGCCGTCTCTCGTCCTCCCTCTGCCTGCTCACCCTCCTCTGCCCGCTCGCCCTCCTCCCTTTGTCGGTGCCCGCTCTCGTCCTCCCTCCGCCGGTGCCTGCTCGCCCTCCTTCCTCTGCCGGTGCCCGCTCACATCCTCTCTATGCTGGTACCTGATAACCCGAATAAATGACCAAGGCAAAGGTCTGGAAGTGGTCGTTGCGACCTCAATCACTCAGACGGAGAATATCAAGAAAAATATCGAACCGCGAAAGAAATCAGAAATCAAAACACGAAGTGCGGTCCTAGCTATGGGATTAACCTGGTATAGCTCCCAGGGTCGAACACAAGGAGCACGGGTTGGCCTAGGGCCTACGAAGTAGTAAAAAGAAAATAAAAGGAAAAACAAGGATTTTTAATGGTTTTTAATAATTTTTATATTTTTTTGGATTTTTGAATTATAAAGAAAATAAAAGAAAGTAAAATCAAGCCAACTTAAGAAATTTATTTAACACACCAAAAATTAAGCAAAAATTAAGGAAAAATTGTTTTTTAGGTTTTTAAGTGTTTTTGGTGAATTTTTGGTATTTTTCTAGTGTATATTTTATTTTATAAAAATCAAACAGTGCTCAAAGGCCTAGGTACTGTCCAGCAAGGCTTGAAACCCAAAAATAAAATATTTATGGATCTCAACAAGCCCTGGAGGTAATTTTCCTGTAATCTAGCAAGAATAAGGAAAATTTGGGCACCTAAATTATTGTTTTTGGATTTTTATATTATTTATTATAATTTTTATGAGTTTTTAGGGGTTTTTAGATTTTTAGGGTTTTTAAGCAATGAAAAATAGCCAAAATTGGCTAGTAAATCAAACAACACACAAGAAACAGTAACTAATTTTTTTGGAATTTTTGAAGGTGTTTTTATATTTTTTTGGTATTTTTAAACCTAGACAGTAGCTAAAAAGGATGTTTTTGAATTTTTAAAAATACCAAATGTAATCAAAAATGTCCTCAAAAATTCTCAAAAATCCAACAACATGGCAGGAGCCATGTGTCAAATTTTCATCGAATTTGGAGGTGGTTTGATATTTATTCAAAAATCAAAGAGGGGGCACTGTGCACAGGAACGTAAGTGCAAATACCCGCAAGTCTGGGGGCCAAGGTGCAAAAATCCCAGCTAAACACGCGCGCAGCGCGTGCCTGGGGCACTCAGGGGCCTTTTGGTAATAAAAACCAAGTTCCTGGACCTTTTGGTAACTCGTACAAAAAGTCCAGGGGCTTGGATGCAAAAATCCCACTAAAATCCGCACATGCGTGAATAAAATGCTCACAGGGGCATAAATGCAATTACCAAAAAGTTATCATTCATTAACTAACCAGCCAGAACTACAGGATAAAAGACGTAAATATCCCAAACAAGCACGTGGCGAAGCACGTGAGATCACATACACAGGGGTATATATGCAAATAAAAACAAGCACAAGGTCCTCAGTGCAAATTACCCTACGTAAATAAAGTTACTAAAATATTTACAGGACTAGGACGAAAAAGACAAACTAAGAGGGGGCCCTAAGTAATTTACCCCTTTATTCGTCGACGGCTCGATGGCGGACGCGTGGCGAATCGGACGGCTCAGGTGCCTGGCGCCTCTTCTCTTCTGCAGCACGTGGGCTATCGACGGTCCAGAGGGAGACACGTGGGAGATCTAGCGGTTCAGGTGCTACGCCCTCTCTCCTCTGCTCTGACGGTCCGGATGACGCCTCGAATCAATCAACGGCTGCTGCTCCTCGAAGAACGGACGATCAGGATCAAAACTGGGAGCGGAGGCTGATCGGACGGTGCTGACGGATGGTAGAAGAACACTCAGCCGGCGAGCTTCGCCGGCCTCGTGCGTGAGCTGTAGACCTCCTCAGCTGCTCCTGATGATCGGAGAAGATCCGCGGTGATGCCCCGCGGCCGGTGGTAGCCTCCGATGGCCCACCCGAGCCCTGGAGGGGCTCCGGCGAGCTCTGCGGCGGTGAGCTCCTGGACCTGATGTGAGTAAGGCTCAGATTCCCTCCTTCTGACCTGCAAGATGAACCAGAAGCTTCGCGGGTCGAGGGCAAAGTGCCTCGACCCAAGGAAGCGGCGTGAGGGTGAACGGGGCGTCGGGGCGAATGAGCTCCGGCGAGCGGAGGATGGGGGAGCTCGACTCCCAGCTCCGGGGCGAGCTGGGTTGAATGACTGGGCGAAGAACGTGCGTGGGTGGATGGCGAAGATGATGGTGTGTCCCGATGATCGAAATGGTACTCGATGTGGCCGGAATCAGAGGAACACGGCGGAGATGCGATTTGGGGGAAATGAGAAATTACACTAAATGGGCGAGCGAAGTGGATACCTGGGTGATGCGGGAGACTATGTTGGAGCTTAGCTAGCTCCTGGTCGTCGCCTCGAAGGGCGTCAAGGCCTGAGGCTCGAGCTCCGGTCGAGTGGCGGAGCACGGCGGCGTGAAGCTGCCGGATCAGTGACCGGCCACCTCCTCCTCGCTGCAACAAGGGCCAACGCGAGCTGTCACCTCGGTGGTTACGATGGAGGTCACGGGAGTGAAGGTAGGGAGCCAAAGATGGAAAGAGGAGGCGGCTGAGCTCAGGCTATATAGTGCTAGGGGTCCGGCTAAATCAGAGTCGGGCGTGAAGCTCGGAGCGCGGATCCCCATGCAAACCTCCGGGCGAGGATCTCGGATGTACGCAGAAGGATTAGGACCCTGGGTTTACGCGATTGGCAGGCGGATCGAGCTGGGAAAAATCAAGGAAATCGGGTCGACAGCCCGATCCGCGAAAGGGGAAGGTCCGCGGGGGGAGTTGACCGGGGGTCAACATCCCCCGTGGACCAATCAGGAGTCGCCAATTATTGAGTTTTTATTTGAATTTTTTTGGGCCTTTAAATGGCCGAATTTTCAAAAACTTAATACACAAAATATTTTTGTTTTATTTTTTTCTATTTTTTGTGATTTTTAATTAATTTTTGGAAATAAAAATAAGGTATATACAATATAGGTCTATACATAGGTATATATACACTATATGATTTTTGATTTTTGATTTTTAATTAGTTATTTTTATGCATTGTTATTCCCATTTTATATTTTATTTATTTATAGGATAAAATGAGGAATAAAAGGCTATTTTTATTTTATTTTTATTAATTATATACATAGGTGAAATAAATAGTTATTTACAACTATATACATGGCATATGTACAATATGTTTTTGTATTTTTAATTTTTTGTAATTTTTATTTGATTTTTGTTTTAATTCTTTTTATTTATTTTATGTACAATATATAATAAAGAGTATTTACAAAAAGTTTAGAAAATAAATAAGTTTATTTACAAGGTGAAATAAATAAAGATGATGGACTTATGTACATGGTGTAAGGGGAATTTTTGGTCTTTTTGATTTTTAAATTTTTATTTTGTTTTTAATAGCTTCTAAATATATATACAATATATACAACATATTTTTGGGTGAGGAAAATATTATTTATTTATTTACAAATATATACATGTGTGAGCCCCTATCTCCCTCTACTTTGGCTTTTATGCGGTCAGGCCCATGCTGAGCCCTCCCTTGGGTTAGGTTGCTCAATATTTCTTCTAAATATTTCCCTCTTTTTCTTTTTCATCTTTATTCTTTTATTTTTGCACAAAAACATGCTAATTATCTATATTTACAAACATGCATGCTTTTGCTAACTTTTCCTATTTACACATATCTACATGCATTTGCATAGGTTTTTGTAGCTAAAATATAAGAATAAAGAGTGATGAATGGGTATTCATCACCCCCCTATACTATACTTTGCTAGTCCCTTAGCAAACACTTATTTGAAAAAGAAGTGAAAAAGAAAGAAAAAGAAAAAGAAAAAGAGAATGTACATGGATCAAGGTTGATTATTAAACTTGCCTTCATTAAATTGAGGTATGGAGCTTAATCAGATCTTTGGATTATTAATGTGTCGGAACCTTATTTAGACTTAAGCTTAAAACCTAACAGCCTCTAAGTTCCACCAATCTATAACCAAGACTCCTCAATGCTCCAGATCAGAACAAGTCATCAATCACAAACCCTGAAGACCATGAATCCTTTCTTGTCCTGTGAAAGTGAGGTCTAAGCTCTCCACCTCAGAAATGGCAACTTGACAACCCTCCCCAACAAGGTAACTCTATGACCTCAATCTGGCCACTCTTTCCTCGAGGAGCGGGGTATTCCCTTCTAAGTTCAAGTACAACCGGCTCAAGAAGAGGGGGAAGAAGAGAATGGGTCAAGGCCAGTGTAGCCAAGTACCCTTGGGAGCTTGACCAGTGTAGCCAAGTCTCCCTGCTGCAAGCTACAACAGGTGGATCATGAAACCAAGCTTTGCTTATTGCACTTATATACATACTCCGGTGGGATTATCATTTTCTCTCAGACCCACCACTTTTTTGGAGTTCTTTTCTTTTTGCATTTTTTTTTCGAGTGCATCTATACAACATGTACATGTGCAGCATATATACAAGGAGTTTTTCCTCTTGAGCTAGTAGACTATCCCTCTTTTGAAGCTTTATTGCAACCCACAACTCCCGTCGTTAGACCTCATGGCAACCAGACCAAGTTGAGACGCACTTCCTTCACTAAATGAAGAAGAGAGGTTCCGCCTAGAAGTACTACCCCCATATGCTACCCCAAGCCAAGGAAGACTGCCTCCTCACCACCTCATCCGTAGAGAGCTCGGTGCATAGTGCGGTTGTCCAAGTAAAGCCATAATCTATATGAGTCATGTGTTGTTGTTAAGTGCTCTACTTAGGCTCATTGAGATGACATGTGATCATAGCCTAGTGGACTCAAAGGATTAAGTCACCATGGACCTGAAAAGCCTTAAACCTAAGCCCTATAAGGTTCCTCTTAGAAATTAGGTGGATTAAGATTTTAATCAAGCTCCATTTCTCAATTTGATTCCAGACTTAGTTTAAATGTCAACTATCATCCAAGAAAAACTATATACATATGTACAAAAAGATGCCTATTTACACACTATTTTACAATCATGCAAAATTTTTGAAAAATGTTTTGAAATCATGAATGATGATGCATGAAGTGCAAGTTTTGCAAAAAGGTATTTACACACATTTACACAGGATTTTTGCAAACTTTTGATTTTTCAAAACATTTTGGAAAAATTTTGTACTATATACATAATTTTGATACCAAAAATATTTACACAAGCTTTACACACAAAAGATTTTTGAAATCATTTTTACAAAAATAATTTGTACACTAGCTATGTATGTGCAAATAAAAGAAGATTATGAACATGAAAAATTTTTAATTTTTGTGGTTTTTAGCCATTTTATTTATTAACACACTCACACAAAGTACGAGTTATGGCTAAAGCATATATGAAATATATACACACCCCCCTATACTTAGCTCGAACGATGTCCTCAGAGTCAAGAGCGATGAAGAAGACATAACTCGTGCTTTGTATAGGGAAGTGAAAAGGAAGGCTATACAAAAAGGAGAAGGAAAAGTGAAGAGGATCTCGGGTCTTCCCCCTATACTTAGGATCAAATAATCCTAAGTATAGCAGGCTGTACACGAAGGGAAAACCGAGTGGAGGATGTACAGGGTCTACCCCCCCTATACTTAGGGTAAAATGCCCCTAAGTATAGGCAGCAAAACAGGGGTAGACGGAAACAAAAGAAATACCCAAAATGTCTCACATCCCCCCTATACTTAGGGTAAAGTGCACCCTAAGTATAGCATAATCATAAGATGAAGAAAGGGATGTGGGACTAAGGAATGTGGTGATATGGACATCTGGATCTATGTACAGCGGAAGATCAGTGAAACTCATGCGTGAGATGCATTAGATGTGAGTCAAAGACCACATCTCACGCAAAATGAATAGGGGCAATATCAACGACCCGCGTCTCATGATCTAGAAATGGCTTGAGCCGCTGGCCGTTTACTCGGAAGGTACTCTCAGAAGACAACTCAGATATGTCGATGCTACCGTTGCCGTGTACCTTCCGAACCAGATAAGGTCCTTTCCATTTGCTCTGTAGCTTCCCTGGAAATAATCTAAGCCTCGCATCAAACAGCCATACTCTCTGTCCAATCTCAAAATGCTTGTGGCTGATATGAGAATCATGCCACTCCTTGACTCTCTCCTTATAATGTAGGCTGCTTGAGAAAGCTGAATCTCTAAGCTCCTCCAGGGCAGCTAACTCTGCCCTCCTCTGGTCTCCTATACCATCTGGATCCATAAGAATGTCTGTAACTGCCCAAAGTGACTTGTGCCTCAGCTCAACTGGTAGGTGACAGGGCTTGCCATATACGAGGCGAAAGGGAGATGTGCCCAAAGGTGTCTTGAAAGACGTCCTATATGCCCACAAGACCGAGTCCAATAGCTGTGACCAATCCTTTCGGTCAGGGCGGACGACTTTCTGCAGAATAGTCTTGATCTCCCTATTCGACACTTCGGCTAGACCATTCGTCTGTGGATGGTATGGTGTAGCAACACGATGATCTATGCCGAACTCGCTAGCAAGTACCTTCACCTGGTCGTTGATGAAGTGGGATCCCCCATCAGAAATAAGAACTCGTGGAACCCCGAACCGCGTGATGATATGCTTCCTCAAAAATCTTCAAACTGTCCTCGCATCAGCGGCTCGGGCGGGGATAGCCTCCACCCAACGACTCACATAATCCACGGCCAACAGAATGTACTCAAATCCCTGACTCTTAGGGAATGGACCCATGAAATCGATGCCCCATGCGTCAAAAACCTCACAGAAATGAATGGGCTGCATCGGCATCATATCACGCTGTCCACAAGTGCCCATCCTCTGACAGTCAGTACACCTCTTCACGAACTCATCTGAGTCCTTGAAGAGGGAAGGCCACCACAAGCCGGATTGGAGCACTTTCTGTGCCGTTCTCCTCCCAGAATGATGTCCTCCTGCCTCAAGCTTGTGGCAGTAAGTGAGGACGCTATGGTGTTCCTCCTGAGGAATACACCGACGCCAGACGCTATCCCCTCCTTCGTGGTAAAGGATGGGATCCTCCCAATGGTAGGACTTGGCCTTCGCTAGGAAGGTCTCAAGCCTCTGCCTGGGCCAATCTTGTGGGACTTTCCCAGCAACGAGAAAGTTCACAATATCGGCATACCATGGGAGTGAGGCGATAGCAAGGATCGCCTCATCTGGGAAGGTATCTCTGATAGGATCAATCTGCTCAGTCTCCTCAGGCTGCTCTAATCGGGAGAGGTGATCCGCCACCACATTCTTGACTCCAGGCTTATCCTTAATCTCAATGTCGAACTCCTGGAGTAGAAGGATCCATCTAGTCAGTCTGGCCTTGGCATCCTTCTTTGCCATGAGGTACCTGATGGCGTGATCTGTAAACAAAGTCACTCTAGATCCAATGATATATGATCTAAACTTATCCAGGGCAAACACTACGGCTAGCATCTCCTTCTCTGTGACTGTATAATTCCGCTGGGCGGAATCCAATGTGCGGCTAGCATAGTGTATAGCAAATGGTACTCCATCCCTCCTCTGTCCCAGCACTGCCCCTACGGCAAAATCGGAGGCGTCCGTCATGATCTCGAATGGGAGAGACCAATCAGGTGGCTGGAGGACAGGAGCCTCAATCACGCACTGCTGGAGAGTAGCAAACGACGAAAGACACTTGTCATTGACAAGGAACTCGGTGTCTTTCGTCAAGAGATCAGTCAACGGCCGGGCAATCCTGCTGAAATCATGAATAAATCTCCTATAAAATCCAACGTGCCCCAGAAATGACCGTAACTGTCTCAGATTGGACGGCGGTGTGAGTTTCCTAATGACATCAACCTTGGCCGGATCAACCTCCATGCCCCTGTTGGAGATGATGTGGCCAAGCACCGTCCCTTGAGTCACCATGAAGTGACTCTTCTCCCAAGATAGCACCAAGTGATACTCAATACATCGCTGAAGTACTCGATCTAGGCAGTCAAGACAAGAATCAAATCCGTCGCCGTAGATCGAGAAATCATCCATGAAGACCTCTAGGCACTCCCCTACCATGTCCGAGAAGATCGACAGCATGCACCTCTGAAAAGTCGCAGGGGCATTGCATAGCCCAAATGGCATGCGTCGAAAAGCATATGTGCCGAAGGGACAGGTAAAGGTGGTCTTCTCCTGGTCCTCAGGAGCGATGGTCACTTGGTTGTAGCCCGAGTACCCATCCAGGAAGCAATAATGGCTCTTCCCTGCCAGTCTCTCTATGATCTGGTCAATAAAAGGCAGGGGGAAATGGTCCTTCTTGGTGGCTTGGTTGAGTCTCCTGTAGTCAACACAAACCCTCCAAGAGGTGGGTACTCGTGTAGCAATCTCCTCTCCCGACTCACTGATCACAGTCGTGATGCCCGTCTTCTTGGGCACCACATGCAAGGGGCTAACCCACTTGGAGTCGGAAATGGGATAAATAAAACCTGCACCCCACCACTTCGATATTTCCTTCATGACAACCTCTCTCAAGTTGGGGTTCAGACGCCGCTGGAACTCACGCGACGGCTTCGCCCCATCCTCGAGATAGATGTGGTGGGAGCACACTGATGGACTAATCCCATGGAGATCTGCTACGCTCCATCCGATCGCCTTGCGGTTCTTTTCAAGAACCCCCATCAAACGGGATTCCTGCTCTCCAGTCAACTCGGCGGAGATGATGACTGGGTACATCTCTGGATCGCCCGCAAGGAATCGATACTTCAGCGAAGTAGGGAGCGGCTTCAGCTCTGGAATGCTGGGTGCCGGCAAATCTGGCTGTGGAAGAAACTGAGTGAACGCTGCAAGGTCTGCCAAATTTGCCTGGGAAAGTGAAAGTGTACTCTCGCAAACTGGATCGGGAGAAGGCGGCTCATCTGTACTGTCTCTGGTCTGCTCTGCCTCTACCTCCTCCTCATCTCTAGGCTCAGATGGACTCAGGTCTGGCATCTGGTCATAACAATCGGCCCAATCAGACTCTGAATCTGAGGGATCTGCATCAGAAACGGTGGCATCAGCACCACCAGAAAACAAGGTGGCATCAGCACCACCATAAAACAAGGTGACCTCAGCACCACCGGAAAACAAGGTGGCATCAGCACCACCATCACAAATCACCGTGCTGCGATCAAGGACCGGCTCTGCTGCCGCAATGGTATCCTGAACCAGGTCTGTGCTCTCCAGACTCTCCTCTGCTATCATCTCTGCCTCAGCTGTGTCTGAAAGTGAGAGGGTGGTCTGTGCCTCAAGGTCTGCCCAAGCTGCCTCATCATCTGTGATCACAAAATCACAGTCCTGGTGGATGTCTGGCTCTGCGTCTGTCAGCTGCTCTGAATCGGTACTCGCATCTGAGCGGGATCTGAATCTGGCTCTATAGTCCTCGACCGTCTCTATTCGTATACTCTCGCCCTGGACGCGAAAGTACACCTTCCCACTATCATGATCAGTCACCGCCTTGGCTGTGGCCAAGAACGGACGACCAAGGATGATGGGGGTATCGGTCACTGACTCAGGGATCTCCATGTCCAACACTACGAAGTCCACGGGGAATTGCAGACCCTGAATCGTGACGATAACGTCTCGTAATAACCCCTTCGGCCTCTTGACAGATCGATCAGCGAACTGAAGGACTGTCCTGCTCTGTCGAAGAGTGCCCAACTCGAATCGGTCGAGAAGGGCTGCCGGAAGAAGGTTGATCGACGATCCGCTATCTAGAAGAGTACGGTCGAACCACTGCTCACTAATCTGGCATCTGACATACGGGGCCCCTGAATCTGGCCTCTTGGCTGGCAGTCGGTTCTGGATCGCAAAGCACGTGGCCTTGGTCAGCACATGGATCTCTGAAGTGTGGTTCCTCCTCCTCCTCCTGACTGTAGTCCTCTCTCTCAAAGATCTCTGGAGAAGGGGGATGTGCTGCAACGCCTCCTGGAGGGTCAGCTGAATGTGAAACCGATCTATCATGCTCTGGCTGAACTCCTCAAGCTCTCTCTTTTTTGGATCATTTTTCTTCCCCTTCCCCATCTGAAGGGCTCTAGGGAAGGGGATCACTGGGTCCTTCTCAGATGAAGGACTAGGAAAAGGTCTAAGCGGTTCAAGGACCGGATCCACACATACATCACGCACCACAGTGGGACCAAAAGAAAGTAAACCTTTTCCTTTATTCATAGCAGAATTCTGAGATACATGGACACGAGGAAAAACATCAGATCTCTCTCTACAAACACCGGTGGCCTCAGTACCACCACGGGCTGGCTGCTCTGCTGCTGCTGAAGGAAGACGTCGCGCGGCATCAGTACCGCGGGCTGGCTCGGCTGCATGGGTGGCATCAGTACCACCTCCTAGCTCTGGTGAAGTGGCGGCCTCAGTACCGCCGGTGGGATCAGCATCCTTGGTGGCCTCAGTACCACCGTCATCATCTGGAGCGGCCTCAGTACCGCTCTCCTCCTCCTCCTGTGGCGCCTCGGGATGGTGCTCAGATGAGGCGTCGCCGCCTGCTGGGGTCCTACCGCTCCTAAGTGTGACAAAATCAGCATCAAATAAATCCGAAGATGTATCATCAAATGGGTCACTAGGAGTGGCTGACTCAGTAGGTACTACCTGCTCAGACTTCCTCTTGAGGCTGTTCGGATTGGGCTCTATCTGGGCTGGTATGGCGGCCTTCCCTCTCACCAGGTCCCGCATCTCCTGGAGGAACTCGTCCATCTCCCGTCGGAATGTAGCCTGCTGGTCCGTGAGGAGGCGGGTGATGTCATCCAAAGCGGGACTCTCGTGGGAGCCCGACGGGTGGCCTCTCTGTGGATGAGGCTGTGGCTGCTGGTAAGGGTAAGAGGGGTAGGAAGGAGGGTGTTGCTGGTGCTGGTATCCCTGGTGAGCCTGCTGCTCACGTCTCCAAGGTTGTCCCTGCTGCTGATAGGGATGAGGACCGTAGGCTGACTGCTGCTGATACGCTGGGGGCTGCTGCTGCGGCTGGTGATGGTCTCTCTGCTGGGAGTACTGCCCTCCCTGACCTGACGGCTGCTGCTGGGGCTGGGCACCACCACTCCCCCACCTGAATCCGGGATGGTCTCGTCGGATCCCAGGCTGGGGACGGTCGTACCAGATCCCGTTGACATCCATCAACGGCTCGGCATCCAAGGGGGCTGGCGGGAGTACTGCCAGAGGCTGGTCCGGCTGGTAAACCACCATCTGCATCTCTGGAGATGGTGGAGACTGGTAGGTGGGCTGCGGCTGCTGGTACGGCTCCGCCTGTACAAGGTGAACCTGTCTAGGCTGCACTGGGGTGCTGGAGCGCTGGGACGAGCTGTTGCTGCTGCCGGCGTCGCCTCGCGACTGAAGACGGGGCTGAGAAGCCGTCTGTGTCTCCTGGAGACACATGAGCTGTGTCTTCAGGTCGCTCAAGACATGTGCCATCTGATCCATCTGTGCTATGTTCTGGCACTGCTTCTTCTCTATCAGCTCCATGCGGTCCAACTTCTCGCTGATGATGCCCATGTCCGCAGCTGACGACTCTAACTGTGCTGCTGCTGTGGCTGCGAATGAACTGGAAGGACCTGCATCTACCCGTGCTATCCTCTGGTACTGCACGGGTCCTGGCTGATGTGGCTGGGTCTTCTGGGTGTAGAGCTGGGTCTGGGACATGACCATGTAGTTCTCTGCCATCTCCTCAAAAATAGCCCAGACCTGGTCGTGGTCCTTGGCGAAGTAGGACCCGCCACTAGAAGCATTCACCAGGCCCTGTAGCTCTGGTGACAGTCCGCTGAAGAAGCTCTGAACTAGGTTCGGCTTCGTGATATCATGGTGCGGGCATCTGTCCAGGAGCTCTCTGAACCTCTCCCAAGCCTCGTGAAACTGCTCGTTGGGGAACATGGAGAAGTTGCTGATCAAGGCCCTCGCTGCGTTCGTCCGCCCGAGTGGATAGTACTTGTTCAAGTACTCGGTGCGGAGCTGCTCCCAGGTATATACAAATCTCCCCAAATGCTTCAGCCAGGTGGCTGCTCTGTCTGCCAGTGAGAAGGGGAAGGCGATCATCCTGATCGTGTCCTGGTCCACATGTCTGTCGTGGACAGTACTGCAAATCATAAGAAACTCCTGGAGGTGGAGGTGGGGCTCCTCTGTAGCAAGTCCGTGGAACCGCGGGAGCATCTGCAAGGTGTTCGGGGGGAACTTGAAGTCCCCCACGATGGCTGGAACCACAACCCAATGGTGCATCAAAGTAGATCCGGGGTTGTGCAACTCCCGCATCGGTCTAGGTGGTCCTGCTCCTCCTGCGGCTGCTGCCGCAGCGGCGGCGGCCGCGGCTGCTGCTGCTGCTGCTGCTGCGGCTCGTGCCTGTGCATCTGCATCCGGGATCTCCTCGGGCTCGCTCTGCTGGTCTCTCTCTGCTCTGAGCCTCTCCAACTCGCGCCTCATCTCCATCATGAAAGCTCCCTGATCGCGGAGCTGCTGCTGAACTGTATCAAGTGATGCGATCAGGGTGGAGTTGATCGCTCCCTGGTCTAGTACGATATGCTCTGGTCTACGGGAGTGATCATCAGAACTGCCTGCTCCGGCCATCTCGACGTCTGCAAAACCAAATGAGCCCAACTCAGGTGCCGTCAAATGAATCAGTCTCTCCTCGGGCTCATGTCTCTCAGGAAGGTCAGAAAGGGGATCGAGGGGGAACAGGGTGGAGTCGTACTCGGGCTCGGAGAGCTGGTCTGAGCTCTCGCGAGCCAACCTAGATGATGAGGTAGACGCGCCCGAAAGCGGTGCAGCCAGAGGCTGCCTAAGAGACCGTCTACCCATCATCTTGATCTAGCGAGTAGGGCGGATGAGATCTGGAAAAACTATGATCTGAAAACAAACCCCCGGTTCACCAACGCAACGCGAGCTGAAGACCGTGAAAGATCGGTCAAATTATCTTGTCAATTTTATTTTGGTGAACACACAAATATCAGAGCGCTTACGTGACCTGTTGGGATATCCGCTGCTAACCCCAACCGACTGTCCCGCACGGAAGAGTCGGTAGTCAGTCGAGTTTAGCAACGGGGGGCTCTACCTAGTATGCAGGGTCACTCTCTCGCGCATACAAACCAAGCAATGAGGGGGTTGCTCTCCCCAAGACAGAATTTTTTAGGGTGAGCGAGTTTTAAGGTCAATAGTCTTAGCAGTCCCAATTTTATGGTTACACTTTTTAGGTCTTTTTCAAATCAAACTAAATCGCCTAACGAATTTTTCGATTCTCCTGATTATTAAGTCAAAAACAGGGGGGAGAAGTCGAAAAAGCCGATGCACGAGAAATCAATGATGCATGCAAAGTCAGAAATGCGTACCTTTCTCCAGCTCTCTACATGCAAAATGATCCGCGCATAAAATAAAAGACAGAAAGTAAACTAAGCTATATGATGCAACGGTGAAAGCCGAGTCCTAGACGAGCAACTTCTAGCGAAGAACCGTCTAACCGGTCACCGACCTCCAAGCCAAAGGGTCCGGTCTTGGCTCGTCCCTCCCCTGCCCGACAAATCGGGGGTAGGAGTAAGCGCTTTACAGGACGAGCTACGGCACGTAGGCTACGGAGGCTAGCGAGTCGGTTATTTTTATTATTGATTTTAAGTAGGTCCAATACGGTCTATAGGAACAGATAAGCCTTAGGTGTGTGGATCCTACTCAGTTACGTCACAGTCACCAGAAAGTCCTAAGTCTAGGGGCTCGAGCAAAAACCGCGAAAAATCCGGAAAATGACAGTAAGAAAGGAAAAAGAAATCCGCGAGAAAAGCCGCGAAAAAGCCGCAGGTCCTAATGGGTCCCCCGAGCACACCGGTGCTCGGCGAAACAGACCCGCTACGGTCTCAAGTGTCCAAGTCCAACAGAAAGGCCTGTATTATTACAATTAATAATGAATGAATAAAACTATCCTAATGCCTCGCCCACTCACTCTCTCTCTCTCGCTCTCTCCTGCGGCTTCGTAGAGAAAGAAGCCGCCTCCGAACTCCGCGGCTGCACCGGCTCCTCGAAAGTAGCCTCCGCGGTCCTCGGACCCTCGCAAGAAAGACAGAAGAGTGGTCAGACCAATAAATAATAATCAAATAATGAATGAAAATAAAAGCAAGGGTATATGTGCAAAAATGGAAATAAAATAAACACTCAATAGAAAACAAAAATAAAAATAAAAGAAAAACAAAATAAAACAAAAATAAGACAAAAAGAAACTAAATACAAAAGCCGCGCAAAAGCCGCGAGCTCCGAAGAGCCGCGAAAAGCCGCGAAAATAAAAATGAAAATAAAAACAAAAATACTACTAAGCCGTGCTCCCCGGCAACGGCGCCATTCTGATAACCCGAATAAATGACCAAGGCAAAGGTCTGGAAGTGGTCGTTGCGACCTCAATCACTCAGACGGAGAATATCAAGAAAAATATCGAACCGCGAAAGAAATCAGAAATCAAAACACGAAGTGCGGTCCTAGCTATGGGATTAACCTGGTATAGCTCCCAGGGTCGAACACAAGGAGCACGGGTTGGCCTAGGGCCTACGAAGTAGTAAAAAGAAAATAAAAGGAAAAACAAGGATTTTTAATGGTTTTTAATAATTTTTATATTTTTTTGGATTTTTGAATTATAAAGAAAATAAAAGAAAGTAAAATCAAGCCAACTTAAGCAATTTATTTAACACACCAAAAATTAAGCAAAAATTAAGGAAAAATTGTTTTTTAGGTTTTTAAGTGTTTTTGGTGAATTTTTGGTATTTTTCTAGTGTATATTTTATTTTATAAAAATCAAACAGTGCTCAAAGGCCTAGGTACTGTCCAGCAAGGCTTGAAACCCAAAAATAAAATATTTATGGATCTCAACAAGCCCTGGAGGTAATTTTCCTGTAATCTAGCAAGAATAAGGAAAATTTGGGCACCTAAATTATTGTTTTTGGATTTTTATATTATTTATTATAATTTTTATGAGTTTTTAGGGGTTTTTAGATTTTTAGGGTTTTTAAGCAATGAAAAATAGCCAAAATTGGCTAGTAAATCAAACAACACACAAGAAACAGTAACTAATTTTTTTGGAATTTTTGAAGGTGTTTTTATATTTTTTTGGTATTTTTAAACCTAGACAGTAGCTAAAAAGGATGTTTTTGAATTTTTAAAAATACCAAATGTAATAAAAAATGTCCTCAAAAATTCTCAAAAATCCAACAACATGGCAGGAGCCATGTGTCAAATTTTCATCGAATTTGGAGGTGGTTTGATATTTATTCAAAAATCAAAGAGGGGGCACTGTGCACAGGGACGTAAGTGCAAATACCCGCAAGTCTGGGGGCCAAGGTGCAAAAATCCCAGCTAAACACGCGCGCAGCGCGTGCCTGGGGCACTCAGGGGCCTTTTGGTAATAAAAACCAAGTTCCTGGACCTTTTGGTAACTCGTACCAAAAGTCCAGGGGCTTGGATGCAAAAATCCCACTAAAATCCGCACATGCGTGAATAAAATGCTCACAGGGGCATAAATGCAATTACCAAAAGTTATCATTCATTAACTAACCAGCCAGAACTACAGGATAAAAGACGCAAATATCCCAAACAAGCACGTGGCGAAGCACGTGAGATCACATACACAGGGGTATATATGCAAATAAAAACAAGCACAAGGTCCTCAGTGCAAATTACCCTACGTAAATAAAGTTACTAAAATATTTACAGGACTAGGACGAAAAAGACAAACTAAGAGGGGGCCCTAAGTAATTTACCCCTTTATTCGTCGACGGCTCGATGGCGGACGCGTGGCGAATCGGACGGCTCAGGTGCCTGGCGCCTCTTCTCTTCTGCAGCACGTGGGCTATCGACGGTCCAGAGGGAGACACGTGGGAGATCTAGCGGTTCAGGTGCTACGCCCTCTCTCCTCTGCTCTGACGGTCCGGATGACGCCTCGAATCAATCAACGGCTGCTGCTCCTCGAAGAACGGACGATTAGGATCAAAACTGGGAGCGGAGGCTGATCGGACGGTGCTGACGGATGGTGGAAGAACACTCAGCCGGCGAGCTTCGCCGGCCTCGTGCGTGAGCTGTAGACCTCCTCAGCTGCTCCTGATGATCGGAGAAGATCCGCGGTGATGCCCCGCGGCCGGTGGTAGCCTCCGATGGCCCACCCGAGCCCTGGAGGGGCTCCGGCGAGCTCTGCGGCGGTGAGCTCCTGGACCTGATGTGAGGGGGGCACAGATGCCCTCCTTCTGACCTGCAAGATGAACCAGAAGCTTCGCGGGTCGAGGGCAAAGTGCCTCGACCCAAGGAAGCGGCGTGAGGGTGAACGGGGCGTCGGGGCGAATGAGCTCCGGCGAGCGGAGGATGGGGGAGCTCGACTCCCAGCTCCGGGGCGAGTTGGGTTGAATGACTGGGCGAAGAACGTGCGTGGGTGGATGGCGAAGATGATGGTGTGTCCCGATGATCGAAATGGTACTCGATGTGGCCGGAATCAGAGGAACACGGCGGAGATGCGATTTGGGGGAAATGAGAAATTACACTAAATGGGCGAGCGAAGTGGATACCTGGGTGATGCGGGAGACTATGCTGGAGCTTAGCTAGCTCCTGGTCGTCGCCTCGAAGGGCGTCAAGGCCTGAGGCTCGAGCTCCGGTCGAGTGGCGGAGCACGGCGGCGTGAAGCTGCCTGATCAGTGACCGGCCACCTCCTCCTCGCTGCAACAAGGGCCAACGCGAGCTGTCACCTCGGTGGTTACGATGGAGGTCACGGGAGTGAAGGTAGGGAGCCAAAGATGGAAAGAGGAGGCGGCTGAGCTCAAGCTATATAGTGCTAGGGGTCCGGCTAGATCAGAGTCGGGCGTGAAGCTCGGAGCGCGGATCCCCATGCAAACCTCCGAGCGAGGATCTCGGATGTACGCAGAAGGATTAGGACCCAGGGTTTACGCGATTGGCAGGCGGATCGAGCTGGGAAAAATCAAGGAAATCGGGTCGACAGCCCGATCCGCGAAAGGGGAAGGTCCGCGGGGGGAGTTGACCGGGGGTCAACATCCCCCGTGGACCAATCAGGAGTCGCCAATTATTGAGTTTTTATTTGAATTTTTTTGGGCCTTTAAATGGCCGAATTTTCAAAAACTTAAAACACAAAATATTTTTGTTTTATTTTTTTCTATTTTTTTGTGATTTTTAATTAATTTTTGGAAATAAAAATAAGGTATATACAATATAGGTCTATACATAGGTATATATACACTATATGATTTTTGATTTTTGATTTTTAATTAGTTATTTTTATGCATTGTTATTCCCATTTTATATTTTATTTATTTATAGGATAAAATGAGGAATAAAAGACTATTTTTATTTTATTTTTATTAATTATATACATAGGTGAAATAAATAGTTATTTACAACTATATACATGGCATATGTACAATATGTTTTTGTATTTTTAATTTTTTGTAATTTTTATTTGATTTTTGTTTTAATTCTTTTTATTTATTTTATGTACAATATATAATAAAGAGTATTTACAAAAAGTTTAGAAAATAAATAAGTTTATTTACAAGGTGAAATAAATAAAGATGATGGACTTATGTACATGGTGTAAGGGGAATTTTTGGTCTTTTTGATTTTTAAATTTTTATTTTGTTTTTAATAGCTTCTAAATATATATACAATATATACAACATATTTTTGGGTGAGGAAAATATTATTTATTTATTTACAAATATATACATGTGTGAGCCCCTATCTCCCTCTACTTTGGCTTTTATGCGGTCAGGCCCATGCTGAGCCCTCCCTTGGGTTAGGTTGCTCAATATTTCTTCTAAATATTTCCCTCTTTTTCTTTTTCATCTTTATTCTTTTATTTTTGCACAAAAACATGCTAATTATCTATATTTACAAACATGCATGCTTTTGCTAACTTTTCCTATTTACACATATCTACATGCATTTGCATAGGTTTTTGTAGCTAAAATATAAGAATAAAGAGTGATGAATGGGTATTCATCAGTACCCGCATGGCCTCCTCCCTATCGTCGGTGCCCGACCTCCCCGCCACCCTCTTCCCCTCGACGCCACCTCCCTCCGCCGCCCTCCTTCATCCGCCCAACTCATCTAGCGCCGTCGCGGTTTCATCCTCTTATTTGGTTGTAAGTTTTTCAGTTATTTTTATTTTAGTAATTTTTTAATTATATTATGCTTCCTTATAATTGTATAAAATTTTTAAAATAATAGCTTAGTGTTTGGAAAAATGAAGTATTCGTAATGTAGTATTTTACATGCCTAATAGTTTAATTTATAGGATCAAAAACATAGTTTTTATGGCCTTCTAATTTAAATACACAATACCCCAATTGTTTACTTGTTTGTATCTATGCTCTCTGTAATACACATTAACTTAGTATAAGATGTATGCATTAACTTAGCATACATTATTAAAATTTAGATATGGTCTCCGGGTTATTACAACTTTAAAATAAGGAAGAATGGTGTAGAACTGATTCGTAAGAGATACTGACATTGTAATTAACTTTGGATCTTTACCGTTAGGTAATGGACAAAAGTTGGATGAACAAAAGATTCGATGATTATCGGACATGTAATAAAGGAGTTATCGGATTTTTAGACTGGGCATTTTGATATGAGTCACTCTATCATATTGTAGGAGGTGAAGGAGATAGGATACATTGTCCTTGCATAAGATGCAAGAACACTCTGACCCACAATAGAACCATAGTTTACGAATATCTGATATTAAACGGTTTTTGGCTTCATTATACGAATTGGATGTATCATGGTAAGGAGTTAATTTAGAAGAAGTTAATAATGTCCAAGTGGATACTGAAAGAGATATCTCTGAAACAATGATTGTGATGCTATGTTTGAGATGATAGATAATATTCGAGGACATGACATTGATGAAATGATGGAATCGCTTCCGGATACCTTACATAAAAAAATACAAGATGCAGAAAAGCCAATATGCTCAGGAATCAAAATGTCTCGATTACGTTTTCTTTTGGAGATGTTTAAGATAAAAGTGAAGAATCGATGTACAACGGTTACAATGTCAGATGTCTTACAGTTAATTAGGACATTATTAAATAATCCAGAAGGTTTTACAAAGGATTGGAATGACACTAAGTTAAGATTCTGAGCACTTGGACTAAACTACGAGAAAATTGACGGATGTCTGAACGACTACATTTTATATTGGAAGGATTATTCAAACTTAGATAATGTCCTGACTGCAAAAGTAGCAGATATAAGATTATGGGTCATGATTCGAAGAGGAAAAATCAAAGAAGATTTTACGGTTTTTTCCTTTGATTCTCCGATTACATCGATTATATTCATATGAAAGAACAACTATAATGATGATATGGCACAGTAATATCAAAAAGAAAGATGTAACTGGTGTTATACAACATCCGTCAGATACAGAGAAGTGGAGGAAATTCGATGAAACGTATCCATCATTCTCTGAAGAAGTAAGAAACATAAAATTGGGTCTCGCTTCCGACGGTTTTAATTCATTCGGAAATATGAGTACGAGTTACTCTATTTGGCCTGTGATACTTGTTACATATAATATGCCACCATTGATGTAGATGGCATCTTTTTTTTGATGATATCGTTATTGATACCTGATCCAAAGGGACCAGGTAATGTAATAGATACATATATGCAACTGTTGATTGATGAACTAAAGATTATGTAGAATTCTGAAGTGAGTACGTATGACGCGGTAAAGAAATAGTTCTTTATAATGCGTGCTTCTTTATTGTGGACAATTAATGACTTTCCCGTGTATGCTAATTTATCGGGATGTAGTACGAAAGGTAAACTCGAATGTCCGGTTTGTATGGATAAAACACAATCGACATGGCTAAGTGCGAGTATAAAACATTGTTATTTGAGAAATCGTCGTTTCTTACCCGTAAGTCATAAATGGCTAAGAAGTGAAAATAATTACAAGTTTGACAGTCAGTCGTTTGGACGCCTGTTAAGTTTGAATCGACGATCAGGAAGCGCAATGTGGACGGAACAAAAAAATTTGGGCAACTACTCTTTAGGTCGATTATTTAAGAGGAAGGCATCCGGTGGATGACGGAAACACAATATATTCTTTCAGGAGTTATCCTATTGGCATACTTTACAGGTCCGTCATAACTTGGACGTGATGCATATAGAGAAGAATGTTATTGAAAATATTCCTCTAATTTTAAATATTTCTAGTATTGCGAAAGACAGTTTGCGAGCTAGACGTGATTTGATACAGTTGGGTATCCAACCCGAACTACATCCGATAGAGTCAGAGAATTCTAGAGTAATAATTTCCGAAGCGGTTTATACTTTATCCAGTGATGACAAAGATAAGATACTCAATTTTATTAAATCAATTAGAGTATCTGATGGATTCTCCTCTCAAATAAGAAGATGTATAAATCTGGCAGAAAGAAAGATATCAGCATTAAAAAGTCATGATTATCATGTATTGATGCAAGTTCATTTCCCGTTGGTCATCAGAGGAGTTGTACATCCTGATGTTTTGCAGCCACTAATTGAACTCAGTCAGTTTTTTAAAGTCCTGTGTTCGAAGACTTTAGATCCTGAAGTGTTGTTTCGACTAGAGACAGATATTGTTATCACTTTATGTAAGCTAGAGCAGCTATTTTCACCTACATTTTTCGATCTAATGGTACATCTAATTGTTCATCTTGCTCGCGAAGCTCGAATATGTGATCATGTACAGTATCGATGAGTGTATCCAATTGAAAGATATCTACGAAAATTAAAGAATATGGTATTTAATAAAGTTGCACATGAAGGTTGCATTACCGAGTGATATTTATGTGAAGAATGTATTACATTTTGTGACATGTATATAGATGATGGCAAGAGTATTATATTCGATCGATTCGAACGAAATAATGATGGTGAGTTGTGGATAGAAGATCCAAACAAACTTTGGATTTTTCAATAAAATGGACGAGCTATCCTAAAGAGTGCCCATCGCAGTATTTCAGACGATGAAAGAGACCTTATTCATTATTATATTTTGATGCAATTAGATGAGGTTGATTCTTTTTTTGAAGAGTTTCAGTCAACAACCACTAGCAAATCCGACTTTCTTAAATGGTTTAGGGATAATATTGAACTATTAAAAATTACCAAAGATGAACGGTGGAGCACGAATCTCGATATAATCCACAGAAGTCCATACTCAATAGTAGTATCACATTCCGGCTATATCGTTAATGAATTCGGATTTCAGAAAAAGTTAATTAATGAAAATCAAATAAAATCAAATCTGCAAACTAATACATCACAAATAGAAGGGCGACGTGGTACACATCACCCTTCTGTTTGTGATGTATTTCTTTGTAGATTTGATTTTATATGATGCAAGCAAATTTTAATTATTGTTATAATATATTTATAGAGCAAGTTTTGATTTGTGCACGGTTTGTATGCGGGCAATATTTTGCATAGTAATTACAATAAATATCCCCATGCTACATTTTTTGGCTCCTCAACATATTTTTGTTATACATTCATCAAAAACTTCCACAATGGATTTCTTGTGTGTGATGCCTATCATCATATCTAAGATTATTTTGGAAGAAATTGCGTTCATTCTTACATAACGTATCCTTCACGAGTCTTTGTCACGAGATTGTGGATTAGGGGATATGTTTTTATAGTTGAATACGTGACCATTAATATCTAAAAAATGATAAGATGTTACTAAGATATCGATATGTCCTTACTACTACACACCACACAATTAGGTTTAAAGTTCATAGGGGAATAAATCATATGAAGGTTAAAAGTAAATGCAATGGTATGGAAAGTAGATTGTGGAAAACATGCACTATTGTTCATTATTTTTATCTGATGTTTATGAGTTATATGATGTCTTATTGTCGGATTAATTATTAGGTTATTCATGGTGAATTAATTATTAGGTTATTCATATTGATTATTTGTGAAATGTTTGTCTTTAATTGAGATTTTACATAGTGCTTCCAAAAATAGTTACTATCCTGCTACATGTTGATCCTCTCAACATTTTTTTTAATTCAGCAATATCTTTTTCACATTTATTTGTTCTGTATTGCTATGCGTGATATCTGCCATCATATATAGTATTATTTTGGAAGAATTTAAGAGTATTCTTATAAGATATATTCTTCCTGGATCTTTTCTTCGAGATTCTGGATTAGAAATATATTTTCCTGATTGAATACACTGCCATTAGTAGCTCTAAAATAAAAGGATGTTGCCAGCAACATGTCCTTGTCGCTACACTCCCCATGATTAGGGCTAAAGTTCACATGTGAATAAATCATATAATGGTTCAAATGAACGCTGCCATTATTAAAGTTGTCTTAGAGAAAACATTAATTGTTATTCATTAAATCTAACGTTGTTTATGAGTTTGCTATTTCTTTTGTGCCATGTTAGCCATTTCCTTTCGTTATCATTTGGTTTGTATGTTGCATGTTAGGTTGTTAATATTGTTAGAGCTTGACACATGATTTATTCGTAGCATGTCATAAGTGAAATATTCCAAACAAAATTGTGCTTTTTTGTGTCCTTTCAGTTGAATTGAATTATTATGAGTTTTACGTTCAAAAAATAATGTAAAAATCTAAAAAAATTCAAATTCTATGACTCTTATTTGCATTTTTTCTATAATACAATTTTAAAAAATTTGCTCTTCTTATTTTTTAAATTTTTATTTTTTATACATAATCTAATACCTTTAACAATTCCCCTCTTGTGTGGATTGTTATTAGTTTTAGTACAAAAAGTATATTGTATTTGTGATTTTTCCTAACATACAACATAAGGTATTTATCATGTTCTCCTTTTTTTAGGATGCACCGTGGCGTGTGTGCTGAGAGAGAGGCATCAAATCATCAGGTGGCTACTATAGGTAATATCACAAATATATATTATAATCTAGCAGTTCTCAATTCAAAGAATTTCTTTTATTAGTGACCAGATTCGCATTGTTATTTAATTTAGGTTTTTTATCCATACAATTCATTTGTAAGCTATATGTGTTAATGTTTAATGTTAGTTATTATCCAAGGTAATGCCGATTAAGAAAAATTTATTATGAATGGAGATAACATTTTCTCCAAGAAAAATATTTATTTCAATTTATATGTCTTCTATTTTTTGTTATCAATTGATTTGCATTTATTCTTTATTACAATTTAAAAAATTTGCTCTTCTTATTTTTAAGAAGTCATTATTTGTTATACATAATATTATACGTTTAACAATTCACATCTTGTGTGGATTGTTATTTGTTCAATAAAAGTAGTATCTTACCTTCGTGATTTCTCCTAACATGCAACACAAGGTATTTATCACGCCTTCGTGATTTCTCCTAACATGTAACACAAGGTATTTATCACGTTCGCATTTCTTGCAGGAGAAAACATGATTAGTGCTAAGAGCGAGGCATCAATTCACCAGGACGCTATTGCAAGCAGTATCACAAAGATATATTATAATCTAATAATTCTCAATTCAAAGATTTTTTATTAGTGATTTGGTTTGTAATTTTATGTAACTTAGACTTTTTATGTTTCCAATTAACTTTTTGGACTGCATGTGTTATGTTTAATGTTAGTTACATTTAATGTATTATTTATGTTATTACTGTTGCCCAAGGTAGTACCTCTTATGTAAAAATTATTTCGTTTGAGATGTATTTTTTCCCAAACTAGTATTTATTCCTATTGTATGCATTCTATTTTTTTAATCAATTGTTTATAAATAGGGAATTCGTATTGTTCCTCTATATGTATGAATTTTTTATCATTTACATGTTTGTACATCTTCATTAAATACCTTCGGCAATTGACTTTTTCTTTTGCATTGTTTTCCCTTACATATATATACACTGTCAGATTGTTATTTTATTCCAAAGATATATAATATGCTATTTTCCTTGCTTCCGTATCTGGAAGAAGTGAAGCATTTGGTGGGGACAACCATTCATTAAATTGTCATACTTCGTGGTATATGTTTTTGTTACAAGACAACTACATTTTTTTGAAAGAATACAAGACATACATTCAAACTACTGTTGTAACATTAAACATATTATTTACTAGCTATCTGCAGCTCACAACAGTTTACGATAATATTGTGTAACAAATATGATAAATAAATCTTACATAACAAGAAAAATGAGAATGAATTAGTTGTTTGATACGAATGACTAAACATAAGAAGCAAGATGTTATTCGCCTTAAACGATTTCATTAAAAAGTTCCAAAGCATGGTTGAATATGTATTAAATAAATGTGTTAAGATTAAGTTCAATGCAAAATCTTACATTATATAATTAATGTTGTGGGGTTCATCCACTTACCATATTCCAAACAACATTTCATATCTCACTAATATATCTTTTGAAAATGATTTCTCACCATTCTTGTGGGAGGTTTCAAAAGATTTGAAGTATATGCATTTACACAATAAATTTCTAACATTTCACATGTTTTTGTTACGATTGTATGATGAATACCCATTCATCACTCTCTATTCTTATATTTTAACTACAAAAACCTATGCAAATGCATGTAGATACTTGTAAATAGGAATAATTAGCAAAAGCATGCATGTTTGTAAATACCTATAATTAGCATGTTTTTGTGCAAAAATAGAAGAATAAAGATGAAAAAGAAAAAGAGGGAAATATTTAGAATAAATATTGAGCAACCTAACCCAAGGGAGGGCTCAGCTTGGGCCTGACCGCATAAAAGCCAAAGTAGAGGGAGATAGGGGCTCATATGTATATATTTGTAAATAAATAAAATTATATTTTCCTCACCCAAAAATAGGCTTGTATATATTGTGAAACTATTAAAAACAAAATAAAAATTTAAAAATCAAAAAGACCAAAAAGATCCCTTCACCATGTACATAGAACACCTTCCTTATTTATTTAACCTTATAAATAAATAAAATTATTTTCTAAACTTTTTGTAAATACTCTATGCTATATATTGTAAATAAAATAAATAAAAAGAATTAAAATAAAAATCAAATAAAAATGACAAAATTAAAATTACAAAAATATGTTGTACATATACCATGTATATAGTTGTACATAACTAATTATTTCCTCTATGTATATAAATGATAAAAATAAAATAAAAATAGCCTTTTATTCCTCATTTTATTCTATAAATAAATAAAATATAAAATAGGAATAAAATTGTATAAAAATAACTAATTAAAAATCATATATTGTATATATACCTATGTATAGCTATACTATGTAAATACCTTAGTTTTTATTCCCAAAAATTAATTAAAAATCACAAAAAAATAGAAAAAATAAATTAAAAATATTTCATGTTTTAAGTTTTTGAAAATTCGGTCATTTTATGGCCCAAAAAAATCAAATAAACATTCAAAGCTTGGCGGGCTCTGATTGGTCCACGGGGGATTGTTGACCCCGGTCAACTCCCCCCCCAGGACCACCAGAGCCGGGTCCTCTGTGCCCGATCCGTTTTCTCCCATTTTTCCACAGATGACCCGATCGCCAACCCCCCAAATCCCGGGTCCGGATCACTCCACTCGCATCCGGCATCCTCGCCGGAGCCGCTCCCTCGGGATCCGCGCGCTCCTGAGCTCGCCCGATCACCATCTTTCCGGACCCCTAGCCGTATATAGCCTGAGCTACGCCCCCATTTTCACGCATCTTTGGCTATCCACCCTTCGTCCCGTGACCTCCATAGCAATCCCTGAGGTGACAGCTCGCGATTGCCCTTGTAGCAGTGAGGAGGGGGTGGCCGGACCACTGATCCGGCGACTTTGCGCCGCCGTGCTCCGCCCCGTGCAGGAGCTCGAGCCTCAGGCCTTGGCGACCTTCGAGGCAACGACCAGGAGCTGCCTAAGCTCCAGCACAACCTTCCACACCACCCAGGTAACCTTCTAGCCTTCTTGTTTAGCTTAATTTTGAGTTACCCCCAAATCATAGTACCGCCGAGTTCCGTCGATTCCGGCTATATCGCACATCCTTTCGATCATCGGAACCTACGCTCACCATCGCCATCCCTCCGCGCACATTCTTCGCCCCTTCGTTCATCCCATCTCGCACAGGAGCTGGGGTTCGAGCTCCACTATCCTCCGCTCGCCGGAGCTCGCTCGCCCCGACCCACAGTTCACCTTCACACCGCTTCATCGGGTCGAGGCACTTTGCCCTCGACCCGCGAAGCTTCTGGGTTACTTTGCAGGTCAAGAGGAGGCCATCTGAGGCCCCCTCACATCCAGGCCAGGAGCTTATCTCCGTCGACCTCGCCGGAGCCCCTCCAGGGCTCGGCTGGGCCATCGGAGACCACCACCAGCTGCGGGACTCCAGTGCGGACCTGCTCCGCTCTTCAGAGGCAGCTGAGGAGGACCACAGCACGCGCACGAGGCCGGCGAACCTCACCGGCCACCTGTTCTTCGAAGGTCTTCCACCGCCGTCCGATCGCCCTCCGCTCCAGTTTCCATCGTGGCCGTCCATTCATCGAGGAGCAGACACCGTTGATCATTTCGAGGGTCGATCCGGACCGTTAGCTCAGAGGAGAGAGTCACCAGCACCTGACCCGTCCGATCTTCCACGTGGCCCCCTCTGAGCCGTCGATCAGGCTCACGTGCGGACGAAGAGAAGCGCCAGCCGTTCGAGACCGTTAGATCAGCTACGTGGCGTTCATCCAGCCGTCGACGTAATAAAGGGGTAAATTA
Source organism: Ottelia alismoides (assembly GCA_037367405.1). Lineage (NCBI taxonomy): Eukaryota > Viridiplantae > Streptophyta > Magnoliopsida > Alismatales > Hydrocharitaceae > Ottelia > Ottelia alismoides. The sequence goes on from JAZKJV010011535.1 coordinate 114,536, forward strand.
CCTTAGGCCCCCTCTTAGTTTCTGTTTTACGTGTCAGTCCTGTAAATATTTTATGCATTTTATTTACGTAGGGTAAATTGTACATTGGACCTCGTGCTTGTTAATATTTGCATTTATGCCCCTGTATGTGTGAGCCACGTGCTTCGTCACGTGTAGTTTTGGTTTAATTGCAACTATTATCCTGTAGTTCTGGTTGCTTTATGAATGAATAGAAACTTTCTGGTATTTGCACTTATGCCCCTGTGAACGTTTTATTTCCGCATGTGCGCCTTTTAGTGGGTTAATTGCAACATAGCCCCTGGACTTTTTGGTACGAGTTACCAAAAGGTCCTAGGACTTGTTTTTATTACCAGAAGGTCCCTGAGTGCCCCAGGCACGCGCCACGCGCGTGACTTACTGGGTTATTTGCACCTGGACCCCCAGAGCTTCGGGTATTTGCACTTCAGTCCCTGTGCACAGTGCCCCCTTTTGATTTTTGAATAAAATATCAAATCACCTCCAAATTCGATGAAAATTTGACACATCGCTCCTGCCATGTTGTAGGATTTTTGAGAATTTTTGAGGACATTTTTTATTGTATTTGCTATTTTTAAAAATTCAAAAACATCTATTTTAGCTACTGTCTAGAATTAAAAATCCCAAAAAATTATAAAAACACCCCCAAAAATTCTAAAAAAATTAGTTATTGTTCTTTGTGTGTTTCTTGATTTTCTAGCCAATTTTGGCTATTTTTCATTGCTTAAAAACCCTAAAAATTCAAAAACACCTAAAAACTTATAAAAATCATAATAAATAAATTAAAAACCCAAAAACAATAATTTTGGTGCTCAAATTTTCCTTCTTTTATCTAGTATACAGGAAAATTACCTCCAGGTCCCTCTGAGATCCTTAGATATTTTATCTTTGGGTTTTGGGCCTGGCTGGACAGTACCTTGTCTTTTTAGCACTGTTTGATTTTTAGAAAATAAAATACACCTTATAAAAATCCCAAAAATTCACCAAAAACACTAAAAAACCTAAAAAACATAAAAATAATTTTTCTTGAATTTTTGCTTGATTTTTGGTGCTTTTAAATAATTAGCTAAAGTGTGCTTTTATTTGCTTTCTTTTATTTTCTTCACTTTTTAAAAAATCCAAAAAAATATAAAAATTATTAAAAACCACTAAAAAATACTTTTCTTTTATTTTATTTTCTTTTTACTACTTCGTAGGCCTCTGGTCAACCCGTGCTCCTTGTGTTCGACCCTGGGTGCTATACCAGGTTAATCTCATAGCTAGACCGCTGATTTTGTGCTTGATTGATTTTACATGTTTTGAGTGGTTGATTTTTCTTGATATACTCATCCTCTGAGATCCGGGTCGCAACGACCCTTGTCTTATTACCTTCATCCGGATCTTGGGGAAATCAGGGTTATCATTGTACCATATTGTTCCTATTTGCAGAAACTCTTATGCTAGGTGCCGAGTATCAAGCATTGGCCATTACGACTAATATAAGTGAAGGTACCATCGCTTATGCTTATAATCTTACACTACTTTTTGTGAATGCATGCTTATGATAGCTTTCTAAATTTCCAAGTAAACTAGGCTGATATAGATTCAAACAATTTTCATATTCAACAACTATAGTTCAATTTGGATGTTCTTCATAAAGTGTAACTCAACAATTTCTTGCTAAATTCAATCTTCTTTTTGTTTTATTTTTTCCCCTTACACAAGTTTGCATGATTAAATGTTACATGTGAATTTCCTTTACCTAACTAAGATGCTTTTTTAGGTAGATTCTTTGAAAGGTGGAACTTTGATCCTCCATATTGTTGTTGCGCAAAGTGTCGTGCAATCATGTTTTTTGAGGAAAGAATCCTTAGATGTGGAACTAGAACTCCAAAGTATAGACTATGTTGTTCAGATGGAAGAGTCAAATTGCCATTCCTGTGAAATGTCCCATTATGTCTTGAATCATTATTACATGGAGAAAATCCACTCTCTATACATTTTAGAAAATATATTTGCCAATACAATAACTGATTCAGCTTCACATCTATTGGAGCTTCTATAGACTCGAGCATAAGCATGGCACCTGGTTCATATTGCTAACAAATTCATGACCAAATGCACCATAGGATTTGATCTTTATTGCCCGTAGATGGCAATCTAACGGAACGGGTCGCGACGACCGGCGGAAGCATGCGATAGAAGATCGTGCAACCGAACCATTACCGATAACATGCATGGCAATCAATGAGCAGAGATAATATTAAATAAAAGTCCACTCAAACTAGGAGTTCCATAAGAGTTCCCTTCTTACAACTTCAAGTAGGGTATTTTTGTAAAAACTACACTGAGAATTAAAACAACATATCATCAGTTCCCGTGGACATGCAAATATCCTTTAAAACTTCACCAGTTGAATCATAACACGTCAGAATCTCGTGGAGTCTGTAGCACGATCCTGAGGATGCAATCAACCATGTTCTTCACCTAAAATGGGCAAACATAAATTTTCATGGGCCTAATGCCCAGTATGCATCGGGATCCATGCATGTGTATTCTAACCGTCCTTGATCCATTATAAAACATGTACTCGATTTTTCATGGATACACATCATTACGTGCCTAGATATTCCCATGCATGTCTGATGAGCGTCGAATTTGCCTCTAGAATAATGTGAAATTATCGTAGTATAAGAGGCAAATTTGGTTCAGCAAATACCACAATCATTTGAATGTTGTGGAGTATTTATACTTGGCAAGTCTACCAAGGTCGAACACAAGGACACAGCTACTTAATCAATTTATCATATTTTGATTCATGAAGCACAAGTGTGAAATAATTCTCAATTTTAGGTCTGCAAGATGCACTATGCTAATTACCATGCAATGCCATGATGTATGCAATTTTTAGTTGGTTTTTATGCAATTATAGGAGGATGCATAAAAATAATGCAAGAGAATTTATATGCAGACTAAAGATTACAAATATACCATAAAAATTATGAGCAACAGAATAGAATTGGAAATCAGTGTCATTTTAATCACGATGTTAAAAACAACCATCAAATCAAAGCAAGAACAAGGATAGCAGGGTCCTCATTTATCACAACAAAACTCACTTCATTTAAAATAGCGGCAAATGAGAGAATTAAACATGCTATGACGTAGAGGACAAAACAAGGATCAAAACAACACTAAAATCATGCAATTTGGACCTACGATGCTCAAGTTATGCTAAAAACAATACAGGGGCATAATTGTAATAAAAATGCAAGAAAAATACATGATAAATATTACATTTAGGTTCCTAGAAGGACCTAAATGCAAATAAGAAAAACCGCCTGGACCCCTGTGAAATTTTTCCATGAGCAGGGGCCTTTTTGCAATTTCTGGAAAGTAGGAGGGCCTCCCTGTCTGGGGACCATTCTGCAATTATCAATACTTCCGGGGTCTTTTGCGTAATTTACCCAGGTCCTCGCGTGCGTCGCACGTGAGGAGCCTAGGCTCGGGAGGTTGCCTCGGGTTAGGGACACGTGCCCGCAACGGGAGGCTCGGAGCGAGGTTCAATGGGACCTGAGCCTAGAGGTCTGGAGAAGAGGCTCGGGCGCCACGTGTCGCCATCATCACCTTCCGATCCAGATGATCGGACGGTACATGTACCTTTGTCTCCTCCGCAGGTCCCCGGAGAAGGCGGGGCTCCGGCGACCTGCCCTTTGCTCCACCGCGCTCCGCGAGGTCATCTGAAGATCGGAGGAGCAAGCTAGGGACCTCGCGAAGAAGCTGGTGGCGAGGCGATCCTCCGGCAGCGTCAAGATCGGCAAGTCGATGACGTGCTACCGGTGGCGGAGCCGCCGATCGGAGCAGACGCGCAAGCTCCGGCCATTGAAGATACCTGAAACGTGAATCATAGCCGAAGCGTGCAAATTGTATATGCGAATGATTAGTGAGTGAGTGAGGGCCGTGGAGGTGAAAGGAGGTGGTGGCCATGGGCTTCTTCTCCGGTGAGGCGGTGAGGAAGGGGGTCGGAGCGTGAGGGGTTCTGGAGAAGGGAATGATGGTCAGCGATGACAAGGGTGGTGTGGCGAAGGTGCTGGGATAATCAGATGGAAGTGGTAGATGTTGGATTTGACAGGAAAAATAGGGGAAGATATGGTGAAAAATAGTTGAGGTGACCTGGAGGTCGGAGAGGATCCTGCGGGAGAGGTGGCTTGGGCCGAGGACCAAGAAGTCCTCGTGTCTTCGCCCGACGAGGTCAACCAAGTCCTCGGAGCTCAGCGGTGGCGGAGCCAGCCGTGACGTGGCCGAATGCCACGGATCTCACCTGGGACGGCCGCCCATCGTGGCCTTGACGAAACCTCCCTCCGCTGTCATCGGAGGGCGGGGGAAGCTAGGGCGGAGCCCCGTAGATGGTGGATGGGGTTGATCGGAGCGGAGGGAGGTGTTTATATATGTGGAGGAGATCGGCGGTTATGTGGTTGGGAGGGGGGTTTCAATGGCTGAGGGTTTAATGGAGGAGTGATGGAGGGTGGTCCTGGGGGTTACGCGAGGAAGAAGGAAGAAGGGGTTACGAGGGAGAGGCGTTAGGAGATCGAGGGGGTGGTCGGATGAGCGACTAAAAATGGAAGGGGGTGGAGTGGCTGCGAGTCGTATCGCCTGGGGGCGAGACGCGCGGAAGGAAGAAGATGATGATCGAGCAGTTGGATCTCACGATCCAACGGCTGGAATGGGTGCGAGAGCGGAGGGGGGAGATCGGATCCTTAGTATCGTGCGGTGAGGAATAGGCGCTTAAAGAACATCCTAGATGGAGAGGTAGGAGAGATCGAACGGTTAGAAAGAGCGGGGTGACGTGGAGTGCGGAGAAGCGTTGGATGGTGTATGATCGGTCGGCTATGGAGAAGGCGCGACGTGGCATGAAGATAGGCGTAGGATAGGAGGTCGATCCAACGACTGTAGATGAGGCGCTGAGTAGCGGTTGGGATTTGATCTGGAGACGGATCTGATGGCTGGGAAGTGGAGCGGCGATGGACGGCGGAGATCGAGGCCGGTCGGAGTGGATCGAACAGCAGCCAGAGAGGCCGGGTGTCAAGAGAAGAGGCGGGCCACGTGGCAGCTCCAGAGAGCGCCACGTGACCCAATCAGAAAAATCAGAAGGATAAATACAAAGAAAAATATGAAAGAAATAGTTAGAAGAAAAATTAGAAAAAAGTCAAAACATGAAAGTTGCTCGTCTCGACGAGATCATGTTGGATAAAACGCCAAAAGAAGTCATTTGTACAATAAGTTATTTTTTGGGGGGGCATTTTTAAGGGGGATAAAAAAACCGACTTTTATCTTTTGATTTGTTTTTGTATTTTTTAGTCTTTTTTAAAAGGTCAATAAATTATGAACAATTACTCAGCCTAATTTTTAGGGGTTTTTGATGAAAAAATAATTACAAGAAAAATAAGAGAAATTAAATACAAATAATTAAGGGTTAATTATACACAATATCATACAAGATAAAAATAAAGAATTAAAGGTGATTTTTATTGGATTGGTTAAGCCAGGGTTTTAATAAGCAATTTTTAGCACGATGAATACGAGATTCATCAATGTTTAAGTTTGATCCCTCTCATATATAATTTGGCTTCTTTCAGAAACATGGATATGCATGTATAATATGTAAATGGTCTAAGTAGATATGACAACCATTTGTTTCAAAGTAGATATGACAACCATTTGTTTCAACTTGTGGGGCTTATTTCATAAAATGCATAACAAATTACATACTTCTTAAATCATATAAATCATTTTGCATATTAACCCCCATGGCTTTGATGGTTTAATAAGTTTTAATGAGATTTGGAAGGTCTCCAACCAAGCCTCTAGGTACTCCATCCGCTACGAGCATATCTTTCATTTTCTTTCGCGCCACAGTCAGACACAAAGAAGGAACACATGTCACGTGTCCCCTATGCCAGCGCAGTTGGGAGTCTTATGTATGCCATGGTATGCACAAGACCTAATAGTTCATGTTGCGGGCGTTGTTAGCAGATTCATGTGCAATTCAGGGAAGGAGCATTGGCATGCAGTCAAGCGAATTTTCTGCTATGTGAGAGGAACATCGGGCATTGGCTTCATCTACAGAAGTGATTCATAGTGTTTAGTCCTTGGATATTCAAATTCAAATTATGCTACAGATGTTGATGGGAGGAGATCAATGACATGCTACTTTTTTGCTTTGGAGAATTCTATCATCAGTTGGAAGGCTACCTTATAACCGCTAGTTACTTTCTCTACCACAGAAGTAGAGTACATGGCTTTGACAAATGCTGCGAATAAAGGCATCTGGTTGATGGGCTTAGTTGAAGATCTCGATATACAATAGGATCAGATTATAGTATATTGTGGCAGTCTTAGTGCAATATGCTTAACCAAGGATCATGTGCATCATGAGAGAACCAAGCACATAGATATCAAATATCACGCTATTCATTCTAAGAAGATGATCAAGGTGAAGAAGGTTGGCATGGCAAACAATCCAGTCGATATGTTCACAAAGGCAGTTCTTGGGAGTAAGTTCAAACATTTTTTAGACTTGTTCAATGTTGATAGTTGGCAGTAGCCCCAAAGAGGGGTGGCGGTGGCACGACGAAGCTTGACAAAGCTTCTCAGAGGATTCAATTCAAGGTGAAGATTGTTGATATGTCTTGAATTAGCCATCTCCAGGTTGAAGAATCGATATCTGCACCACCCCCTCTCATTGTGCCATACCCCAACAAGACGATGGTCTTGCTGCTCGGTCAAGGAGCTTGGTTGGGAAGGTTTAAGGGGGGGAGAATAGGTGCCCCCCACCCATAATGGGGTGTGAGGGCAGTGCCCCTGGTAAAATATTATATTAATAGTTCTATTTGTATTTGGGTATTTGGATCTGTTTGTTTTAAGGACCCGTCTGTACGGGAGTAGTATATAAACTCCCTTAGGGTTAGAGCCCTTTGTATCCTATGTACTATCTTCTTTCTCCACATAGTGAAATTTGATTGTTGCATCTCAATCCAAGGGCGTAGCTTAGTTACAGATGAACCTTGTAACTTTGTTTGTTTGCATCTTGCTTGATCGATCTTGTTTGTGTGTTTGCTTCCGTGATTCACAACATGCAAGGATCTGATGATAACCATATATGTGATACCTGCCACAACCAAAGGCAGTCCTTTTTAACTGCTAACCCAATATTAACATCCCAAGTTGTGGATGCATAACCACTACACCTCTCATGGTTCATGCTCACTGCACATTTGCATGACTACCTCAAAACCTTGTTGTTCACAATATCATGCTAAATACGATATCTCAAAGGGCCCTGCTTGTTTTTATTTAATGGTTCAATTTTCCGAATATAGGAGATTAGAAGGAAAGTTGGTGTAGCTCCCGATAGAGGATAAAATGAGAGGAAACCGCTTAAAATGATTTGGTCATTTGCAAAGGAGGTCGGTTGATGCACCAGTTAGAAGATGCGAGATTTGGGATGTTTATCCGGTTAAGAGAGGGCGAGGAAGGCTCAAGAAGTGCGGGAATGAAACTATCCGAAGGGATGTTAGTTATTGGATTTAAGCTCGAGAATGACCCAAAATAGATCCGAATGGAGGCAGAAAATCCATGTAGCTGATTTCTACTGGTTGAAGTGAGATTGAGGAGGATTCGAACCCTGGTCTTTTTTAAAGTGGGAGCCACTGCTTCTACCACTATACCATTAGAGGGTTCTTAGGAAAAGGCTTTATCGTTGTTCAATTTTCCGAATGTCTTTTGAACATGCGTGGAAGGTTGAAGCTGCCTCCATTCCATATTTGCTATAGTCCTCACATATCTTACTCTGATTTCGTGAACCATCCTTGTCCTCAATAGCATTTTGTATTACATGACAAGTATATATTCTGGTATTATTCTCTATCCGTCAACCTTATGTAGCTGTCAATTATCTATCACACGACGTGTTACGTGCAACTAAGACACGCATGCTCGCAAGGAACGAGAAGACTTTGATTTGATGTATGCTCTAACGTCCTTAGGTAGGGAGTTGAATTAATTTGTCAATTTATGCTAATACGAATGCATTTACGTGAGCAGGTGATTCCATGCAATGTTTTTAAATCAAATCGGAAATCTATTGTAATGGTCGGATCGGGTTGAACCATTTAATCAAATCGGTTCAATCGCATGATGTCATCACTATTTAAAATCGGATTGGTGAGAAAAAAGTGGTTGAATCGGCTAGTCAAATCGAAATGAAACAAAAAATATATAAAATATACACTTAAATATACTTGAAATATACATAAAATACATATACAATGTATATATTTCACACTATACATCAAATATCTTTTGTTTTGCACCATCAAATATCATACATACATACATACATACATACATATATATATATATAGGAAAGGGAAGCTACATCATGATGTAGCTAACCTTAGCTACAGGGACAATTTCGTCCTCTTTTTTTTTTCGAAATTTTAGTGATGGATTTTCATAACTAAATCCCTCTAATATGTCATTCAAATTTCGTCAGAAACAGAGACTCCTATGGCCTCCATCCAGAACAGGTAAAATACAACAAATCTGTGACCGTTAAAAAATGACTGTCTGGATGGAGGCCGTAGGAGTCTCTGTTTCTGACGAAATTTGAATGACATATTAGAGGGATATAGTTATGACAATTCATCGTGGAAATTTCGAATAAAAAATTAAAAAAAGAGGATGAAATTGCCCCTTATGTAGCTAAGGTTAGCTACATCATGTTGTAGCTACCCTTTCCTCACACACACACACACACACACAAACACACACACACACACACACATATATATATATATATATATATATATATGGGTTAAATGGGGCTGCCCCCTGGGGGGAGATAACTTGGCTCCCCCCGTGGCATTTCGCCTGCTTTTTTATTTTTATTTTTTTGAAAATTTCTTCCGTGAATATTCATCACTATATCCCTATATTATGATATTAAAATTTCGTGCGAAACAGAAACTCGTACGGTCTCCATACAGACAATAATTTTTTAACGGTAACAGAATTGCTAAAAACGACCTTTCTGGATGGAGGCTGTAGGAGTCTCTGTTTCGCGTGAAATTTGAATGACATAATATAGGGATATATTGATGAAAATCGACGGAAGAAATTTCAGAAAAAAATAAAAAAGGGGGCGACTGGGGGCAACCCCATTTTACCCTATATATATAGTAGTTGGATTATATGATCTATAACATAATAGTAGTTTAATTATATTTAAAATCAATTGAATGTAAAGAGTTATATTAGAGTAGTTAGTTAGGAGTTTGAAATAGATAATTAACCAAAGGTCATGGATTCAATTCCCACTACTACTATTATTTTTAAATAAATTAAATGCGGTTCAACTTCGGTTGAACTTGATTAAATCGGGTTAAAAAATAGTATGTTGAACTGGCGGGTTTAAAATTTAAACATTGGAACCAAACCGGTTAGCCGGCACGGTTCACCGGTCAAACTGGTCAGTGCGGTCCGGTTTTCAAAACATTGATTCCGTGTCATTGTAGCAAATTCAAGACCATGCTTGGTTCTACTTACATTCCAGAGAACTAAGGTAGAGTTGGACATATAGATATGCTGGCTGCATCTAAAAAACAAGAGGTCTACCAAAAGCTAAGGCAACAAAATGGAAAGCATAATCACTCATATTGGGTACTTGTTGATACATAGTTACGAATTCGTCGGCACGGTTTTACGAGAGTCGAGGATTGAACCAGCATCCCATGGTGAGCTGGCCGGGATTGCAGGTTGCTGATGCAGTTGTCCGACTGTCGTCGGCGGCCTTTGCGAAGCGCCCTTTGACCCTGGGCCGCATATCTGCGTATGCCTTTCTTGAGGCGTATCGTATCTTCTTCTCGAACCTTCTCTTCTTCCTTTTCTCCCTGTACCTGAGAACTCTTGCCTCTCTGTCCATGGCTACGTCGGACTGGCTGGGAGGAGCTGCGGTCTTATCCCGGTCCTTCACATTGTCGCTGAATGTTGCCGTTGATGTGGTGGAGGACAAGGATGCCTGTTTTTTGGAAAACAATCGTGACTTGCCATTAGTTACAAGAAAATGTTGTTTCAAGTAAGAGAATAAGCACTGAAATAAGGGGTCAATTTTTTGTTCGGCGTGTTTCTCAAGAGTACGATTATTCTCATCTACATCTCATTATTTTACCTTATTTCATCATTATTCCACTTTACCTATCTTTATTCTACATTTTTCTTCTTATTCTTATCTTTCCAGTCGAACAGAAAATAGAGGCTTATTCTCCTTATTCCACATCTTTATTAGTGCTTATTCTCGAACCAAACGTCTCCTAAGCATTTGAATAATGGGAAATAAAGTTCCTGTTGTATTGAAACTTTATCGTGGAGCAGCGATAGTAATGGTGCAGTAAATTTCATTGTGCTTGCAGCTTCGAGTGGAGGGGACGACACCTTGATATAAAGCCCATTTATCTCGATACAAAGAGACATTATATATGGGTAAAATGGGTTTGCCACCTTGACGGGGAGCTAACTTGGCTCCCTCGTCCTATTTTCTCTATTTTTTATTTTTTTTGAAATTTTTCCTGTAGATTTTCATCAATATATCCCTATATTATGTTACTAAAATTTCGTGTGAAACAGAGATCATACGACCTCCATCCAGACATGGTCATTTTTAGCAATTATGTTACCGTTAAAAAATGGTTGTCTGGATGGAGGTCGTAGGAGTCTTTGTTTCGCACGAAATTTTAATAACATAATATAGGGATATAGTGATGAATATTCACGGAAGAAATTTTAAAAAAAAATAAAAAATGGCGAAATGACGCGGGGGGGCCAAGTTAGCTCCCCTTAGGGACAGCTACATTAAACCCTTATACTATAGCAAATAATTTTATCATAAGGACCATTTATCTTGGTAAAGGGACCTTATCCTATAATACGTAATTTTGAGACAAAATTGATCACAGCATGAATATATTAACAAGTGTATGATTAAAGTGTTTGTCTCTTATATATCCCGAAAGCAGTACGAACAAGAAATAAATTTCACTTATCCTTTCTCAAACAAAATCAGCGATCAAGTTTTACAACTTAATTTCCTTTAAAATAATATGTTTTATTCCTGCTAAAACATAATTATAAATAAGACATAATCACGTACACTCATAACATGGAAAGTACCGAATTTGAAAAGAAAAAAACTTGTAATTAGTGATGTACCTTTTGATATACTTAAGGATAAGGAAGTGTATTCTCTCTTGTTACAACAGGTGCTATAACGCAGGAGAGTTGTCCGATCACCATCGGACAATCCTCGGAAGGAGCTGAGGATGGTTGGTGCACACATCCCGATGATAATCCAACGGCTCGCCCGTATTAGAGCATATGTTGTAACAACAGAGGATCCGCACAGCCAACTTATGGATCAACCTTTTGTCAAGTAGAGAGGTAACGTTTTTCCGATCATTACACTAATAGTTCTATTGCGCAAACAATGGATGTGAAGAAACAAGCTCACGATGTTACTCGATCCCACCTTGCCGGAAGCCGAGTCCGACGACCCCGTCGTGCTTAAACACCCATCAAACTGCACCGGGGAAGGATCACAAGGATTCCCTAGAAGGTCCAAGAATCCGTATCGTTGCGCGGCCGGTGGCATCACCTCAGGAACCACCCCATCCGGCCTGTCATCTCCGAATTGCATCCAACCGAAGTCATCACCGTTACCGAAGAACCGGAACTCGTTCAAGCTCCGGTCTACGTCGGGGAAGGCGATGACCGGAAGGTTGAGATCGGCGAAGTCGGGAGGGACCATCTTGGTCACTTGACACGGCTGACGCTGCTCTTGCGAGAACATCACGGAGGCGGCAAAGGCTGCTGCCGCGGTGGTTGTGGAGAGAGGAGGGGAGTAGAGGAGCTGGGGGTGGAGTATGTAAAGAGGTGCTGATGACCAATGGAAGGGGTGGAAGATATACGAGTGATCGGTGTGATCCAACGTGGACGTCTGGTTGCCTCTGCTTTGTGGCTTCGAATACGAGCCACGGGATGCCCGAGATTCGGGAGGGATTCGCAGGAAGCTGACGGTCGACGACGTGTACAGGTGAGGAGGCTCAGGGACCCGCGTTGATGACTCGTTGGAGGATTCTGGACGTCTGATATTGTGGCTATTATTTACGTGTAAGGGAGTGGAAGATCTTAGTTCTGGAGTGTTAGAGAATGTAATATGCGGGTAATTGTACCATGTTGAAATCTGAGAAGCGGAAGCGGAATGATAAATAAAATAATATATATGAAGAACACGAAGATTTAACGTGGAATCCTACTCCTTAAGGAGCGGGATGAAACTACGAGAGAAGCTCTCAAAGGGGTTGGATATTCTATTAGAATTCTCAATGAGTACAGGGGGTGAGGAGCTCCTTATATAACCTCTCAAACAGGTCGGAGTCCCACCGCTCATCCATGTGGGACTAAACATTAGTGGACCTATTACATTCTCTAACAAGGGGGAAAAGATAACAGAGAGGATCCTCTGCTGTTACAGCCCTTGCTGTAACGCAGGGATCCGTTGGATGCGGATTGGACGGTTCCGAGATATGTGTCGACCATCCCCGGTTCTCTATGAGGGTCGTGCGATTCATATCCAACGGATCCCCTGCTGTTACAACAGGGGCTGCTACAGTAGAGGATCCATTCCCAAAAGATAAAGGATCGTAGATGCATGGCCTCCGACACGCATTGAAGTCGATCCTCTGTTGTAACTCTCGTTACCTTAATTCCAAATTTCTTTTTTTTGTGAAAATCCAACCTTGTAGATCGAATATTAGACTAATGCTTTACATATCTTCTAAATTTCGCTCAAATCGGATGTCATTTGCTATTTTATCTTAATGTTTGAAGATCCGGACAATATTTTAAGCAATTTAAATTCCATATAAAAAGGATCCAAATCTTCAAATATTAAAATACAATAGCAAATGACCCCTGATTTAAGCGAAATTTAGAGGATAAGCATTAGTCATTAATTTAGGATTCAATCTATAAGGGTGGATTTTGGAATCGAAATCAAAAAAAAAAAAAGAAAATTGGGATTACAACAAGAGCTATTGTAACTAGAGTTAGAGCAAAGGATCTGTATTTACATGGGATCTCTATCTTCCAATCGATACGGTTACTACGATGTATGTGGATATAGAAAAGTAACGATGAATGTAGAAGTATTGATGTAACAACTAATTAGGGATAAAAACAGTCGGATGCGGAGAAGAATACAGATCCTACAATATCCTTATCTTTTTAAAATACAGATAACAATACGAATGTGATGCGAATGCGCAAAAATGCTTTATCATATTCTCAAGACACGAAAACAGATGCAAAAAAGATACCACCAATTTAAATATAAATATTTGATAAGTGAATGTAAATCATGTATTAACTTATTTGAAAGCTATAAGCATTTTAATTTCAGGATAAATGACTAAATATGATCAAGTAAATCAACTTTTTAATAACAAAAATTAATTAAAAATAATAAACCTTCTGTTTTGCTGAGTCCGATTGAAGAACCGTCTTCTGTACCCAACATCGCATCATACCTTACATGCACATGAGTCTTGCTGTATCCTCTGCAATTTGATATTTGGATCCGTTTGTCTATGGAATCTATTTGTACTATATAAACTTCATAGAGTTAGGATTCTATGTATTTTCAGTACTTTCTCAATCTCCGCATTTAGTGAAACGATTGCCATAGTTTGACCGTAGCTCAATTAGGAGTGAACCTTGTAAATCCGTGTACATGTTGTTTGTACGTAAAGTGCTACATTTTTATGTCGATCACATTTTCTAGTGCATAGGTTTTGTTGATTTAGTATGCGATGATGATATCGAAAGAGATCAGATGCATATGATTTCCTCATTTGCAGCTCAACATAGGAACTCCTAACATCCCTTGGATAATTGCACCTGGTGTAGCATCTATCTGTAATGAAGACGGCAAATGGTTCACACGGATACGGGACTTCGCGAACTCAATCCACAATTCCCATTTCGCGACACGATTACTATGGATCACGAAGGAAGTTGGTTACACAAGTCCAAAGTAGTACACATGAACAACACCCAGAAATGCATATGACCATAACAATAAGCCAAGTGCAAATGACCAAACATTCCGAAAAAAATGATAATGTCTCAATTTAATATTTTCCCCCTTTAATTCGAATAATTGAGAAAAAGTGGCTGCCTTCAAAACGACAATGGTTCATTTGCATGTTATCGTTTTCTCCAAAATGAGAAAAAAAAAGAGAGGAAGCAGCGAGGGCCCGTTTTCTCCAGATACAAAGAACCTTCTTATTATTCTTAGCAGATACATAGAACCTCTCTCTTGCTTCCGCATGGTGACTATTAAAAATAGTAGAGTAAATTATTAAAAAGATTCTTGAGCTATACATCTGATTTTAATATTATATATGAACTTTAAAAGTTAACAATACAGTACCTAAACTTTCAGATTTGTCTCGATGTTATGGTTCTTAGGTCTATAGATGTTGTGTTTCGAAGAATTGGATTTGCCATCCAAAAAGGATTGGCTGCGCAGCTTGTTGCCCGTCTCCCAACCGTCTCTCTGTAAAACTAAAGAAAGATATATTTTAAAAAATCCCCTTGATTATTGAAATTTAGTTGACCTTTTGAGACATTAAAGTTTGGGTACCATATTGTTACGTTTTAAAGTTTAGGTATGATATTGAAATCTTGTATATAGTTCATTGACTTTTTTATAATTTACTCAGACGGGATAAGATCATAAAAAATAGGCAGCAGACGTAGGCTTGTATGCGACTGTTTTTTTTAAAAATAAATAATAAATATAAATTAACCATGTTTTATATTTAATTAAAATTTTAGATATATACTAATACTTAAAGGCACCAAGATGCAAATCCTATGTCCAAGTCGGCTCCTCAAGTACCGAATTAGGATGAAGTGCCATTTGGATACCTTGTATTCTGATTTTGGATGGACCATTATTTGAGTGATCGAAAGAAAAGGTCGAGGAAGATGTTGTGCTTTATAACATCGGAATAGGAGAGAAGCGGGCAACAAGCTGTGTTGATAGTCCTTTTTGATTGCAAAACCAATCCTTCTAAACATTACATCCACAAATCTAGGAATCACAACGTTGTTGTTCATGACTTGTTGGACTGTCTTAAAAAACTCAACAACTTCTGATGCTAAGAATCCAAAAGTATCAAAACCAATATGATGAGCATCGAGATCAGAACCGTTGGCCTGTGAATTATCATTTTCTGCATGCAATTATTAGTTTTAACATGTAATTACATGATTGAAATTAACATACTCAAATTCCTTTTTTAGGATTTTATGGCTGCTCATCATGGCTGATTTTGACCCATTCTATCCCATATTTACTTTTAGGTTCGTATCTGAAATTCATTTCAAGAAAATGTTAATATAGTTGCATATAATTTGATGTAGATACATAAGTATGCCATTTAGTTAAAAATAATTAGATAAAAATAGCAAAAACTATGGTTTATTTAACTCAGAACTGGAGAATGTCATCTTTGCATGAAATCTGGTGTATTTGGTTGTATATCTCTTCTATTTTAAGTCTATTTTTTGTCACCTTATGTGTTTTTTCCCTTGGTTTTCTCTATATAAGAGATCGGTGCATTGTTGATTTACTTCTATCTTATTTTTCTACATGGTATTGGAGCATGGTCGTACATGAATGATACAAAGGATGAAAAAAAAGGTAGATCATGATTTAGGAGCTTTCGTAAGATAGCTTTCTCTTCTCCATATCCATGAAGATATATAGGGCATTTCTCCATCATATTCGTCCAAAATCATAAGTCCATTCGGATCTTTTCTCATTTATTTCAGGATTTATTTTCCATAGATATCATCTTTTATTTTTTGATACGACAGTTACAAATCATGGTTTATTCCGTTTTTATTTCTCCATTATGTGGAGATTTATAACTAACGAGGGGGAGTGGCATATATGAGGTCGTGTGGAGGGGGATATTTGGGGCGGGGGGGGGGGGGGGGGGGTTATAAGATTACAATAAAAAGGCTATAAAGAAAGTGTCCAACGGTTTTTCATTCACAAAACAAAATTTGCACAATAACTATCCAATTGTATCCATTTACATGTACACCAAGTTGAGAAAATGAACAGAAAAGAATAGCTAGCTACTTAGGATTGAGAGAAACTACTGGTGGTTGGCTGGCTAACAGACACATGTTTGATTTTCAGAAAACATAAGATATGGATGAGGAATCACCAAGAAACGAAGAAGAGAAAACTAAACAAGTAACGTAATTTAGAAAGCTCTAATTCTACCTTGATAGGCTTTCCTTTATTTTATTATTTATGGTCTTCTAAATCCTTAGCATGTCTAGAAAATAAGTACAACATACTCGAGGACTCAGTTGCTTCAATCTACAAGCTAGAAAACATTTTGAATACATGTTATCACGACGCAACCTCTACTAATTAGCCCATCACATGACACAACCGCATCTTCAGTCAGGCGATACTTTTGGTGGCATGCGAGTACCACAAGTTGGAAGTAATTTATTTAATGTGCTCAACATATAAGGCAACCATATACTACCTAGGTTTCGTCCACCATACGGGTTTCTGCTGACAAACATACATGTTGCATGCCTAACATGCAATATCTACTTCTAGTCATTCTTATTGTTAACGACGAGACATAATTTGTTGGTTGATCCATTTTAAATCATGTTAATGTCTCATGATATAGTTCTATGTATAAATACTTAACTTGCTTCTTTACTAAGTATCTTATTTACATATACATATATAGATATTTATTTATTTATATTTGGTTTCAAATACCTAATGTTTCAGAATACTCAATTTCCGAAATTTACATAAAATCACAGCAACTACAAAGTATGCAATACTACACCAACCTTGTTTGTAGCAAATGTCTTTTTTTTTGAATCATGGTTCAATCGACCAAGAGCTATAGAAATAAGCATGCAAACATTCTTTATCGTGTAGAATAATAATCATGAATTTGGTTTAACTTAGCATGAGAACTCATCATAAAAAAAGACTTCGTAACCTAACCATGATATCTTTCTCATGGCCTGCGATCTATGCGGATTCACGTTTAATTAGGTTGATTAACGATTCCTAAAGCGGTTGAAATTTAATCAGGAACATGAAGAACACGAGAAGAATGTGAAGAACACGAGTAACACGAAGAACATAAATTCTCTCAAAATTCTTGTAAAAGTTTGCCTTTATATCATGTGCTATTTCAAGGGAGCGTTTCTCCTTATATCAGGTGATATTTCAATTTTTTTGACAAATAGTCCTCTTATAAAAGTGATGTCCCTAAGAAAATTCACAACAAATTTTGGAAAGAAAGAGTTAAATAGAGTAACCGTAAAAGAATCGGTGCACCTCATGTCAAATGTGAATGAAGCATGTGAAGAATTACACATTCACCGAAGATTGGACCACGAATACCTAAGTAGAGCATTACTCGTGTTTCTACATCAAATAATATCACTACTATTCGCATGTAGCAAAAAAATCAACGTGTCTCATAACATGGACGAGTGAAGCATATGGAGGATTACATGTTCAATGACTATTGATCCACCCCCGTCTAGGAAGAGTTATGCTCATATTTCTTCCTTAATGCTAATACAAGAAGAGATGGACTTGAAAAGTAGCTGAAGTCGGATCTATTTATCTCCTACCCGAAGTTGATTGGGGGATGATCAATCCTCTTCATTCTCCTCTTCTTTCCTGACAACGCTTTAGGGGAGTATTTACATGCCCTCAACTCGCAAAAATCATGTTTTTTCTCGAACCTGTATCTTTCCCAACATCATGCTTTCCCTATGGTTTCCTTTCCCGAGATTTTTCACATATGTTACAATTATATCCATCTTTTTTTTAAAGGTAAGTAAGTATATTGATGAAAAGAACTGTTTACAGTAAAAGTGAAGAAATTATCCCCCTCGTAAAAACCCAAAAGACGGGAGAGGGAGTTCTTAAGAAGATAAAACTTGACAAAAAAAATATAGAACGACCGCCAGAAGCGGGCAATCAGTAGAGACTTGGTTGTAAATGATCTTTAGATCGTCCAAAATCCGATTTGCAGTTGCCCTAGCATGCGTATTTGAGCTCCTAGCCCATCGGAGGTTGCACTCCTGCCAAATCCACCAAATTGAAGTTGGAAGGGTGGTATTAAGCCTTAAGGATAGATCTGCATCTTGACTATGTATCACCTTAACCCAGTCCAAGGTCTCGCATATATTAGAACCAGCTCCAAAGAGTGGCAGTCACAAAGCGACAGAGACGATCTCCCAGATTTCCATGGAGTAAGGGCACCCCCATAACAAATGGTCACAAGATTCATTAAGGTGGTCACACAACAGACAGTTTCCATTCACACCTAATCCCAGCTTAAGAAGCCTATCTCGAGTGGAAAGTTTGTCGTGCACCACTCTGAACATGCAACACATGTGTTTGGGGCAGCCTTGGAGCCCCAAACTTCCTTCCAATAGATTAAGTTGGACCCTCTTGAATCGGATGAGATCGAAGCACGAACGGAAGGAGAAGCCCGTAGGAGAAAGAGTCCATTTGTAGTGGGGGGGTAGGGCTGCTCTAGAGCCAGTGCAATGATATCTCCGTTTCTCAATAGGGACTTCCAGAGTATTGAAGCACTTGACGAGATAGGATCATCCCAAAAAGACTCTACCTGAAGATATTTGGAGTGGAGATAGTCAGCTTAAATCGAGTTGTCGGCCGAGAGGAACCTCCACACCCAAGCAACCTTGGAGGCTTTAGACAGGTCCCCAAGGGACCTTATTCCAAGGCCGCCTTCCTTTTTATGAAGGCAGTCATCCTTCCAAGCTAAGTCGTGCCTTCTGTAGTCCCATATGAAGTCCGCGCAGAGAGAGGAGATCTTTGAGATGGACGAAGATGACAGAATAGAGCAATCAGTCCAATATAGCAGGATCCCAACAATGACAGAGTTAATAAGTTCAATACAGTCCGCCATAGAAAGAATCTGTGCCTTCCAACCACAAAGATGAGTACAAACTTTGTCCACGAGTACCTTAACCGCCGAAGAGCATCCAAATTTTGGTGAGAGGGGGATACCAAGGTAGTTAGTAGGTAAAGCTTCACCAAGTAGACCCAAAGCAAGGTTCCGAGTAAATTGTGTCCCGACATTCTTGGAGCAGAGTAATCTACTCTTTGCCCCATTCATCCTGAGGCCAGACATAGCCCCAAAAACATTCATTGTGAAGCCAATAGTATTTAGGGTCCTCGAATTACTCTTTGTGAAAAAGAGCAGGTCATCAACATAGATCAAGTGCATGAGAGACCGGTTACGCCCTCTACCAATTGGAGTAATTGATCCATTCGCCATAGCCTGATCAACCAAGCAGGTCAGGGTCTCCATGACCATCGTGAAAAGAAGAGGACTTAGGGGGTCTCCCTGCCGGAGTCCCCTAGTTCCTTTGAAGAGACCGTGAGGAGTGCCATTAACCAATACCGAGAATGAAACAGTACTATACAGTTTTGTATCCAAGCCAACCATGCAGTACCAAACCCATTGCCGACAACCTCTCTAGGAGGAAAAAGTGATTTACCAAATCGAAAGCTTTTGCAAGATCCACCTTCATACATGCACGAGGTTGTCCTCTACGCCTCTCAAAGCCCAAGACCAGCTCCTACGCCAAGCGAACACTATCGCCATATGTCTACCTTTAACAAAAGTCAATTGGTTAGGGGAGACAAGGTGAGGGAGGACCACCGAGAGCCTGGCCGATAGTAATTTCGCAAAGACCTTGTAGATGACGTTACAACAAGAGATGGGTCTGAAGTCCTCCAAGCTGGAAGGGGAGGTCACCTTTGGAACCAGCGTCAGGAAGGTGTGATTGACTTGCCTCAACATATCCCCACCCGAGTGAAGAAAGGACATTGCAGCGATGACTTCCTTTCTAACTAACGTCCAATGGAATTTGAAGAACTTAGCATTAAAACCATCGGGTCCAGGGGACTTGAGGAATTGATCGAGCGAAGAGCGTCCGACACCTCATCTTCAAGGAATGGCCTTTCAAGCCAAACTCTTGCTTCAAGAGAGAACACTCTCTTAGGAGGGGGAGGCACATACATAAAAGCATGAGGGGTGTGGTTATAAAGGAGAGCTTCGTAATAGGCGATAGCTTGGGAGGCAATCTCCAAAGGGCTATCCATGGACTTCCCCACATTGTCGATAAGACACGGAGTTTGGTTCTTTGCCTCTCTGATATTGGCGGAAAGGTGAAAGAATTTAGTGGAGCGGTCTCCCAACTTCAACCAGGAGATACGACTTCTTTGTTTCCATAGATATTCATGGTCAGCTTTCACGCCCGTGAGATAGAATTTGAGATCCTGCTCTAGTTGGGCAAGAGTAGGATCACCCGGGGAAAGAGCAAAGGCCTCGTTGACATGCTCCAGGGTCGCCCTGCCCAATTTAAGGTCTTCCCCCACCATCCCATTAGAAGCTGCCCATGCTTTAAGGGCGTGCTTGACTAAGCTTATTTTTTTAGCAAGAACAAACAAGGGAATTCCTATGACATAGGTATTCCAGGCTGCCTCCTCCAATTGAAGATATCCCTCCCTTGCCATCCAGAAGTCCAGGAATCTAGAAGGCCTGGCATGCTGCACCCTTTTCACAAGTTCCACAGAGAGGAGAGAGTGGTCACTGGAGTGCAGTGGCAAATAACAAACTTTAGAGAGGGGAATGGCCTCCATCCACTTGGAGTTGCAAAGTGCTCTATAAATTATCGCCGCAATCCTTTTAGGGCCAATAAAGGAGTTGTTCTAAGAGAGAGAGTTTCCCTATGGTTCAAGCTCAACCAGACTATTTTCATCAATGCAACGGTTGAAGTCCGCCACAGACGCTCGGGGTGGCGCTCTACCCCCAAAATTCTCGGCAGTGAATCTAACGACATTGAAGTCTTCGATAGGGTGGAGCATGGGCCGGGCTCGGGCCGGGCCCAACCTAACCCAGCCCAGGCCCATTTACCAAATCGGGCCCATGGGCCGGGCCCAAGCCCGCTATTTTTTCAAGGGCTGGGCCCAAGCCCGAGCCCAGTCCGACTTATGATGGGTCGGGCCTGGGTCGGGCCGGCCCATGAATGAATCCCGCAGAGGGCCCAGGCCCGCAATTTTTGGTTCTCCTATGTTAAAGTTTGAGATGTTGAAACAACATAAAAATAAGTGATGGATTCACATTCACACTATAATTCACATTCTAATTCACATTCACATTCACATTCTAATTCACATTCTATTTCTTAGAATTAATAAAAAATTCAAGAGAGGGTGCGATATACCTCCTCCGTGTGCGTGACGAAAGACGACGAGTTGGGAGGTGACAACGCAGCCCGCAGGCGGTGGATCGAGCGACGCAGTCCGCAGCCGATCGCTGGCCCACTGGAAGGTGGAGAGGGGACTCGACTCAGGGGAGGGAGATGCGGTGGGGACGCAGTCTGGATGGAGGCTTAGAGCCGGGGAGGGAGATGCGGCGGGGATATCGCGGGCGCAGGGGAGGGAGACGCGGTGGGAATCGCGCGGGCGCAGGGGAGGGAAGTGCGGTGGTACTGGAGAGGCACGGGGGGGAGGGGTGGCGCGGGCTGCGATGCAGCGTGCAGGCGGTGTTGCGGGCGGTGGGCGGGGAGGCCGAGTGGGTTGAAGGGGAGTGGGAGGCGCTCGCGGGTGGACAGGAGAGTGGAGGCGCTCGCGGGGAGGTGGAGGGGAGGCTCCATGGAGCGGCCGGGCCGAGCAGGACAGGAGGTGGAGGCACAGGTGAGGGAGAGGCGGTCACGAGGGTCGGGTGGGATGGGAGGGAGGGGGTAGCGGCGCGTAGGAAATGAAATTAGGGCTTGGTGGGGTGCACCTGACCTGCAATGGGATTAGTTAGGGGACGGGCCGCGGGCCTTCGGGCGGGCCGGCCGGCCGGGCCTGGATGTGGGCTTGAGGTCGGGCCGGCCCGTGGGCTAATGGGTTGGGCACTTGCAAGCCCGAGCCCGGCCTGACTTACTAAATGGGCTAATAAATCATCCCAGACCCACCCATTTACGTAGTGGGCTTGGTCTTGGGTCGGGCTTGTGCGGGCCGAGCAGCGGGCTGGGTCGGGCCGGCCCGGACCCATGCTCCACCCTAGTCTTCGATGATCAACCAAGGGGAATCAATTGAGGATCCAAGCTAGCTGAGCTCATTCCAAAGATTCATTCTCTCCGATGGGAAGTTGGATCCATATATGATGGAAAGACGGAGCTGGAAACCTCCATCATTTGTGCAATTTATTGTAATGGATTGAGAGGTAATGGATATTGGAGAGCCAGTCCAAGTGTCCTCCTTTCAGAGGAACCAAATTCGTCCAAGATTGGTGTTGCTGTGCATTGAACCCCACCCATGGGGGATAGCCGCATGGAATTTGGAGACATTCTCAGGACGAATTTTAGTCTCAACGAGGCCCATTAGCTCGCAGTTTTCTTTGGGTAGGTCTCTTAAAAGACATTTCATCTTGCTTGGCTTGTTCAACCCCCTAGTATTGCAGGTCGCAATGGACATCAAATAGAGGAGGAAGGGGTGCTTCGAGGGCTAGAGGCATTTTCCTTAGGACACGAGCTGCTTGATTTTTTCTTCTTTCCATGTAGAACCTAAACCCATTCCGGATTCTCCGAGGAAACAATACTCGGTGGAGGAGTAATCACGACAGATTTCTTTATCAGTTTCCCCTACTGGGCGGGAGGTAGAGTGAGCAAGCTGCGAGCTTCACAATTTCCCCCAACGAGTTCAGGTGGATTAATCCCAGTAGAGTTAGTAGTAATGTTAAGGTCAATATGAGGTGAATGTGGTTGCTTGTTGGACTTGCAGAAATTGGCTATATACCGCGAAGAGCAGTCTGGGTTCAATCGGAAAAGCAATGAAAGGAGGCCCAACAAGCTTTCTTGGGATCTTAGGAGGCTGGAGCACCTCCAAGGATGGGATATCCACCGACCCATCAGCACGGGGGGGGGGGGGGGGACAACCGAATTCACGCCCGCAAGGGAATCCTCAACATAACCATAGACATAGGGACCATTCGCTTGGGTCTGGTTAGCACCATAGGGGACCTCTACAAACCCCATCCAGGGAGGAGGGAAGGCATCAGGTGTCGGACTGACCAAGGGAGTGGGGTTTGTAGCAGTAGCAAGTATTGTTTTCCCCAAAGCCTGTGTGGATACACCGGCAATGACCGGAGGGAGAAATTCAGGCTGCAAAGGAGGATGCATTGAACACGAGTCAATGGAGTGTCCAAAGACGATGCAAGAAACACATCGTTTGGACTTCCATTCAAGTTTAACCCGTATCATAGTTCATTCTCCGAAGGAAGAACAAGTGGGGCAACCTGCGGGAATTCTTTGGCGGCATTAATAGAGACACAACATCTAGCGAACTCGCGACAAGTTCCATTTGCTGTAGCTGCATCCATGAAGAGTGGGACACCCAATACACTAGCCACCTTATTAAGAACTATATCTATGCAATGTCCAGGACTCGGTCCAAAGAACCTCACCCAAAGAGGGATATCATTAAGAAGATCTCTTTCCAGGAACATACCTGCCTCCCATTATTGAATGACAACCAATCAGCCCTGAAAGAGCCAAGGGCCAGAGCTAAGAATCCGCTGGCATTTATCCAAGGAGTGTAGCTTGAGATAGTAGAACCCCTTCTCTCAAGGCAAAAGCTTGAAGGGACCAGCTGGCCTCCAGAC
Organism: Ottelia alismoides; assembly: GCA_037367405.1. Classification (NCBI taxonomy): domain Eukaryota; kingdom Viridiplantae; phylum Streptophyta; class Magnoliopsida; order Alismatales; family Hydrocharitaceae; genus Ottelia; species Ottelia alismoides. Next base: position 138,409 of record JAZKJV010011535.1, read on the forward strand.
TTTCTCAACAAAGGAAAGCAGGAGTCTTCCGTACGGCTTCTTCCCAAGAACACAGAACACAAGGGGTGTTTTCCCACTGCCGGCCATGGGCATCGACGTCCCCTTGGGAGAGAAGAGCAACCAACTCCCTGACCACAACAACGGGAGCTTCAAAAGCCATTCGGAATTGAGAAGGAGTGTCGGTCCCGCAGATTTGCGCCCAAGAGCGACCGGGGGCCGGGCACGAAGAGGCGAAGGAAGGCAGAGGGGTGGGGGAGGGAGCTGTGAGCATTGGAGGGGTTGGGAAGAATCCGCTGGCATTTATCCAAGGAGTGTAACTTGAGGTATAGAATCCGTTCTCTCAGGGGAAGAAGCTTGAAGGGACTAGCTGGCCTCCAAACTTTCTCAACAAAGGAAAGCATGAGTTTTTCGTACAGTTTCTTACCAAGAACATAGAACACAAGGATGTTTTCCCACCGTTGGTCAAGGGCATCGACGTCCCCTTGGGAGAGAAGAGCAACCAACTCCCCGACACAACAACGGGAGCTTCAAAAGCCATTCGGAATTGAGAGGGAGTGTCAATCCTGCAGATTTGCGCCTAAGAGCGACCAGGGGCCGGACATGAAGAGGCGAAAGGGGGGGGGGGAGGGTGTGGAGGGAGATGGGAGCACTGGAAGGGTTGGGAAGGATTATATGTGTCCTGTTTATACATGCTTAAAGCATTCTCATCATAGTTCGTACGCGATGAGTTGTCAACTATTTACAAAAACTCACTTTTAAAGTAATGGATAATGGTATGAGTTGAATCTTAATCGTTTAGATAAAATACATAAACAATCACATGAATTGATTATATAAGATATTTTACATATCTTATTGTTTTATGATTTTTTTCTTGATTGATTTCTCTTTCTCTCTCTCTTACATGCTATAAAACAATTTTCATCAAAGTTCGTACACGAGGAGTTGTCATCTATTTATAATATTTTGCTTTTAAAATAATGGACAATTGTATGAGTTGAATCTTAATAAAACCATTCTCATCAAAGTTCGTACACGAGGAGTTGTCAACTATTTATAATATTTTACTTTTAAAACAATGGATAATTGTACGAGTTGAATCTTAATCTTTTAAATAATATACACTTTGTTCAATAAATCAAATCACGTGAATTGATTATATCGGATATTTTATATATCTTATTGTTTTATGATTTTTTCTTGATTCTTCTATCTTTCTCCTTTACATGCTATAAATCATTCTCATCGGAATTTGTACACGAGAATTTGTCAACTATCTACATTATTTTATTTTTAAAATATGGAGAATTGTACGCGTTGAATCTTAATCTTTAGATAATATAAGCATTGTCCAATCATCAATTAATTTAAATTGATTATATAAATATTTTACATATCTTGTTATTTTGTGTTTTTTCTTGTTTGTTCATCTTAATTTTACGACAAATTGTGAATCATTTTACCTCCATCCTCTCTCACGAGAATGGTAAAGAAAAAAGGGAACACCAATGCTTTCTTTGGTCACTTCTAGGAAGGGCTGGCTATCGAGCCCAACGAGCCGAGCCAGTCTCTGGCTCGGGCTCGGGCTCGATAAGCCTGGCCGGGCTCGAGCTCGAGCCGCGCCCCTTATCGAGCCCGAGCTCCTTATTGAGTCTGGACTGGGCTTGAGCTCAAGTCAGGCTCGTTAAGGAGAATGAGTACTTTTTGGTGGAAAAGTGTTTTGCACAGGTTCAAACCCACGACCTACTCTATGATGATTGTGATACTTACCGGTAGACCACTTTCAAAGCTGTATCAAAAGCTTAGTTATAATATTTATTGTAACCTCTATTTGCTTATAAAAAAGGAAAAAATACGAATTTTCTAATGCGTGAGCGAGGGCAAATGCACAGGCGGGCCGCTGGGAATGAGATTTCGAGAATTGGTCCGTGACTCCTGATTCGTGGGAGGGGCAAAGTTAGTGAAGAGAAAATTACAAAAGGCTACTTTTATTTTATTTGTATTATATATATTATATGTATATATTCCTTATCGAACCCTTTATTGAATTATCGAACCGCGCAAGGCTCGACTCGTTAAACTATCAACTCCAAAAATCTGATTCGAACTCGACTCAATAACCTAATGAACCAAGTTCACGAGCTCATCGAGCCGTGACTCAACCCTAGTAACTGATAATGAAGCTGGAAGCCTGGAACCGCGCATTCCGGGGCCCCACTGTCCACGGATACCAGTATCCTATCAAGGGGCAGGAAGGGACTCCGGTTCCAAGCTCCAGTCCAAAGCAAGACACCATCCGGTCACGCCGCGAGCTGGAGAGAGAGGAGGTGAGAGATGAAGTTTAGGGCTCCTCCGAGATGGCCCATTCTCCATCTCCACGGCCACATCGTCCGCCGCCTTCCCCCCGTTCATCTCCCGCGGCACGCCGCTGCTCTCGCAAGACGCCTCCACACCACGCGTTCTTCCGTCGGCGGAGGAAGCACAGGCAGCAGCAAAGGTCCACCTCTCCTCAACTCCCAACTCCACCAGAATTCTAAAACGCTTAAGCTCAAGTCGTACGTTTCAAGTAGAGCCGAAGATCTACATCACGAGATTAGGAAGGATTCGGTGGGCGGAGATATAGCCAATAGCGCCGCCAGTTCGGTGCCACCATTGGCCTCTTTGGTATGAACATACGAGGATTATACGCATCAGATCGTGTTAGAACTTGACGTGGGAACTTTATTGGATTGGATTGGATCAGTTGCACGGGATGATGCGATCATATCCCAATCTTGAGTCGAGATGAAGGTTCGCAATGGCAAACAATGGATGGCAATGTTGATGGGTTTTCTTATTGTTAGAGTTGTTATATTTACATTATGTTTGTAACTTTTCGGGTTTCGTAACTCCTCATGACCTTTCGGGTTCCATAACCCTCTGTGACCTTTCAAATTCCGTAATCCCTAGTGACCCTTTAGGTTCCGTAACCCTTATACTCTCTAGGATTTTCTCTCTATATAAGAGACCCTAGTTCTATAAAATAAACATCTCTTTTGTTCATCTTCTGAACACTTATCAATCCTGGGAAGCTAACACAGGCGTGATGTCCTTTGTATAACCACCCACCCAAAATACATCCCATTTCAACTCAAATTCCGAGGTGTTCACATGCCAAACACGAGCATCACTATTATAATCATGACTTTGCCGAGTTAGTAGACTTTCCATTGGCATATGCCGTCCTCTTGTTGAGGTTAATGTAGCAACTTCGGTCATGGTTAACTTCCTTCTTTTTTAGGCGTCGGTTGTATTGATAGATTATTATCTGGTTTGCACATCGGTCATCTGAATAAATATGCGGAAGTATAGATATATTTGGCCCATCTTTTCTCTAAAGAAACGAGGTGTATAATATATCGCATCTGACTAGATTGTGCCAATAGTCCAACCATGAACCACACAGAGCCATCCCTCATATTCAAGGAAACCAATCTCAGAGCTTGAATTACTGCAACATGCAACCACAAGCAACTCTTTTTCATACGTTTAGGTTGTGATGCTTGATCTTGAATTCATTGTCTTTGTCATGATCTGATTTGATATTATTGAGGCTATGCAACAAATTTGTAAACTAGATGACGGTTCACTGTTTTTATCTCACGGTAATCACTGTGATTGTTGCTTTTAAATTTTGTTGCGTATGTATCACATGGAAAGGAATTTAGAATTGAATACGTCATAGTAAGAGTGGTGCTAAGTGTGTTACGCACAGAAGCACGATCTTTTAAAAAGGTACATGGCAACATGGAATTTTGATACCGCAAATAGATATCGACTTACCTATTTCCAATAATCTATTTCGGTTCATGAGCAGGTGATTCTTTTCTCGTTCCTGGTGCTACTGTGGCTACTCTGCTCATGCTCGCAATTCTTCATGCTCGCCGCATGTATGATGACAAGAAGGCAAGTGAATTTCTCATTATTGTAAAGTTGCTTGCTTATTTTGTAACCGGAGGGAAAATAAATATACCGACTACCTAAATTAGAACTATTTTGCACTCTTATAGAATGTCCTATCAGCGATAGAATAATTTTTCTCTGCTTAGGCCAAGATCGCACTGCCATATTCTCCAAATTAGATGCATCGGCCCTTTTAACAAAAATATCTTATTGCATAATTTAGATATTATGCACTGAGGAAGCATGCTACCGGGAACTTCGATCGTCTGTGATAAACAAATGTTATTTTTCTCAGGCCGGACGGCATTCATCTTTTCATGTTGGGTGTCAAATACAAGTGAAAAATGCAATTGATTCTGCAAACACACCCGTGCCCTACATCTACCTGCATGAGTACATACCGTTCATCCACACACGTTAATATCTGATCCCTTACATACATGTATCATAAAGATCTTGCGGTCTATGGAACTTTTAATCATGGTGCATCTATTGTAGCGCATCAGGAATGGAGAAATGCTGATGACTATTGGATGGAGAAAAGAGGAGTATTGGGGGGAGGGGTGAAAGATGACACAGTGCACATATGTTGGGCAGGAATGCACTGAAATCTGTAGGCCCAATAACTAGAGACTATTAGTTGCATGCACAATAGTATTTGAGATGCTGGTATTAAAACCATGCCTTGAGGAAACCACATCTACGTAATAAAGTTACAAGCTGACATGTAGATATTATATTCTTGAGCGGAGGGCTAAATGGCATTCCACACATATGTTTCAACTTTTTCAAAACGGACCAAAGGTTGACTAATTGATGCTAGCAGTTATCTATAATTCTATTAAAAGGCTTATGCAAGGCACAAGGCTCATATACAAGCGGGTAGTCACCATGACCATTGGCCAAGGAAACATGGATTCTCCATGACACATTGTCCCGTTGGATAGACCATAATTCTTTTTCCACCACAAGCTCCACATAACAACCTTCGACCACATTCTTTCAGTTTCCACCTTAGATAAAATTGTCCCCAATTTTTAACATGTTATTTTGCATTATTTTCCATGAAGGCTGTGAAAATTTAATGAAATACACACAATTTGTTTTTATTTTCTGATCATCTCCAAAGGGCCTGTTTATGAAATTTGGCGTTCCTTTTATTCAATGCTGTGACAATATAGATATTTTGTGGTTGGATCGACTTCTAAGGGGCACAATCAGTAGCATTAGCTGTAGTGATGAATGATTGTTCAACATGCATTCGAAGGAATTCATAGAGTTTTGGGTTTCGGAACTCCTATGACACCGTTGCCAATTTCTTATAGTTATCATTGTTATCCTTGCTCTCTAGGCCAATGGATAGGTTCTCTGTAGTAGAGTTGGATAAAGCATGGCGTTTTCGTGGGAGTATGATTATAGATTTATAATTATCTTGTGGACTTATATATTTTGACTTTCAAGTTGCCCATCAAAGTGGTCATAATTTGGCTTTTCATAGGAAAAACAATGGAGCTAAGGGCCTGCACAACCACTGTCTTTGCCTTTGCCGCCATGTCCTCTTCTTGACGTGGATCCTCCTCTGTTATGCGATGTGATCATAATGAAAGTGGTTTGTGAGATAATAGTAATGCCAATCCTACTAAAAATGATGTATATTTCCTCCTTTGGCATGATAATAACACTAGTAAGCAACTAATTACGGGTTAAATCATAGACCACATCGAAGCCTGCAAGAAAAAAAATCCTACCATAAGCATGTTCATGTAGGCCTTCTGATCTTCACATTCTCGAACATGTCTTTCAAGATAGCATATTATGGATATATTTATGGGGCGAACACCTCCGGGTGGTTTCCCCCTTTCCCGACTAAAAAAGTAGCACATCACATGTACAAAGGATGATCATCTTTTTTCTGCGATTTATATCATTGTGGAGCTAGAGTATCTTGGTATCATCTTGGCTTCAGAATAGGTTTTCGTCATAATATAACCCAGCTTCTGTGATAGGCTGACTCAAAATTTCATTTGCACTTTCTAGAGGGTGTTCTTTCTCTTACTTTTTAATATATCTAGGGTGGACACCATAGCGTGTTTCCTTTTTTTTGTCTTAAAAAATTTCCAGAGACAATCATACTTTTGCACATGCCTTGTGTTGTTTTTGTGATGTATTCACTCTAATTTTCCTAATCGGTCGGATTTTCTAAGCACATATTCCTTGTTGAAATTTTACATTATGCTTATAAATAGCATGACCAATAAATCATAACTGGTACTTTATCTCGATAATAGGGTCCAACCTCTTCATGGATCCGAATAATATAATTACACCATCTTTATGATCTCTCATTGCAAACCAAATCAAGGCAGGGAGAACAACTTTGAATTTAAAATGATGGAAATTTGGATTTAGATCACCAAACCAGTACTTAACCAATCATTTATCATAGCAAAGTAGATCGATGGTTTTTAAATCATCGAAAGAACACAAAATTGAGTTTCAAGAAAATGAATCATCTCAGATCAACGACCGAGCTTCACATCCGATACAAGTGCATCGATGACATCTTCATATACATTGAAAGGAGGTGATAGGACGGTCCTCTTAGACAACAAGTACATGGAGGCATCGCCGCCATTGTTGTTAAGAGAGGAGGATGCGATGCCACAAGCACAATTTAGAAAGTCAACTTGCGATACTTGTCTAGTCAAGTGGTTTAAAGTGAGTAAACAAATAAGTGGTGGAGTTCACAATGATATATTCAAATTATGCAGTTTGTAATATTTTTATTAAAAAACAATTAAAAACGTAATAATAAATTCAAATATTGGTGTTTTTTGTTTCAAATAAATAGAACATGGATTTGAGCATGAATCCATGTAGCCAACCCTACTTATAGTCGGAGAAAGATTCACCTTTATAGACTAAATATAAAGCACAAATTTTTAAGTATGATATGATTTCGATATTAAAGCATTTTATCGAGTCATTTTATATTATCCCGCTTTATATATTTTTCATTCTTTCTGTCTCTATCATGTAATCTTCCCAGTAAGGTTTCTTCTCTCCAGATAAGAGAACCTTAGGGCCTCTGGTTAATGCAATCGATCTTTTTCTTTCCACATGATATCAGAGCGACGACCCTAGCTCGAAGTTCTGTTGCCCCCATCCCCTACCCCACACGTTGACCTCTCTCCTCTTCGCTGCCACCCAATCAGCTCTCCGCATGGCAATCATCTTGCCGTTGCCGACGATCGGCTCCCTGTGCACAACCCATCCTCTTTACGACACCCCCAACGCGTCGTGCTGCACCCGTAGCCGCCCTAGCGATTCCACCAATCGTCGCTTTTGACGTGCGGCACCTGCCTAGCGCCGTCGAGTAGGCATGGACATCGGGTCGGGTCGGCCCATTTACATATGCATAAAAGTCTATTTAGCCCATGAAATATAGGGCCCATGCCCGCCCAAACCCATTTAATTTCTGGTTGGGCTTAGTCCACTTATAATCAGGCTTGGATTCTTTTTAGAAGCCCAATCCCACCCATTTCGCCCAAAGCTTATTGAGTAATGTATAAATGAAATTCAATTACCTTTAAAATAGTGGATTGATTAGTGCATTTCGTTGATTAAATTTAAAACTAAAAGTATTGTGACTACGAGTCCATGAAATTGTCAATTATCCATCATTAAATTTATTAATTTACGTATTTTTTTGAAATAGAAAATCTAATCGTTACATTACATTTGAGCAACTATCTACCATATATGCTTTGTTGTCAACATGCATAAATTTTGAATTTTATGTATCCTACTACTATTGTTATTATTCGAACATGAGTATGTGCTATATATATTACATTTCAAAAAAATCATAAATGCTATTTGGGCTAATCTGGTCAAATCGGGCTTGCAAAAAAAATAATTCCCAAGCTCATGCGGGTTGGGCTAGGTCGGAGACATGGATCGTTTCGGGCTGGATATCTAAAGTAATACCCAAGCCCAATCTTAATAGATCGGGTACCCACAAGCCCATTTGGTACTCGACCCATTGCCCAGGCTTACCGTCAAGCACTTCAGGTGCAGGTGCGGCATTGCCGTTCGCCGCAAACCTGTCATCACTAGCTCCACCAGTCCTTGCGGCTGTCGTCGGGGCCACCGTACGACCCCTAGGTGGCCTTGAGCAAACCTACGCCCTAGCAGGTGGCCTCTCCTTGCCAATAAACGTGATCTTGGGCACTTCAGTGGTTTGATTTTAAAGATGTTGGGGTGATTTCAGACCTATAAATCACTCCATCTGTACTGGAGCACCACCACAATTGATGGGAATAGTTGTGGCATGAGTCTGCACACACAACCCGTTCCTTATATGTTCTTGTAGACGAGTTTGCTTCAATCTATACTCGTAGTCTTCGTCTCTTTTCGGCATCATGTCATAAAACAAGATCGAGATCCCATCCTCGGGTACTTTCAAAGGTTCAACACTCATAGTCAAGATGGACGGGACCGACTATAAGTTGCGGGCCATGCAATTCATGAGCCTTATGCAATGCAACGTGAAGAAGCTCCTTCTGACACATGAGGAGCCGACTGACAAGACATGGCCTAATGCATCTTGGGAGGCAAAAGACGTGTACAACATGTGTGGTTATCAGGTACCTTGGTCGTAGAGATAGCCTATGACATCTTACATCAGCCCACAACTAAGGCGACGTGGGACATCCTCGCCGCCACATACTCTCAGGCGAGGAAAGAGACAAAGATACTGCAACTCCAGCATGATGTCTTCATAATCAAGCAGAATGGCCACCCGCGTCACACCTTGTACACTTCTCTCATGGGCATGTTTGAGAATCTCCACAATTTCATGCTTCTTACAGCCTCACCGGAACAACAGAAGGCGTATAGGAACACCACCATTACGGGTGTCTTTTTAAGGGCTCTTAATCTTGAGTATGATGCTGCACAGTCACAGTTACTTACGGAGGCTACCATACCTCCCATGGGGGAAGCATACCGCAAATTCAACATGATCATATTTCCTACTTCATCATCCTCTCAAACCTCCTCGGCGATGGCTGCATCTCGTGGTAGAGGAGGATCTTCACAATTCATAGGATAAGGTGCCCATGGCAGAGGACCGGTTCGTTCACGATAATCATGCACTTACCATCATCGCTCTGGTCACTCCGAGGACACATGCTGCTCTATGCATGACTTTCCAGCCTCTGTCCGTGCTGCTGAGCAGGTTTGCATCTCTTGCCACCGCTTTTGATAAAAGATTCGATGAGTTTGTCTCCCGTCTGAGGGAGATCATGCCTTCACCTTCGGATCTTCTAGTGCTCCATCAGGCTCATCCGACTTCACTGCCTCCGCGTCTGCTAGTACTTCAAATCCATTCATAGTATAAAGTATGGATCCTTCAGTTGATTATTCCAAGCCATTGATTTTCTCTGGTATAAATAACATACTTCATGTATAGTCTATGCCCTTACTACTTGTCAGTGCATACCTCTCGAAGTGGATCGTGGATTCAGGTACTACTAATCACTTATGTGGAGACATGGCTCCGTTCACTTCTTAGAGAATTGTTCAACCTGGTAGAACAATACTTATTGTTGATGGGACGTATTCCTTCATTACTGGACATGGGGAGATTAGAGTGACACATTCCATGCACCTACAGATTGTTTTTATGCTCCTGATTTCTCAGCGAATTTATTATATGTTAGTCAAGTCACCAAGGATTTACATTATCGTGCCATCTTTGACTCCTTTCTTGTGTTTCTGGATATACCTACGAGTAGGGTGATTATATGCGACCACGAGTAAGGGGGTCTCTACGGACTGGTTCAGTCTATATGTGCTGGTGCCTCTTTCATTCCCACTGAGGCAATCTCCCCCTACTTGTGGCATCTTCGGTTTGATCATCTCCCCTTATAGATACTGTGTAGAGTCTTCCCTCAGATTTCTTCAGATCTACCTTTTAATGCGAGGCTTGCCAGCTTGGGAAGCATCATCATTCTAGTTATTCTGGTCGTTAGAGTTGTAGCGATAGTTCTTTATTTGATTTGTTACATTTTAGTTTCCGAGGTCCCAATCGTGTCCCTGACCTTCAGAGGTATATGTTTTGCCTTGTAGCTGTCGATGGCCATCTGAGATTGTCATGAGTTTTTCTTTTAAAAAATACTCTGAGGCTGGGTCTGTCATTCAATCTTATATTTATGAAATAAAGAATATTTTTCTACTAGAATTAAGTATGTTTACTCTGACAATGCCTTGGAGTTTGTACTACTCAGTTATCCCAGTTCTTCATGTCTCATGGCATTATACATCAGACATCTTGCCCTTACACTTTTCAGCTGAACGGTGTTGCAGAACACAAACATCCTCACCTTTTTAATGTGATCAGGACTCTACTCATTCAGAGTCATACTCCCACTCCTTGGGGAATACTGTTCTCACTGCATGTTATCTGGTCAACCGAATGTCGTTCTCTGTTAGGTGAAAAGGTCCCTTTTTCGATTGCATTTTCCGATAAGGATCTTCTCTATGTAACACTTCGTGTCTTTGGTTCAGTGGCTTTTCTGCTTCGCCTGACCCCTGTTTATGACAAGCTCTCTGCCGGAGCGATTAAGTGTGTCTTTGTGGGATATTCTCGGACCCAGAAAGGGTACCAGTTCTTTGATCCGGTTAGACATAAGTATTACATTAGTGCTGACGTCACTTTCTTCGAGTCGATGATGTACTTAACTCCTACATGTGACAGGATGACCACGAGATTGGAGGTTTACATACCCCCTCGTCCTACTTCGTCGCCACCTTCTCTTATGGTCTCTCCTACGCCATCACCACCCTCACCATCACATTTTACTGTAGTTGCTATTCCGCCCCTACCACCGATTATATTGGCTAAATTTTAGTCACATTTTTATTGTCTTATGCCTCGCTTTGTCCCCTCTTTTCATAGGCCTTACCCATCATTCATCACACCCTAGGTATGTTCCGAGCACTTTATTTCTACTGATGGCACCCATGATTTGTCTATGTAGCAGGATACTCTACAAGACGAGCAGATGCCTTCACAGGAGGCTACGTTACATGTCACATAAAATACAAATGATCTTCACATGCCCATCACCCTTCGTAAGCGAAGGCATATACGTGTGCCACGTATCCTGCTGCTTATGTTTCCTTGGAACATCTAACGAAGGGTTTTAAGAGGTCTATCAGTTGTCGAGATCCCACAGACATACTAAAAAGGCTATACACGATAATCACTGGAATCTAGCTATGAAGGAGGAGATGGTTACGCTACAGTTGCATGGCACATGTTTCAGAGGACTCAGAGAGGTATCATTGTTATACTAATCTATGTTGATGATATCATTGTTACTGGAGATGATGTGCACGGTATTAGTGCGACCAAGGATTTCCTTGGACAACAATTTGTCACCAAGGACCTTGGCGAGTTATGTTACTTACCAGAGCTTGAGTTCCCAAGAATCAGTGGGGTCTTGTGATGCCCCAGTGGAAGTATGTTACTGATCTCTTCTCAGAGCCATGCGTGACAGATTGCAGACCTACCACTTCTCCTGTAGACCCCAACATGAAACTATATGATGGTGATACAAAGGAGGTAGATAAGAGGCGATATAGAGAGCTAGTTAGGAAGTTCCTCTATGTGACCATCGTTAGGTCGGGCATTTCTTTTCTTGTGGGCATAGTTTGAAAAGAATCAAAACCCGACCAAGGCTCGAACTCGAACTTAGTGGGCTTGGGCCTTAAATTTGGCCCGTTTCAGTTATCGGGGCGGGCTCCGGCTTTACTTAGCCCCGACCCTAAAGCCCGGTTGCGCAACCCGCATTGCTGCCCCATTCATGGCCTACTTATAACCTGAACCCACCCTCAACCCTCTAATTCTAACCATTATTGTCCCATGCCCAACCTTATGCCCCCCCCCCCCATTTGCACAACCCGCCCGATCTCCTTTGACCTCTGGATCAACTTGTGCCCTACACACACTCCCTCACCCTCTCCCTCTCTAGTATAGTTTACCTAAATGAAGACTCTCTCATACCTCAATGCTCTCCAGCAGCTAAAGAGTCCGGCTCGTGACACCATCCCCGAGCCCCTCAGCTCTCCCACCACGAATTACGGCCTGTGGTAGAGAGAGAGAGAGTAGAGATTGCAACATAGGTGAAGTTGTGTGAATGGGGGCGATGGCCTCCATGGATCTCTAGCAGTGATGTAGGTTTTGATTCTCAGTGGGGACACTGGAGAGACAAAAACTGTCTGTGAATCGACTTCTAAAGTGCTTGAACAAGATTCTAATCAAGACCATAAAGGTAAATGGGTGTTACCCATTTGATTTTTTTGTGTATTTGTTGTTTGGGTGTAGAAAGGTTGGATTTGATGGGTTTAGTGTTTAGTAGAGGTGATCGGTTTTTGGTGTTTTTCTTTATTTTTCTTTCGAATTTGTGAATATCGAAGAATGTGGTCTTTGTAAAGGTGGCTTTAGTGGTATTTTATGTGGGAAATGTTTTAATCTTTTACTTTGCAACATGTTCTTGGTTTGTGATCATCTTTTTCTCTTATTTTCGTATGTGCCTTTTTCTGATTTTGGTTATCACCGGAGGGAGTAGTTTTATCGTGGGCCGGCCCGACCCAGGCCTAGCCCATCCCGTCGCGGGTCAGGCCTGAACATGGGTTTCAGTTAGAAAAAGGCCGATATCATGGCTGGGCTTAGGCTGGGCCATACTGGACGTGACCTGACCCATCCTGTCCCAATGCTTATCCTGAGGGACATCCCTTGCCATCACGACATGTGCAGATGCATACTATAGACGATGCTCCGAGGACAGGAAATCTACTTCCGATTTGCAGTGTTCATAGGGAGCTCTTTGGTCATGTAAGAGCAAGAAGTAGATTGTGGTTGCCATATTTAGCGCAGATCCGAATACAAAGTCATGGCACAAGGAAGTACTGAGATGATGTGGGTCAAATCCATCTGGCTGACCTAGCTATGACGTACTTCTTAGTTCTTCCCATGCCTCTACAATGCGACAATCGGGCAACCTTTTCATTGCCAACATCCCTGCCTTTCACGAGAGGATCAAACACATTTGATGTAAATCGTCAATACATACTTGACATGATTTTGAAGAGTTTTATCTCTACTTTTCACATCAGCTTAGGGGAACATACATCATATGCACCATCTTGAGGGGAAGTGTTGAGTCATTCTATATGATCTTATTTTATATATTTTTTCATTCTTTCTGTCTCTATTATGTAAACTACCCAACATGGTTCTTCTCTCTATATAAGAGAATCCTAGGGCCTCTGGTTAATGCAATTGATCTTTCCCTTTCCACAACATTAGAAACCCTCCATTTATATAAAAGTTGATCTCAATAAAATAACTCTGCTCTAATCGAGAACCAAATCAACACCAATGAAGTGGTTTAGCTTCTGGTTGTTAGTTATATGAATTTTATGCAGGTACATATAAGCTCAAAGTACAAATAATCTCTTTGAAATTTTAGAAACACTATTTAAAAACACTCCAATCAACTCAGTTCAAAGTTCTAAAATAGATCACAATTTGAATTCACAACAACTGTAATTAATAAAATAGCCTAAATTCCATTCCATTTAAGGTTTCTAAAGTAAATCACTAGAGAAATTCGACCTATATAATTCAACTCTGAACATAAATAATAAAAAAGTAGAATCTAATAGCATCAAATTGAGGATGTCAAAATATTGTAGATTTAACAACAGGGGAAGCTCATGCAATATGTGTTCAGTTGACGACAATGCATGGAGTTCTTTCTAAATGCCAATCAACTTAAAGTGCATGGTTGAAAATGAATGGAATTTCTTTGAGTAATGGGAGATGGTGAGTACAAGTACATATATCTGGAAGAGAGTGAATGGTATAATCGTGATGAAAAATCGAGGGAAACAATAATAGAACATATTAGAAAGAATAAGTTTTAGATGAAACTGAGAATAGATTAGTATAAGAAAAACACGACACATGTTTGAGTAGTTACCATGGTTGTGTGTGGGTGAAGTTCGAAGGTAGCATCATCAGTTGAAGCCTGAAGGCAACAACATTAACTTCGAGCAACGATAGAGAGAGGTGCTAGTGATGATTAGCGACAATGGAGAGAGGACAAGAAGCTATGAATATATATAGAGAGAGGCGCAAGCAACGACCCACACCCCTGCATGTGAGGGGTGCTTCTCAGACTCTGGTAGAGAGGCATGACAGATGATGGAGCGTGGGTGAGCGAGAGGTGGGGAGAGATGGGTAGGGTGGGGTTTTCGTAGAGGCGGGGTTTAATGGAGAGGGGAGGTAGTTTTAATTAGGCTTAAAAGGAGGGGGTTGGCTTTCTATATGCGGCTGAGTATAACAGCTACATATGCCTTTTAATCGGGTTGCATACTCACTAAACTCATACACTGAATATTTGTACATGCGGTTCGGTAAGGTTATCGCCTGTGCATATGCGATGCCTTTCGTCTTATAAGAGAGAAGAGGAGAGAAGGGTAGTGCCACTGATTGGAGGGTTGCTACCGCTGGGATCGAGGGAGTAGGGTGCATCCGAGGAAAATGACAATTAGGATGGTTGCTTTGACACCATGTTGAGGCGAGTACTTTTCTTATTGAGAGAGGGTATCCTAGGGCCCTGACCCTCTTTATATTGGGAGAGAATAGGGTTAAGATTATACCCAAAAACACCATTGAAAAGAAAAAAGATAAATGTAACCCTTGGAGGGGCTTACAACTTATATTTCTCAACATGCCTAAGTACAAATTTCTCTTAACATTCTCCCTTCAAGATGGAGTATTGAATGCTCAATACGGGCCATATAAAACTTAATAGCCACTGGCCAAGTACATAACTCAAGTATAACTCTCAACCTCTAAACAACATCTTCTCGCGCTTGCGATATGCGGAATTGATATTGTTGTTGGAATCTTGAATGCCATATATGGAAGATTGATCTCTAGTGGTGATTGCTGTGAATGTTGCCGCCATATGCAGATTTGAACAATGAGCTTCCATCATGAAGCCAATGCGAGCCTAAAAAAAATGAAGCCAATGCAACGCATCTCTCTCTAATAAAGTTTCGAACCGGGCCTCTCCTGAATACTAGCTAGGACAATGAGATTCTACTTTGGAGTCTCTATGGATCCCAAAATATCGAGCTTCTTCCATATGTCTCTATTATACGCGATCTACATTCAAACTCGAAGCCCAATTTATAAGTGTGAAGACCTCTTCACCAGAAGATCTCAAATGTGGGCTGTATACAAACATGAAGGAAGTTCTCCGACACTCCCTCCCTCTGCGGACTGTTGTCCTCGTGCATGATACAAAATTTTCTACCCTTTTTTCCCTTTTCGTTCTCCTCTCCTTTATTTAATCTCGTTTTACTTTTTGTTCAATTTTTTCACCAACATTTTTTCTCAACTATTCTCTTCTTTTTTTGAATTGTCTTCATGTGGTTTGGCAGTGCCATCATCTCTAACATAGTTCTTTTTGCCTTGCTGCTCTTAATTGGTACTTTGTCTTGCAACTCATCTGCTTCGAATAGGGTTTAAGGAATCCCATCTTCTTTACTATCACGTTCAAGGAACTTTCTCATGGGTTCCTCATTACCGTAACTGCCATGGGATCTTCCACATGTGAGTTGTGCGGTCGCTTCATCCATCTCATGTCAAGCTCTGAGTAGCATCGGCCGTGCAATTGCTGCCGAGCCATCTTCTTCAATGTTGCTTATAGCTTCATGCAATGGATCTTCTATGAGGATAACATCATATCGCTTGGAAAGCCAGGTTTGAGACGAATGCACATTTTTCACGGTACTACCGCCATTGCATTATACCATCAGAAGGAAAGTTGGTGTAGCTCCAATCGAGGATAAGATGCGAGAAAATTGCTTACAGTGGTTTGGCCATTTGCAAAGGAGGTCAGCTGATGCACCGATAAAGAGATGCGAGTTTTGGAATGTTGAGCTAATCTAAAAGAGGGCGAGGGAGGCCCAAGAAGTGTTGGAATGAGACTATATGAAGGGATCTTAGTTTTTTGGATCTAAGCTCGAGAATGATCCAAGATAGTTCTAAATGGAGGCAAAGATCCATGTAGCCGACCCTACTTAATGTGGGAAAAGGCTTTGTTGTTGTTGTACTATTGCCATTGCACCTCTTGCATGCATTCACTTTGAGCAGCATTTGGCATGATGTCACAGATCTTTGACAAACATTTTTAAGAACAAATGTGCATCACGAATATTGAGATCACATAAAAATGGACTAAAATTTAATCTTGAAGATGAAGCACACATACAAGATCGACTTGCTTCCGTTACCAGGTGGAAATATGAAATATATAATGCGGAATTATAGAACCTTAAGAAACATGTTTTACGTGGAACCTGTGATGAAACTATGTGAGAAAGCCACTAAGGGATAGGCTTTTTATTATGTTTTTCTAAATGAGTACGGGGTGATTTGTGCTTTATATACAATCCAACCAATTCAACCAAGTCCCACTAATGAGTAATGTTATGTGTATGATGCCCAATAACATAATTATCATAATATGTCAAAATATGAACCGTAAAGCCTTCTCCCGCTATAAGTAGGGTCGGCTACATGGATTCTTGCTCAAATCCATGTTGAAAGATTCGCTATATTTTATGCTAGTTGTCAACTACCCACTTAAATGGTCTGGTGGTAGTGTTGTGTGTCTACCACCCAAAAGACCAGGGTTCAAATCTCCCTCTTGTAGGGGTTGCGTTAGGTAGTCGACAGCTAGCGTAATAAATAGTCGAATTTTGGAGGTTCTTTCTGGAATTCAGGAACGGCAACAGGGGTTTTGAGAAGATCAACGTGGCCTTGGTTTTTTTGCTGCCAAAGAAGGAGACCCCGGTTGGGGTAGGTGACTACATGCCGATTTCTATTTCCAGTGGCATCTATCTCATTGTTGCCAAGGTGTTGGCGAGCCGGCTTAGGTCTGTCTTGGGCTCGGTGGTCTTACCGGCTCAATCTGCGTTCATCCCGGGTCGGTGTATGGCAGATGGCATTGTGACCACCTCGGAGATTTGTCGTGCGTTGAAGAGATCTGCAAAGAAGGGGCTGTTTGGAAGATTGATTATGCCAAGGCCTACGACTGTGTCAGCTGGAGATTCCTGTGGTCTACATTGCAGAAGAGGGGATTTCCGGAGGAATGGATTGCATGGGTTAAGAGATGTGTGACCACTAGCTTTTGCTCTGTGGTTGTCAACGGGAGACCGGAGGGTGGTTGGTTCCAGCCACAGAGAGGGTACGACAAAGTTGCCCCCTTGCCCTGCTGCTCTTTGTGTTGGTTGCGGATTGCCTTGCGGTATTGTTTCAGCGGGCGGTTGAGGAGAGTTGGTGTGAGGGCTTCAAGATGGGGGACATCTCTGTCCCTGTTTTGCAATATGCGGATGACACGCTGATTTTCCTGGGGGGGACCGAGGAGCAGAATCGCAATGCGGCTATTTTGGTGGATGTATTTGGCTGCCTCTCTGGCTTGCAGATTAACAGGCAGAAGTCAGTCCTAGTTCCCATGGGGATGGCTGGCGAGGAAAGCAACAGGTTAACGGCGTGGGCTGGTTGCCCTTTGGGGAGATTGCTGATAACATATCTGGGGTTACCACTGGTAGAGGGTAGGCTGCGGAAGTCCGATTGGGACTGTGTTCTACGGAGAATGGAGGAGCGGTTGGAAGGATGGAAGGCTACCACTCTGTCCAAGGGTGGGAAGCTCACTTTGTTGAAGCACGTTCTCTCTGCCATCCCGATCTTTTTCTTCTCGACGAGGAGAATGCCGGCTAGTGTTAGAAGGAAGGTGGAAGCTTTGATGAAATCTTTTTTCTGGTCAGATGGAAGGCAGGCAACGAGGGGCTTGCACCTGGTGGCCTGGAAGGATATCGCAGTGCCTGTTTCGGAAGGAGGTCTTTGTATAAGAGATGTGGGATGCAATGAACAAGGCCTTATTGGCCAAGTGGGTGGTACGCATTTGGGTCCATCCGACTCGATGGTGCTGCGTTTGCTAAGGGAGATTTTTGGTGTTGCGGGGGACTTGGTGGCTGGGAGGAAGCGCCACGAGTCCTCTTTATGGAGTGGGATTCGTGCCGTTATTCCGGGGCTCAGGTCTTTTCTTCGGCCGAAGTTGGGAATGGGTTCCGTTCCGTTTCTGGCTGGACGACTGGACGGGGATGGGGGTGTTGGCCTACCCGCTTTCCTTGGTTGATGGCACTAGCCATTGACAGGGGGGCGCGGGTGGCGGAGGTGGCTGACTCGGGGTCATGCGCGCCTACGTTCGCTGCTGCTCTCTCGGATCAGAGGACGAAGGATTTTTTGCGGTTGCTGTCGGAGATTTCACCTGTCGGCGAGATGACCCTACTTGAGTATTCAAAAAAAATAGTCAATCATTCAACATGGATTTGAGCAAGAATCCCTGTAGCCGACCCTACTCATAGTAGGAGAAGGCTTAGAACTTTTTTTTGTCGACTACCTAACACAACCTCCACGTGAGGGGATTTGAACCATCGTCTTTTGAGTGGTTGGCACACTGCCACTTCCACCAGACAATTTAATAGGTTTATTATATGTCAAAATATGAATACATATGCAAAATGATTATTCACGAGTCAGACAATAATATGTAACAAACAAATACGAATTATTTCTGAATCCTAAGCATTCCTATCTTATTTAATACATAAATGCCCAATGTTACAGGCAAATTTTATTATAAGAAAGAGCCCGTAAACACGTTGATGACTATCGATCACCACTATCTAGGTATGAGTTTTATGAGGGAAGCATAGTGGATGGTTGCCCTAAGCTTTCACACTATTATTTTTTAAATCATACGAAGAACAAAAGAAATGTATAATGCAAAAAAGAAGCATATCCATATCCACATCCTTTTACTTTTTTACATTTACATTTATATTTGTATTTATCAAACAATAGATATGGCATTCACATTCGTATTTACATTCGTATTTGTTGGGGAAAAATCAAAAGTTGTTTATTCTTGGGAACCCTAAGCTCTCTTATATAGAGGAGAGACCTATGGGTAAATTATATAAGAATAACATAAAGAAATAAATAACAGAAAATGCACACAGGAACATAGAAATATCTGTACACTCTACCTCAAGATGGAGCATAGATATCAATCATGCTCAGCTTGGACGAACACTTTTGAAATCCCCCCCCCCCCCCCCCCCCCCCGAGTAATGCCTTGGTAAAGATATCTGCCATTTGCTCTCTTGAACTGACATGAGAGATAGAAATCAAACCCTTTCGAATCATATCTCTAGTATAATGACAGTCTACCTCAATATGCTTGGTTCTTCCATGGAATGCAAGATTATTCGCAACAAATAAGGCAACCTGATTATCACTTTGTAGCTGCATGGGTGGAGGTACATTTATATGCAAATCTGCTAACATTGCTTGAACCCGCATCATTTCTGTGCTTGGCTTGAGCCATAGCCCTATACTCAGATTCTACACTTGATCTAGCCACCACCATTTGTTTCTTGCTTTTCCAAGAAACAAGAGAACTGCCAACAAACACGTAAAGCCTGAAGAAGACTTCCTAACCTTAGGACACCCTGCATAGTCTACATTAGCGCATGTAGAAACAAAAAGAGTTTCCTTTTCTGAATAGTAATCCTGTACATGGAGAAGATTTTAGATATCTCAAAATCATGTATATAGCATCCATATGTACTTCTTGGGGCTGCTCCATGAACCGACTCACCCGATTCACTACAAAAGAGATATCAGATCTAGTAATATTAATATAAAGGAGCTTTCCCACCATCTCTTATATCTCCTTCTGTCGACTCGTCTGTATCATCATCATATTACTTCATGCTAGGATCCATAGGAGTAGTAGATGGTCGACACCCAATCATGCTTGTCTCAACAAGCATGTCTGTAACATACTTCCTTTGGGTCATCACTAGGCCCTGCGCATTCCTAGCAAATTCTAACCTTAAGAATTTTTTTTTGAATCCGGAAGCAAGGGGGATACACTCGATGGTGCACTCCCCAAAATTTTATTCAAAAGAGGAAACATACACAAGGGGCAACAAAACAGGAAAGCCAACCACACCCACACCTACAACACCTTTACAACGCCCAATCCCTCACCAGGTGTTTCGCACACGCCACCACATTCTCCTTGTAGAACCTTTGCCCCGAGAACACGAGATCATTTCTCCCCCGCCACACCGCCCACAGCACGGTAACCGGATACAGAACCTCCAGTCTCGACCTCCCTTTGTTAGCCCGGATCGAAGACCAGAACGCAAGGTCAGTAGTGCAACACCAACCCAAATCAGCCCCCGCCAATGTCAACCACCGCGGGGTACAAGAAGAATAAGTGCTCCACAGACTCGACCGCCGCAGCACAGAGAAGACACTTGTCGGACACCACGCCTAAGAGCCGAGCACAACGGTCTCTTGTCATCAACCGCTTCCTCCTCATCAGCCATAAGAAGAAGCCAACCCGCTCCGGAAGCTTCATAGCCCAAATACAG
This sequence comes from Ottelia alismoides, assembly GCA_037367405.1. Classification (NCBI taxonomy): domain Eukaryota; kingdom Viridiplantae; phylum Streptophyta; class Magnoliopsida; order Alismatales; family Hydrocharitaceae; genus Ottelia; species Ottelia alismoides. The sequence goes on from JAZKJV010011535.1 coordinate 158,950, forward strand.
GCACACTCAAGAGACAACTCCTCCGACAGGGACGGAGGCGGCCTAGCAATAGCACCATAAGCCTTCTTGACCGAGAAAGGGGACTCCCTCCAGCACCAGTGATCGCGCCCCCCAGGAGGGCGCCCAAACTCCCGCACCGCCTCGAGCAACACCAAGAACTCCTCCAACCTCTGATTCGAGAAATTCGTCACGAAGGAAGGACACCAGACTCCATCCCCCCAACAAGCCGCAACCGAACACGCTCTATCGGCAGCCAAAGCAAAGAGGCGCGGGAAGCGGGAGCATAGCGGTCCCCCCCGCCCAATCGTCCAACCAAAAGGATACCGACCCCCCCCCCCCCCCCCCCCCCCCCCCCGCCAAGTACCGGCCTGAACAACCCGACGTTCTTCAGAAACACCTCCACCACCCCCTCCAAAACATAGTCGGCGAGGCAATAAGACATACCTGCGACGGCAAGCCACCCCCATATCATAAATCCTCCGCAAGGCTTTAAGACAAAGATCCTCCCCGGGCCCCCATAACCTGCACGCCCACTTTAGGAGCAAGGCCTCATTCATCTGAGAAAGCGACTTGACCCCAGCCCCCCTGCTCCTTCCCGCACGCAATATCTTCCCACCCAACCAAGTGCATTCCTCTCCCCCCTCCCCTCTCTTACCCCAAAGAAAGGCCCGCATACGCTTCTCCAGCCGGGCCTTGATCCCTTTTGGCATCTTACGATTGGACAAAAAATAGATCGGGATCGCCGAGAGAACCGCCTTAAGCAACACAAGCCTGCCTCCACGCGATAACAGCGCGGACATCCAACCCGCCAACCTCAGCTCCACTTTCTCCACCACTTTCAGCCAATCAGTCAGCCGCGGCCTCCCCACATTCAACGACATCCCAAGTAATCCATCGGCAGCGAAGAACACGCTGACCCTAAAGCCACCGCATACTCATCACGGTCCAAGATCGCAAGGCCGAGGGGCACGGACTTGGCAACATTCTTGAACAGCCCAGAGAGATCGCCGAAGATCTCAAGCGCCATGGCCATCCCCCTCGCCTCCGCCACCCCCCCTCCAAGAAAAATAACGTATCATCAGCGTACTGCAAGATCGGAATATGCAAATCCCCCCTGGAAAAGCCCCGCGAGAGGCCGCTGCCAATCAAAATATCCACAAAATCAGATAAAACGTCAGCCGCTAGAATAAACACCAACGGAGCAAGGGGGCAACCCTGCCGGACCCCCTCCCCTCGGCTGAATCCAGCCCCCTCCGGACGACCGTTGACCATGATAGACATCGATGCGGTGGTGATACATCGTCTCACTCACGTTATCCACAGCTCCGGGAATCCCTTCCTTCTAAGTACCGACCAAATAAACCCCAATCCAGGCAATCGTAAGTCTTTCTGAAGTCCACTTTCCACATGATTCCACGCACCACCCTCCTCTCCAGTCGGCAACGATTTCCGACGCCAAAGTGAGACAATCGGCAATCTGCCGCCCCTTGATGAAGGCCGACTGCGAAGGAGAAATAGCACTGCCAATAACGCCAGACAACCGAGTAGCGAGAACCTTTGCAATAATGAGATAAATGGCGTTCGACACCAAAATTGGGCGGAAGTCATCAATGGAGACCGGCGCCGACGACTTCGGCAGCAGAATGACGAGAGCCCTGTTGATCCTGTCGAAACCCGCATTCCCCCTGCAGAACTCGAGAGCCACATCCAGCACCTCGTGGCCCACAAGATCCCAAAAATCCTTGTAAAACGCCTCCGGGAACCTATCCGGGCCAGGCGCCACGCATCACCATTTAGCTCTCACACCGCATCCTTAAGCTCCTCCAAAGACCAATCGCGAACCAAGCGCTCGACCTGATCGTGCGCCACCACCCGCGTGCCCGATCCCAACCACCGCCACCGCCTAGGGATAGTCAACGAAGCCACCTCCTTGAAGTGATCAGCATTGGCCCTCCCCATCTCTCTATTACCCTCCACGTGCGTCCCCCCCAACAACAATGGAACGCAACGCATTCACCCAACGCCTCCCACTAGCCACGCGATGGAAGAAAGAAGTATTTGCATCCCCCTCCGTAAGCCACCTGCTCCTCGAGGGCTGCCTCCACTCCGCCACGCGCTTCTTATCCTCCCGAGCAACAACCATCTGAGCAGCCACACGATCAGCGAGCTCCACCTCCGAGAGATCCCTGCTATCCCCAATCTCGTCAATCCGACGAATAGTCTCCTCCGCAGCCACCCTGGCCGCACATCTAGCCGCACGAGACTCCCTCTTGAAGGCCGCTAACCGGACCCGCAGCGAATCAAGCTTCTGGGCAAAGCGAGACGCTGCGGACCCCGAAACAACCGTCTCCTACCAATGCGTTTCCACCAGGGCCCTAAAATTATCCTCGAGCAGCCAACACTTCTCATATCTGAACAAATCCCGTTGTTCCGGCACCTCCCCCGAGGACCACGAGATCGGATTATGATCGGAGTACCCCCGCGGCTTCGCCTCCACCGAGGCAAGATCAAAAGCCTCCAAAAACGCGCAGAAGCAAGGAAACAATCCAGACGCGACCGAGAATTGGAGTTCCTCCAAGTATACGCGGTATTCAGCGCGTCCAGCACCTCAAGGTCAAAAAAATCCACAGTGTCGACGAAAGCGAGCGAGCCCGGATCCTGGCCTCCTCTTCCCCCATGTCTGTCCGACGACAACAAAGTGACGTTGAAATCGCCCCCGATCAACCAGGGACTACCACCCACAGCCCTACCAGCCTCCAACAAATCATCCCACAAGCTGCGCCCTCGCCACACCGCAGCACAACCCGTACACACAGGAGACCACCAATCTCATGGATGGACCCCAACAATTGAGAGCCACCGTTAAAACATGCCTCCCGCGGCTCACCGACTCCAACGAAAAACGCGAAGAGCTCCACGCCACCAGCAAACCACCCGCGGCCCCTGCCGCGTCGAGAGCACAGAACTGATCCAGGGCGCCCGCCCAAAGGCCCTCCAATCATCATCCCGCCAAAGACTGAAGGTTCGTCTCCTGGAACATGACAATGGCGCAACCCCAATCCAAACACCTGGAACCCACTGCCCTACGCCTATCTGGGTCACCTAGGCACGAACATTCCAAGAGAGAACTTTCATTTGGAACCTTCGGGTCTTCCCACCGACCTGACCACACCCACGGTCTGCGCAACAAGTGCCTTCAAAGGAGGACACGACCCATCGTCCGGTCGCGCCGACCTGGCTCTGCTCCTCCGTCTATATCTTTTAGCGCTCCTCGTGTCAGCAGTCTCCTCGCCGACCGATAACACCGAAGGACAACCACTCGCATCTCCAAGATCACTGCTAGAAGATAGACCGGGAACCGCCGAAGAAGGCGCAACAGCCTCCCCGACCTCATCCAGCGCCCGAGGGCCCCCCACCGCCGAGTCCTGACCGAGGAAGGAGAAAGGGGTCCTCTCCGGAGCGTCCCCCTGCGACCAACGAAGCTCCCGGGACGGAGCGAAGCATCGTGCGGAGTCGCCGCACGTCGAGGCAGGAGCATGCAGGGCCGGATCCGGCCACGACCAAACGCGGTCCGAACCAGCAAAAGTCTCCAAACCCGTCTTAGAGCTTGAACCAATAAACGGATCCTGAAACCGGTCCAAAACTTCAACCCGCAACGAAGAGTCCACAACCGCGACCGGCCCACGCACAGCATCCGAAACGCCAGGTGCATGTGCCGTCACGTCACCATGCAAAAAGAATAATCCTGGCGGCACGAACAGAGCCGAGGAGAGGTTCCCGAACCGCCACGCGTAAGGGAGAGGAGAGACCGTTCCCCCGGGGGGACTCCTTGGGAGCCCAACCGCCAACTCGCCACCCGAAGCGTCACAGGACCCGCGACCGCCCTCCGCCGCCACGACCGCCGGAGAGGCGGAGGAACCACGATCGCCGGAGAAGGCGGAGGAACCACGATCGCCGGAGAAGGCGGAGGAACCTCAACCACCAGCTCGATAGTAAACGAGAAGCATCCGACCTCCACCTCTGCGAACAAGCTTCCCTCCCCGATACCATCGAGAAACCTCTTGCTGCACTCGAACATGATCCGCATGTCTTGTACAAGTGTCCCAGGACGGAGACTGTCTTCCAGCACCTCCCTGACCGAGTCCCACCTCCTCAACGCCTTCCTCAAGCAGCCAAGCGACTGCGAAAGAAAAGGAACGCCCTTGACTCTCGCCACACACACTTCGACCTCCGAGCAGACCCCTTCCGCTTAGCGAAAATGCCTCCAGCAAACATTCGCCACATCTCCATTGCGAAGCAACCGTTCCCTCTGGTCCGACGTCAAACCACGCACGCAACACCTCGTCGCGGTCAGCTTCACGACATCACCACCGAAGCTTGCACCCAAGAACCATGAACGTGTCGCAGGACCACGTCCCAATCAAGCTGGCCCCTCACAGCAAACCTGATCAAAGCATGCACGCCCACGCCCCTAGCAACCTCCTCCTCCTGGGTAGCGCGCTTCGAATACCTCCCCTCCATGGCACCCCCCGACGACGATGACATAGAACAGCCCACCACCCTGCACTCGTTACGTACCACCTTCGCAAAAGGAGGGACCACCTCGCGAGAACTCCGCACCTTGCATGTTGCACCTTCCTTCACGTACCATACGACCAGTCGAGGCAAAGGAGAACGACCGGCACCCGAGAAATCGCCACGACCCGGCTAGCCACCAAGCACGAAGCTTGACGATGACCCACCCCCCCACAAGAGTAGCACCTCGGGGGTAGGGGACACAGCGAAGCGACATGCCCTCGCTCCCCGCAACGAAAACACCTACGCCCAGGCTTCCGGTGCGAGACCGAAGTCCACCTCCCGCCACCTTCCTCCGACGGACCCCCTTCGCCATCGCGCGCCACCACCCGCTCCCCCTCCCCTCCTTGATAGACCACCTCCTTCCTTTTCGCCCTCCCACTCACCACCTTCGCACTCCCCGCACTCACCTTCGCACTCGCCATCGCTTTCAGTTTTGAAAATCTTAACACCCTAACCTTAAGAATTACCTTAGGGTACCAAGATCCTTGGTAACAAACCGGCGACCCAGAAATTCTTTTACTATCTTGATCCCCTGCTCATCATCTCCTGTAACAAGTATATCATCAACACAAACCATACAACTGTACCTCTAGATGTTCTCTGCACAAAGAGTGAATGGTCTGCATTTGACCTCTTGAACCCTTGCCTCTCAATCAGATCCGAGAGCTTCTGAAACCACGTCCTTGGACTTTGCTTAAGGCCATATATTTACCTTATGGAGTATACAAACCTAGTGACACTCTCCCTCTGCAGCGAACCCCGGAGGCTGCTGCATGTAAACTTCCTCCTGTAGATCTCCATATAAAAATGCATTTTTAACATCTAACTGAAGTCTGAAACAAAGGCCAATCACATACCACTGCCACTGAAAGTAGGACATACAGAGTAGAGTGACGCGCAACTTGAGAGAACATGTCCAAATAATCCTGCCGTAGGTCTGAGTAAATCCTCGTGCCACTAATATTGCCTTGTAGCGATCAAGGCTCCCATCTGCATGATGTTTAACAGTAAATACCCAGAAGGGCAACTGCAACTATGTATAGAAGGAGACATATATATATATATATATATCTACACGTATATCAGCTTTGCTTCCGGAAAAGAGGGACTGCCTAAGGCAAGAGCAGCTAGTCCCACATCATTTCCTTCCGCCTAACTTCCATCTTCCGATCCTCTAACTCACGTATATAATAAGCTCGATCACTTTCTCAACCGGACCCTTAAGAACTAGAGGTCGATTGAACCAACTAAATATTTTGATTCTAGTGGGGACATCAATGATCATGGTAGCTGCAGTGAAGTAGGAACACGTATCAACCCACAGTAAACATATGATGAGCCCAAACCAGGAATCCAAGAACTCCTATACTGATCATGGCATAAACCATGCCTAGATACCCGAAGACCGGTTTTCTCGAAAAGGTCGAGACGATATGACTAATAATACCGAATCCATGCAGAATGAGAATATACACCTCTGGATGGGAATGATCCTTCGTTCCATAGCCAAGTAACATCCTAGTTTTCCCTCAGCAACTATGTCCCAGACCATATATTCTAGGTGAAGACTATGACCGAGCACTCATCCTACTTGCAAATCCCGTGCGAGATGATTCTCGGGCTTTCCGCGGGCACTTAGGCTTGTCAACTTCAGTAAACTAAGGCTCTGAACCTATAATCTCTGGTCTGATTAAGAGATTTGCATGGTTCTCAATCGAAAACTATATATACGGGGTTCATGGCGCTTTTCGAGATAGGAGAAAACAAGTGAGACATATAGAAAGTCGGGGTCGTAAATGGATTCGAGTACCCTTCTAATCGCCTCTTTCATGATCTTTTCTATAGGTAGAACTACTGTGAGCGGTCTGAACTTCGACCCAGATTTCTTGGGGGGGGGGGTGGGGTGGGGGGCAAAGCCCCTTTTTTGCTCCCTCTATTGATAGATCAGGGGCCCGCCGGAACGAAACGATCTTTCAGCAGGAAGGGGGACCATCACCAAAACGGCGCCAACCAAGGGGAGGTGGGGCTCTCTCCATTACAAAGAGCCGAGCGGGGGGTCCTCAAAATCTAGAAGGGTGGGCAGGGCTTCCGCGACGAGCCTCCCCCCTCTGACCCCCCTGGGAAGGAGAGGGGTCAACCTTCTTCTTCCTGTACATACACCTTTGTTTTCAGGGTGGGGCCCCTCCTGGGAATTTGCCTTTGCAACTGACAACAAACACACCTGGAAGAGCAGGCACCAAAATCCAGGTACCACATGATTGCAAAGCAACAATCTCTTCCTCCATAATCAAGCGTCAACGACTATCCTTCAAGGCCTCCTGATAATTTCGTGCAATATCCAAGACAGATAAAGCCACTGCAAATCTCTGAAATTCCCTTGGCAGACGATGAAAGGAGATCTGAGATGCAAGAGTGTATGAAGCATAAGACCAGGGATCGCCATATCGCGATATATCGTCGATATATCGGTATCGACAGGTCACCGATATATCGCCGATATGGATATATCGGGTATCGACATCTCAAAATAGAACAATGGATACAGAATGTCGGCGATATGCGTCGATATATCGCCGATATATCGGCGATATATCGGTATCGACATTGTATCGATATGATGTCGATATCGATATGTCCTTCCTTGCATAAGACCGCTTCTGCTTTCGAACAGCAATAGGTATATCCCGGTCATCGGGAACCTCCTCCATCTGTGGGCTATTCTCTTGCAATGATTCCTGCACAGGTATATCTCCCGACCCTTGTTGGAAACCATGTTATCAGATCAAACATGGGCATGCTGGATGACGGGCGATGGCCATGAGCAGAAGCAGTCCGACGGATGTAGAATTTTGGTAATGGTGGAACAATGGGCACACACGACTGGGTAGTAGGATGGGGTGGAGGAGGAGGTGGTGGTGGCGGTGGTGGAATCACAGGAACATGAGTAGGAGGTGACTGACTCGTAGGAGGGGGTGGCTTGTAAACCTCATCATCAGAGTTTGATGAAACCAACCTATCACCTGTAGGAGATAAATACATCATAGACTCAAAGAATATGACATCAACATTGATATAGTATTTCCTACGCAATGGATCATAACACCGATATCTCTTCTGGGTCCTGGGGTACCCAACAAACACACATTTGACAGCTTTAGGAGAGAGCTTGTCAAGACATGGAATCAACTGATGAACAAAAGCAACATAGCCATGTATAATGAGAAACTGGTCCTATTGCATAAGAAGATACACCAACATAGGGAGTTTGGACCAAGCGATAAAGACCACTCTTCTCACAGTCACACCCAATCACTATGCCCTTAAGAATATTATGAAAAATAAGAGACGATGGGTGAAAAATAGCTCTATCGTGTTAATCCTTTGTGATCTGATAATGAATAATAAATTCATAGAGAATCAGGAGCATGTAACACATTCTACAGACGCATCAAAGGCGTCAAACAAATCTCGCCCTGTTTGGTGATCGGGAATGAGTCCCATCTGCAATCACAACAGTTCTCCTTGGTGGAACCTGTCTACATGCTGTAAGTTGATCTCCGTCCCCACATAAATGATGCGTTGCCCCTGAATCCATAATCCATTCAGTAATCTCAAATCCGTGACAAGATATAAAAGCAAAAGTACTACCTGAGTGATAATCTCGAAATTCGATGTGGTTGTATCGACTCACAAGGCGAGTCAACAGTCGGTGTTTGACCACACAAATTCTGAAATTAATCAACAATTAACCCACACTAAAGATCAACAAATTAGAACTAATGTGGAGTTAAAATTTATTTTTAACTCTGCACAAATGGTGTATAGTGTCAAGTATGCAGAGAGTTCGAACACAGGGAGCAAGCAGGGTAGTTCAAGCAAAAACGCTCAAGTGTGTGTGTGAAGTATCTACACTAAGCAAGCAAGCAAATGAAAGTTTTTGTGGGTTTTTAATTTTTAATTTTTTTATTTTTATTTTAATTTTTAATTTTGTATTTTGATTTTTAATTTTTTGATTTCTATAATTTTATATTTTATATTTTTTTCTTTTTTCAATATTGGAATATGAAAACAATGTAATAAAAGGCAAGATAAAATATTTATAAAAGGTGCAAAAATAACCAAAAATTCAGAAATTAAATGTTTTTAGCATTTTTATGATTTTTTACTGTTTTTGTGATTTTTGGGAGTTTTTCAAGGTGTTTTTGATATTTTCAAATACTGAAATAAAGGAAAACAGTGGAAATAATGCTGGCTGTGAATAAAATGCAAGTTAAAATTAACAAACAACAACAAAAAATTTTCACACTATTTTTCCAATAAAAAGGACAAAATAAGTGACACACAGAACCTGAGTTTGTATTTTTTGGATTTTTCTTTGATTTTATCTATTTTTTTGAAGTTTTTGATTGTTTTTAAATTTTTAGTGTTTTTCTTTTGATATTTTTAATGATTTTTGGACTGACACTAATAGAGGATAAAATAGACACTAGGTAATTTTTTGGAATTTTTGGAGGGGTTTTAATATTTTTTTGGTATTTTCTAAGCTAGACAGTGCACAAATAGCATGTTTTTGATTTTTAATAAATATAAAAATAAAATAAAATTAAAAACTAAAATGATAGCGTCAAAGTACACGTGTCCAGGAGCTTAAGTTCAAAATTTGAGAATTTTTGGATATGAAATGATAGGTTAAATAAATACAACAAGCATACAAAAATTAAAGGCCTGGCAGGGACCTGTATGCAAATAGATAAAATTATGGGGGCACGCCTGCAATTTTTACCAAAAATTATCAACTGAATAAAATATTCTCTGGACTAAACACAAATGCCCAAAGCCGCAGGGGCTTTCTTGCAAAACTCCCACCCACGCGCGTGCAAGGCGCGCCTGGCAGAGGCGTTTATGCAAATATTCAAAAGTTCCTGGGCAAGTTTGCAAAATAGCCAAAACTTATATACTGCACTAAATTGTTTTAGGATTAAAAGCAAATAAGTAAAAGCCCCAGGGGGTCCCTACAAAAACCACCACGGCCACGTGCGACGCACGCGACCTGGCGGGGGGGGTCTAATCAATTACACAAAATCTGGGGCTAAGTTGCAAATATTACAAAAAGCTACAGCAGCCTACGAAAGATTTAGAACTATATATATAATACCAAAAACGGCTGGGTGTGTTTGCAAAATACCCAACTCAAGAGGCTGATCGAACGGCGGTTGATGAGCTACTTAAGCCACGTGTCAGCACAGAGAGCCGCGATACCGCTTCACGGCCGACGGCCCAGATTAGAAGATGATGACTCAATCGGACGGCCTGGGCTCGCGGCTGATCCAACGGCGGCTGCTACGCGGGAAGAACAGGGCCAAAATCGACGGCTCTCGAGATGCCAGGAAGAACGGATGAGGAACTCGCCCCAGGCGAGTTTAGAACTGGTTGTGCGTGCTTCTCCGACGTCCCTCAAGCCCGCCGGCGGTCTCCCCTCGCTCCTGGAATGTTCCCCGACCCGTCGGCGAAGCCAAAATGGACGGTTGAGGTCCGATGCTCCGCCGCGAGGTCAGAGACAAAAAGGGGCACCAGGTGGCTTCGGAGCTGCAAAACTCGAACCCAGATGGGGTTCCTTGAGCCTCCCGGACCTGCAAATGAAAGCACGACACGACAGTAAAAGGGTCCAGGGGCATATGCGAGTTGGTGACGGGCGGTTTGGCGAAAATAACGCTCGCCGGAGCAAGCTCCGGTGAGAGGGTAGATGGTGGCGATTTAAGGGATTAAACAACTAACTAACAACATGAAATAAAACCTACGAGTAACAGCTAACTAAATAGAGAAAAACAAGGAAGAAAGACGACCTCGAGGGCTGTATGCCCAAGGTAGGAACCTCAACGGCCGCTCGCCGGAGATGGGCTGGAATCGCACCTTCAGACCTTCGCCGTACCTCAACGGAGGTGTGGAATGGCTCCCCTGTCACCGGAGCACGTCCCTACCCGCATCCGGATGTCTAAGCTGGTCCAAAGGTGGTTCAAAAGAAGAAGGGAAGGGATGGGGTTGGTTTTGAAACATGGTGGATGGGCGTGAAAGACGAGGACGAAACGGGCACCACAGCGATGCGATGCCCGAAAAATCCTTGGGCGTGTATGGTAGAAGATCGAGGAACAAAATCACAGAAGAGAGTTTCTCGAGATAGTGTAAGGAGCGGCCTAGAAAATTGGGCGAAATGAGACAAAAACGCACTCTGACAAAGCCTATGGGAGTAGGTCAGACATTTGACCGGGGTCAACTGTCAGACCATCCTGGTTGGTCCACGTGGACCAACCAGGAAAAATCCCCTAAAAAAATCAATTAAAAATAGTAAACGTTATTATTTTATTTTGGTTATTAAATAAAAAATATTTATTATATTATATAGTATTTAATTCCGATTTTTAATTATTTTTATGATATATATTTTTACAAGTTTGCACTTATACCCCTATAGGTATCTATATCTATATATTGTATTCTTTGATTTCTATTTTGTATTTTTATTTTTATTATTTTTATTTAGTATTTTATAAAATTGTAGAATACTTTTATATACACACATATATTTTTATTTCATTTTTCTGATATAATTAGTATAATTAATATAATAGAAGTATATTTTATATAGATATAAGTACAGGTAGTATACCTATGTATTTTATTTTATTTTTGTTTTTATTTAGGTTTTTATTCTTATTTTAATGTACATGATTATTATAAGTAATATTTACAATATTATAAAAATATAAAAATGAATAAATAATGAATAAAGAATAAATTGAATATTTTATTCAGTACAAGTATACAATGAGGGTCCAAAACTCAACTTTCAAACCGTAGCTCCGCCAAATGCGAAACCACCGCCATTAAATAGCTTATTTTCTTCTATATACAATTAAAGGTGAGTACGCTGCATTTGGAGTTGTCAGTTTTGAGATACGGGTCTGGGAAGTTGGGATTCTGGATTCTTATTCAGATCATAACTTTTTATCTGTACATTATTTTTCTGTGAAATCAATTTTGTATTTTTCTTTATAAATTTATCTACAACTTTCATGTACAAAGTTTCTTTATTTGATGTATAAAAAGTGGAACCAAAAATAGGTCCCAAAATGAATAAAGAATGAATAAAATGTATAGGTATTTTATCGGTGTTTTGGCCTTATCTCCCCTACTTTATTCCTTGTCGACCTATTCATCAAGATGCCTAGGTCTCGGGGGTTTTGGGTCATAAAATATTTACAATATTTTATTCTTTTTCTTTTCTTTATTTATTCTATAATTTTGGCCTTAATTACAGTATTTTAGACACTATCTGAATGCACATGCATGAATGCTAAGATGCTCTATTTAAGGGTATTTACAGGCATTTGCTAGGGTTTTTGGTGCCAAAATGATAGAATAAAGATGATGAAATGTGGATTCATCATCCCCCTATACTTTACCTTTGCTAGTCCCTAGCAAACACTTATTCAATAAGTGCAAAAAGAAAAAGAAAGAAAAGAAAAAGAAGAACTTGGATTTTATTCAATTATCAAACTTGTCCTCACAAAATCAAAGTTTGGAGCTTAAGTCGGGCCTTTGGAACTTTAGTGCGGGCGGAACCTTAGTGAGAACCGTGTTTGAAGTCCAACAGTCCCTGAGAATCCCAAAACTTTGCTCAAGTCTCCTCAATAGCCAGGTCAGAAATACTTCAACTCATACGTAAACTCTTACGACTATGAATCTGACTTGTACAGTGTAAGTGATAGTGGCTCTCCCCAACTAGAATGACAAAGAGACTGACTTCTCCAGTACGACAACCCAATGATTCCCAATCCAGCAACTCCATCCTCGAGGAGCGGGGTATTCCCTTCTAAGTTCAAGTGGCAACCAGCTCAAGAGGAGGGGGTGAAGAGAAGAATGGACGGTAGCCAGTGTAGCTACCTATCCTGGGATGCAAGACCAGTGTAGTCAAGTCATCCTGCTGCAGGCTCACATATTTGACTTTGGAACTCAAGCTTGCTTATTGACTTTACAACATATGTACATACTTTGCAGGCTTTTTATTTTTGTACATGCCTGAACTTTTTTTTCTTTTTTCTTTTTTTCTTTTCTTTTTTTTTTGAATACTATATACAGCAGCATTTACATAAGGAGTTTTTCCTCTTGAACCAGTAGACTATCCCTCTTTTGAAGCTTTATCGCAACCCACAACCTCCTGTCTTTAGACTTCCTAATCACTGGACGGGTTGGGGTGCACTTCCCTCCCTAGAGGAGGACAAGTGTTTCCACTTGTGTGCATCTCATACCGGCAAATCCAATCCCCTCACCACTCCAACTGAGTTGAGCCATGTGAAATGTGCAGGTGTCCAAGTTAGGTCATTATCAACAAGAATCGTGCGTGTGCTCCGAAATACTCTACTTAGGCAGTCAAGAATCCATTGAACCAAGTCTCGTGATCCTCAAAGAATTAAGTCAACTAGACCTGAAGTACCTCAAACCCAATTCCTATAAGGTTCCTGTTATTAGGTAGATTTTAAGGTCCAATCAAGCTCCAATCTCCGGATTTTACTTAGACTTGTTCAACTATCAAACTCAATCCGAAAAATGCGAATGCCATGCAAATGCCATGCAGAAAATATTTTTGTGATGCAATTTTCAAGGATTTTGAACTTTTTATGGATTTTTGAAAAGAAAAAGATTTTGGCTGAAAACTAGGTTAAAATATGTACACGGGAGTGCGTCTTATATTTACAAGAAGTGGATTTTAAGAATTTGCAAGGTAAGAGGTCAATTTTATACATATATACATAAGATGGATTTTTGTATGATGTGTATATTCCTCAAACTGATTTGAAAACAATTTACACAATTTTTGAAAACTATAGTCCAAAATAGTTTTTACAAACATTTTTGCAATCATTTACACACATTTGAAAATCATTTTGCAAAGGTTTTCAAAACAGTATAGATAGGTTTTTCAAAATATTTTTGCAACCATTTTTCAAACCATTTGCAAATCATTTTTCAAACATTTTTATTTCACACAAAGAAAAGAAATTTTGCAAAACACACATTTTTACACAGGTTGAAAACATGTAACAAAATATTTCAAAATAGTTTTCAATAGATGTTCACGAAGATTTTCAAACTATTTTTCAAACATTTTGCAAAAAACATTTTCACCTGATTTATTAATCAGTAAATAAAAAAATTGAGGAATAATCACATCTTTTTATTAAAGATTTTTAATGAATATTAAAGAATTATTAGCCATATTATTCGGAAAATACGAAAGTACGAGTTATGGCTACAGTATATACGTAGTATATACATCCCCCCTTTACTTAGCTTGAGCTATGTCCTCATAGATCGGAGAGAAAAGAGAAGACATAACTCGTACTAAGTATAGGCAAGTTTAAAGAATGAATGAATTAATGAATGAGAAGTTGACCGTCCCCCCTATACTTAGGATCAAATAATCCTAAGTATAGCAGACTGTACACAACGCAGGGAGGGTCAAGGGTGGGAATGAACAGATCGTACTCAAATTGTCTCCCCCTATACTTAGGGTAAGATATCCCTAAGTATAGACAAGAAGAGGAGACAATGGAGAGGATCGAAGAATGGAAATACTCGGGGTGCACGCCCCCCTATACTTAGGACAAAGTACGTCCTAAGTATGGAAAACTGTCTACAAGGGCGGCACCTTTTTGATAGATGAAGAAGATAGGAATGGAAAAGAAGAAAAGAAGAAAAGAAGAAAATGATTCAAAAGATGGAAGGATAGATCCGAGGATATACACATCACTCCCCCTATACTTAGGGTAAAAGAAGCCCTAAGTATAGGCGACAACAGGAGTGATGACACGGACGAAGAATGAACACTCAACTCGTCTACCCCTCCTATACGTAGGACAAAGTACGTCCTAGCAAGGCAAACACGAGAAATGGGTAGACGAGCAAAAACGGGAGATGGAAAGATGAACAAAGGAGAATGTACAACAGAGGTGGATGTACGTATGATCAAGAAGGTGGAAAGCAGACCTTCTTGCGAGACCGCTGAGGGATAGATCTAGTGTGGTGTATGTCGACATCGGGGTCCACAGCGGACGGAGGCCGATCAGGGTCGACACGGTGAAGGCCCTCAGTGGAATCAAAACGGAAAGGGACGAACTGATCGATGGAAGCAGTATGGCTAGGTTCTCCCTTGGTGGTCCTATGATGTGAAGGCACAGACGGGTGAGTGGAAGAAATACGACTAGGTCCGGCCTTAGAAGTCTCGCCGATATCAAAGTGAAATGTGACAAACTCATCATCCTCGGAAGAAGTGTAATCGGAGTCATCCTGCGAGTCCTCGTCCAGGTCAAAATCAAAAGGCACGAAATCATCAGTGGAAGTATACGAACTCAGATCGTCCTCAAGACTCTCACCTGAATCCTTGTCTTCAACAAGAGGTCTGAATTTATCAAAATAAATAGCAGCATCATAACCGACCTCAATCATCTTGACCTGTGAAGGGCCAGGAACGGATTTATTAGTGAAAGTAGTCAAAACGGGTCCGTCCTGTCTAGTCTTACTCAAGTCATTTGTTGCCTTATGAGGTCTCTCAAAGTAATGGGCAACATCATAAACATCCTCAATTATCTTATCATCTGCCCCCTGCTCAAATGGTTCAATTACATAAATACTCTGGATTTCATCAACACATCGCCACACACCAGGAGGAGGATTAGTGAGGTCCATGCTTTCCGACTTCCTCCCCTTTCGGGGGATCCGTCGGGGCTCATCAGGGATCGCTAAGGAAGTATCTCTAGTAGCATCAGATAGGTCACAGGCCTCAGAGTCAGCTATAATCGGTGAAGGGGCATCAGGTGCAGGTCTCTGGTCAACTGTGGGTGTGGTGATCAACACTTCGCTCTCGTCAACAGGACGGAAGCGAATCTCTCCTGATCCATAGTCAATAACGACCCTTGCAGAGGCGAGGAATGGTCGTCCCAGGATGATTGGAGATGGCTCCCCTGTGGAGTTCTCCATGGGCAACACGACAAAATCAACATTGTGGCTCGTGCCCTGAATAGAAATGACGGCGTTTTCAAGGTTACCCTTCGGCCTCTTGATGGATCCATCAGCAAGCTGAACGATCATCCTGGTTTTCTTGAGAGGCCCTAAGTGAAGAGACTGTACCAGCGAGAAGGGTAATATGCTAATAGATGCACCGCCGTCTAGGAGAGTGCGATCACATGTATAGTCAGAGATGGTGCAAGTGATGAAAGGTGTAGCTGTGTTCTTCTTCTTGGGAATGGGACGGTGTGTGATGGCGAGGGCAGTGGCCATGATCAGAATGTGACGCTCAGATCTGCTCCTCCGCTTTCTCTTCTTGGGAAGAGGAGCAGAGATGTGGGTCATGACTTGCTGAAGTGGGGTACGGATAATATCATGAATAGCAGCCACCACTTCGGGTTCAGATAACATTTTTTTGAATTTTTGGACTTCCTCCATACAAGGGAGGAAGTCGGAATCAGCGTATACACGAGGCATGCCAAGAGCAATCTGTACAGCGGCATCCTCGGGGTCAAAGGTGGGACTGGGTGTGAATGCATGTGTGGCCCAGGGCTCTGGCAAGTGGACTCTCTCCTCATAATCTTGATCATCCAAATGTCTCCCGAAATCTTTTTGGATTTTTAAATTTTTCTCATTTTTTTGTATTTTTGGCGATTGCAAGCTCCCATGATCACCTACAAGTAAATCCGAATCCCTGACGGAAGGAGCATTAATCTGATTATTCCTCAGGATAGCAAGATTATCATTCAACAAATCAATGCGCTTTGTCATCCGATTCAAGATATCGCTCATAGAGATCGAGGGAGGTGACTCCATCAGGTCAGACTCGGGTGGATGTGAATGTGGAGATGGATAATACACAGGCGGGGGCAGACGTGGGTAGAAGTCCGAGTCGTGATACTGTGGCTGAGGCAGGTATGTACAAAAATCAGAAAAATTAGGAGGAGGATCCTCCTGATAGAAGGGAGGTGGATCGGCTGGAGCGAACGAGGGGTCCGCAAAGTCCGGATAAAATGCACTCCAGGGATCCATCTCGAAGTCAAAAGGAAATGATTCGGGGGAGCACGTCGATCAAATCAAGAGAGTGACGAAAAAGGCGCAGATGCGCAGAGGAGATCTAGGACACACAAAAACAATCACAGACAGAAATGAAAATAAGACAAACTCTCAATTCACCTACTCAACTCGGTAGAGACCGTAAAATGCGGTCTTTTAATCTTGTCTGTTTTAGAGTTAGGTGAGAAGTCAAAGAATTTCACACACACTTTAGGGGGCTTGATGGGATTTGGGCACTAATCCTTAAGGTGTGCGCGAGCAAATAAAAGCGAAGACAATGAGGGGATTACTCGCCCCAAGAGAATATTTTCTTTTTGGTCGATTTTAGGGTCGAGTAATATTAGCAGTCCCAATTTTATTTGGTTATCCCTTTTTTTGGATTTTTAGTGAGTAATGCACGAGCCTAACGAGGGGTCAATTCCTTTAAGATCCTAAGTTGGCAAAATCAGAGGTAGAGAGGCGGAAAAGCAATGCAAGCGATCAAAACGATGATGGATGCTAAAGCGTAAATGCTCACCTTGCCTCCAGCACTCTACATGCAAGGATGCTCAGCAGAATTGAAACCTATTCTATATGCAAATGCAAAACCGATGAAATCGCCCTAAGTTTCAGAAATTGCTATTAGCGGGAAGAACCACAAGTTGACCGCCAATCCTCAACCCTAGAGTCCGGTCTAGGCTCACCCCTCCTCTGCTCAACAAATTGAGGGTAGGAGGAAAGCGCTTTGCGGGGAGAGCTCGCGGCGCGATGGATTGAAGGTGATAATCAACTGTTTAAATTTCACTAAGTCCAAACGCGACTATAGGTACATGCAATGTTGATTAAGATGTTTGGACCTAATTCTACGCAAGCAATCCTAAAACTAAGGGCTCAATCACACAAAAGAAATAAAATCGGAAAACAAAACAAAATAATAAAAAAAAATGTGAAGAAAAGCCGACAAAAACCGCGTCGAGCCCCCAAGTGAACAATCACTTGGAAATTAGGCTCAAGAGTCCAAGTCCGGGGGTACCTGTATTATTACAATAAAGGAGTCTCTCTCTCACTTAAATTACAAACTAAATGCACGAGAATAAAGGAAATAGAATTGTCTTCAAAATTCTCTCCTAGCCCGCCTTCGTGCTAAGTCAAGTTGCCTCACGTGGGTGCGCAGGTGCTCCTGTGAAGAGAGCTCCTCCCTCGATCCGCGTTCCTCGCAAGAAGTCAAACAAGAGAGAGGTTAGACAATTCAAACAAGAAATATCAAAAATAAGGAAAATAAAACAGACAGAGCTAAAAACCGCAAAGGTAGACAAATAGTCACAACACGAAGCAAAAACTCGAACTACGCGCTGTTGCTCCTCGGCAACGACGCCATTTGATAATCTCGAAATTCAATGTGGTTGTATCGACTCACAAGGCGAGTCAACAGTCGGTGTTTGACCACACAAATTCTGAAATTAATCAACAATTAACCCACACTAAAGATCAACAAATTAGAACTAATGTGGAGTTAAAATTTATTTTTAACTCTGCACAAATGGTGTATAGTGTCAAGTATGCAGAGAGTTCGAACACAGGGAGCAAGCAGGGTAGTTCAAGCAAAAACGCTCAAGTGTGTGTGTGAAGTGTCTACACTAAGCAAGCAAGCAAATGAAAGTTTTTGTGGGTTTTTAATTTTTATTTTTTTTATTTTATTTTAATTTTTAATTTTGTATTTTGATTTTTAATTTTCTGATTTTTATAATTTTATATTTTATATTTTTTTTCTTTTTTCAATATTGGAATATGAAAACAATGTAATAAAAGGCAAGGTAAAATATTTATAAAAAGGTGCAAAAATAACCAAAAATTCAGAAATTAAATGTTTTTAGCATTTTTATGATTTTTTACTGTTTTTGTGATTTTTGGGAGTTTTTCAAGGTGTTTTTGATATTTTCAAATACTGAAATAAAGGAAAACAATGGAAATAATGCTGGCTGTGAATAAAATGCAAGTTAAAATTAACAAACAGCAACCAAAAATTTTCACACTATTTTTCCAATAAAAAGGACAAAATAAGTGACACACAGAACCTGAGTTTGTATTTTTTGGATTTTTCTTTGATTTTATCTATTTTTTTGAAGTTTTTGATTGTTTTTAAATTTTTAGTGTTTTTCTTTTGAGATTTTTAATGATTTTTGGACTGACACTAATAGAGGATAAAATAGACAATAGGTAATTTTTTTGGAATTTTTGGAGGGGTTTTAATATTTTTTTGGTATTTTCTAAGCTAGACAGTGCACAAATAGCATGTTTTTGATTTTTAATAAATATAAAAATAAAATAAAATTAAAAACTAAAATGATAGCGTCAAAGTACACGTGTCCAGGAGCTTAAGTTCAAAATTTGAGAATTTTTGGATATGAAATGATAGGTTAAATAAATACAACAAGCATACAAAAATTAAAGGCCTGGCAGGGACCTGTATGCAAATAGATAAAATTATGGGGGCACGCCTGCAATTTTTACCAAAAATTATCAACTGAATAAAATATTCTCTGGACTAAACGCAAATGCCCAAAGCCGCAGGGGCTTTCTTGCAAAACTCCCACCCACGCGCGTGCAAGGCGCGCCTGGCAGAGGCGTTTATGCAAATATTCAAAAGTTCCTGGGCAAGTTTGCAAAATAGCCAAAACTTATATACTGCACTAAATTGTTTTAGGATTAAAAGCAAATAAGTAAAAGCCCCAGGGGGTCCCTACAAAAACCACCACGGCCACGTGCGACGCACGCGACCTGGCGGGGGGGGGGGTCTAATCAATTACACAAAATCTGGGGCTAAGTTGCAAATATTACAAAAAGCTACAGCAGCCTACGAAAGATTTAGAACTATATATATAATACCAAAAACGGCTGGGTGTGTTTGCAAAATACCCAACTCAAGAGGCTGATCGAACGGCGGTTGATGAGCTACTTAAGCCACGTGTCAGCACAGAGAGCCGCGATACCGCTTCACGGTCGACGGCCCAGATTAGAAGATGATGACTCAATCGGACGGCCTGGGCTCGCGGCTGATCCAACGGCGGCTGCTACGCGGGAAGAACAGGGCCAAAATCGACGGCTCTCGAGATGCCAGGAAGAACGGATGAGGAACTCGCCCCAGGCGAGTTTAGAACTGGTTGCGCGTGCTTCTCCGACGTCCCTCAAGCCCGCCGGCGGTCTCCCCTCGCTCCTGGAATGTTCCCCGACCCGTCGGCGAAGCCAAAATGGACGGTTGAGGTCCGATGCTCTGCCGCGAGGTCAGAGACAAAAAGGGGCACCAGGTGGCTTCGGAGCTGCAAAACTCGAACCCAGATGGGGTTCCTTGAGCCTCCCGGACCTGCAAATGAAAGCACGACACGACAGTAAAAGGGTCCAGGGGCATATGCGAGTTGGTGACGGGCGGTTTGGCGAAAATAACGCTCGCCGGAGCAAGCTCCGGCGAGGGGGTAGATGGTGGCGATTTAAGGGATTAAACAACTAACTAACAACATGAAATAAAACCTACGAGTAACAGCTAACTAAATAGAGAAAAACAAGGAAGAAAGACGACCTCGAGGGCTGTATGCCCAAGGTAGGAACCTCAACGGCCGCTCGCCGGAGATGGGCTGGAATCGCACCTTCAGACCTTCGCCGTACCTCAACGGAGGTGTGGAATGGCTCCCCTGTCACCTGAGCACGTCCCTACCCGCATCCGGATGTCTAAGCTGGTCCAAAGGTGGTTCAAAGGAAGAAGGGAAGGGATGGGGTTGGTTTTGAAACATGGTGGATGGGCGTGAAAGACGAGGACGAAACGGGCACCACAGCGATGCGATGCCCGAAAAAATCCTTGGGCGTGTATGGTAGAAGATCGAGGAACAAAATCACAGAAGAGAGTTTCTCGAGATAGTGTAAGGAGCGGCCTAGAAAATTGGGCGAAATGAGACAAAAACGCACTCTGACAAAGCCTATGGGAGTAGGTCAGACAGTTGACCGGGGTCAACTGTCAGACCATCCTGGTTGGTCCACGTGGACCAACCAGGAAAAATCCCCTAAAAAAATCAATTAAAAATAGTAAACGTTATTATTTTATTTTGGTTATTAAATAAAAAATATTTATTATATTATATAGTATTTAATTCCGATTTTTAATTATTTTTATGATATATATTTTTACAAGTTTGCACTTATACCCCTATAGGTATCTATATCTATATATTGTATTCTTTGATTTCTATTTTGTATTTTTATTTTTATTATTTTTATTTAGTATTTTATAAAATTGTAGAATACTTTTATATACACACATATATTTTTATTTCATTTTTCTGATATAATTAGTATAATTAATATAATAGAAGTATATTTTATATAGATATAAGTACAGGTAGTATACCTATGTATTTTATTTTATTTTTGTTTTTATTTAGGTTTTTATTCTTATTTTAATGTACATGATTATTATAAGTAATATTTACAATATTATAAAAATATAAAAATGAATAAATAATGAATAAAGAATAAATTGAATATTTTATTCAGTACAAGTATACAATGAGGGTCCAAAACTCAACTTTCAAACCGTAGCTCCGCCGAATGCGAAACCACCGCCATTAAATAGCTTATTTTCTTCTATATACAATTAAAGGTGAGTACGCTGCATTTGGAGTTGTCAGTTGTGAGATACGGGTCTGGGAAGTTGGGATTCTGGATTCTTATTCAGATCATAACTTTTTATCTGTACATTATTTTTCTGTGAAATCAATTTTGTATTTTTCTTTATAAATTTATCTACAACTTTCATGTACAAAGTTTCTTTATTTGATGTATAAAAAATGGAACCAAAAATAGGTCCCAAAATGAATAAAGAATGAATAAAATGTATAGGTATTTTATCGGTGTTTTGGCCTTATCTCCCCCTTCTTTATTCCTTGTCGACCTATTCATCAAGATGCCTAGGTCTCGGGGGTTTTGGGTCATAAAATATTTACAATATTTTATTCTTTTTCTTTTCTTTATTTATTCTATAATTTTGGCCTTAATTACAGTATTTTAGACACTATCTGAATGCACATGCATGAATGCTAAGATGCTCTATTTAAGGGTATTTACAGGCATTTGCTAGGGTTTTTGGTGCCAAAATGATAGAATAAAGATGATGAAATGTGGATTCATCACTGAGGTACTAGCCGTAGCAGACGTACTGGAAGATGCGAAGGCTGCTACATCTGAATGGCCTCTTGGAGATCGTAAAGAAGCAGGAGGCATGATATCCCGCAGTCTAGCTACGAGTTCATCAAATCTCTGATCATAAGTGGGAGCAGTTGGGGACTCAACCTGTTCTACTACACGAGCTGATGCCGGAAAGCCATGCTTGGAATAGCATGTATCCTCGGTATGTCCTTGACGGTGACAATACGTGCATGGCTGACGAATGTGACCTCCTCTACCACGAGGTCCATGTCTACAGAAAGAAGAAGAGCCTCCTCTCCCTCGGGAGGCTGCCATTGCCGAAGAATTCTGGCTAGTGGTTGTGGACAGAACAATAATTCTGCTAAGCATGCAGAAAGCTTCCTCCATGGGAGGAATAGTGGCATCCGCTAGAATTTAGGAGCGAGCAGCATCATATTCAGGGTCAAGGGCTGCTAGGAATACACCAGCCATGGTAGCATTCTTATATGTCTTCTACTGCTCTGGAGTCGCCGTTAGAGACATGAAGCTGTGGAGCTTCTCAAACATCCCACACAAGGATGTATAAAATGGATGAAGAGGGCATCAGTTCTGCTTGATAGTGAATATGTCATGTTGGAGTTGGAGGATCTTCGTCTTGTTCCTCGCTTGAGAATATGTTGATGCGAGGATGTCCCACATCGCTTTAGCAGCATGCTGATGTAACACATCATTGACGATCTTGATCGTCAATGTACAGGAAGCCAAACTTTGGCATATGCATTGTATGCCTCCCACAAGGCGTTTACCCCAGTTTTCTCCACCGGCTCCTCCTCGGTAAGAATGTGTTTCTTACCATTAGACTTCATAAGGCTCATGAACTGCATAGTCCGGATCTCATAGTTTGTCCTGTCCATTTTAACAATAGGTGTTGGACCTCTGAAAGCGCCTGTGGCGGGTATATCGACTTTGTTCTCAGACATATTGCTGGATGTAGAAAACTAGGGTTTTGTATACCAAAGAGTGAATGCCTACACATACATGCGTGGATTTGAATGCATATGTAGACTTATGCACCCAAATCCATCAACCAGATCAAGGGACCAATGACGGCGGCAAAGACTGTGTTGCGCAACGACGATTGGAGAGGTGGCCTTGACTGAGAGGCAGCCTCGGCAGAGAGGCGACCTCGGGAGAGTGCTGGCGATGGAGGCGGGGGCAGGGAGGGCTGGCTGGTGAGGCGGCGGTGTGGAGACCTGACGGCGCTGGTGGGGCGGCGGAGAGGAGGGCCGACTGGTGGGGATCTAGGGTTAGGGTATTCATATTCATCAGATGCAAAATTTGAATATCCATATCCATATTTGTATTTATCAGATTGATGCAACCATGAATTTGGGAATTTTGATAAATTAGGGGTTTCCAACCCAAATTGCTTATTTTAATGTGCTCGTCTATTTTTGTCTACGTTAGATAAATTGAGATTGATTGCAATCTCAACATTCATTGTAGACAATGTTAGGTAGAGCAACTTTAGGTAGTCAATTAAAGTTATTAGGAGCCACTTAGGATTTTATTTAGTTTATTCTGTTACTATATTTGTAATAGCACCCCTCCCTATACAAAGGGGGCAATAGTCCATTGTAAAATGTTATGAATTGTGGTTTTGGACAGTGCTCCTCCACCATTACACCCCCGCAATTCTAAGGTTTCTCGTATCGTCTCGTTTCTCTCATCTCGCAAGGCGAGTCGTGCATCTTTCTCTCCTCTCTTCTCCCTTCCGATTAGGGCAAGATGACCCGTGACCCTTGAAGTTGGCCCTGGAAGGGGGATGCTTGGAGAACCACAAGCGATTCACTTGTGTTGTTGTGTTTGACCATTCACCAAGTTTGGACAATTAGTTGATGTACCTTTGTGAGGAATGGTTGCCATTTTCCTAGGAGGACAATTCGCATTTTATCAATGAAAAAGGTGTAGATGTCCTTTCTGCCCTTGTGGTATGTATTTTGCGGTCATACTGTAAATGTCGTCCCAGTAAGATGTGACACACATCCATAGGTGCAATGTAACACCAGACCTCGTCTTTGTAGGTTGATCCAATGGAAAATTTACAAATTCACAATCAACCTAAATGACAATATCCATATCCTCTTCACAACAAATACTAATAACTAGTCCGCACTTTCATCACATGCATTCTATGATTAGAGTATTTGTATTCTGTGTTTGTTTATATCAATATTTCTAGTTGTGTGGATGTTCCCCTAGCCCACCTCGGGAAGTTCCTAGAGGGAACATCATGAGGAATGTATGCTGCGTCACGTCGCAAGGTGTCGAAGGAGGCTTGATTTTAGACCAAGGCTCATTTTGAGTTGTCGGTTCATAGGCCTAGCAGTGCAATAATTAAGTGGCACAAGGGTCCTGGTACTATCCAGGTGTGAATAATCCCGGAGGTGACCTTCATGGAATCTGCAGATCTGATGCTTTCCTCCACTTTTTGAGGAAGCGCTAAACATCTGGCACTTGATACGGGGACAAAGGCTCCCCATGTCCCAACCAAAACTCGATTGGGAGAGAGCAGGGATCCAACATACAAGCAACCCGGAGAAAAGGCTCTCCACTCTGATATGTCCTGGCGGTGCTGGCTGCTGTTAGAGAAGGTCGCTGACATGAAAAGCCAAAGGCAAAAGCAAAGAAAAATGCTAACTATATAAATATGTTATAAAAATGCAGCGAAAGGCCCATTCGACTAGCGTCTCAGCTACTACTGAATTTGTAGCTGCCATCTGTTAACATGCATATCCTTTAATGGTAAACAGCCACTTAGCATCTTATATTATCTTGATTAGATGGCCTTCCCACTTGCAAAAAGCCACTAGATACTGTAATACCATGCCTGTTATTTTCCTCCAAAAAAACCCTACGTGCTCTTTCTTGAAACACAACCATGGAATGCTTGACCTTGATGGGTTAGTAGTTGATTTTTCGGTAGAACAAAGAATTATCTTCGACTTTTTTGTTGTAAAAGAACTGGTTATTAGATTAAAGTGGATTCTGGGCTATTCTTTACTAATTCTAATTAGTTCTCCATTTTCAAACTTCAGATCTTACATGCAAAAGTTACGTCCTTGTCTCGTTTTCATCTAAAAGAACTCATGTTTTTGTTCAGTCCCTTTTAACCATGCTTGTTGCTTATAAAGTTAACTTCTTTGGTTTTAATGGTTATCCTTTGTTCTTTAGGCTTCTAAGTTTGTTCATGGATTTTCCTTATAGGTTGAAGACATTAAAGAAAAAGGAATTGAACTTGAGTTCTCTCCGGATGTAAAGGTATGTAATGCAGTTGCATAGACTTCAATTGTCGGACATTTCTATCTAGTATTTTCTGTCTTCTAATTACAACGCTAATCTATTATAGGCTAGATTCCTGCAGCTGATGCCTTTGCGGTCTATCTCTCGTTTTTGGGGTTCCTTGACAAGCATGGTAGGTTGTTTTTGCATTAAAAAGCGCTGAATTTTCTCATATAATCATATTTTATTCACTGTTATTTTCCATCGCCGTGGCTCCTATTACATTTTTGCTTCTGTCATGCAGTTATGAAGCATGATAAGTAGTTTATCTTGCTTAGAGCATGGGTCTTATTTAGAGACGGGATTAATTTCTGGGAAAGGGACAAGCTATTTATCATATATTGATGCAGGAATGACATAATAACACAAATGATGCATATTTTTAGATGAATACAACAACAAGAAGAAACCCTCGTTGATGGTGAAGGAAAGTAAGCTACCATATGAGACTAAGGTTTCACCATAAACCATCAAATATTAGAAAAAAGTTCAAAACGGATCTTTTTGTAACCATTAGTTATAATTTGGCCATTTGAACAGCTGATTTTCCATCTTTCATCTTTAATATCTTCCCCCCATTTTACATGGTATATCATCATTGCTTTCCAATGAATTTCATTGAATGCAACATGAAAACCAAAAGTGGCCTTTTGTATTTACGTTTTCTATCGAATGACCTTTCATGTTGTTGAAAACGATCTTATGACACAACCAATAACATTAAAACAATGATTTATGTAGGCCGAGGCAATCGTGATGATCATCCTACTCTACAATAGGACCTAATGGAGTCTTGCCTTCATAATAAACTTCTTAAAGATTATAAGAAGCTTGTGTAAGGCCTGGAATATTGTAACATGATTGTTATGAATTTCTAATATATTTAGTGGTGGGTCCCGACTCGGGATACCACCCTCTTTACATTGAAAAAGAATAAACTTCTTAATGATTATAAGAAGTATGGGGGTCCTTATATAGGCCCTCCACTTTACACATGTCTCAACGCTTTAACGGGGAGCAATCTAACTTATTACTCTAACACTCACTCTCAAGCTTGTGCTGAAAGAAATGCATATTGTTTCATAAGAAAACCTTATCACATCTTCACTCATACTAAAGCTAGGAGAAGACCCACTCGAATCAAAAAATGATGGGAGGAGAAATACACAAAGAGATGTCATTGGGAGTGGGCCCATGTTTAAGGGAGATGGTTAAGTGGAGGACGGGGAGATGAAGCTAGTTGGAGTGTTGTTCTTTATGTGATCAATTAGATGGGCAACACAAGTAGAAGACAATCCCAAGCAATATTGGTATGGGTCGATTCCAAATAACGATGGAGTTATCCTCTCCTTCCCATGCAACAATCTCGGAAACAGGCCTTTCCTTAATGGAAACTTAAAGAAACATACTACCTTCACATGAAAGCCTTAAAAATAACTTTTTTTGCAAGCCTAAAAAATGACTTTGTCTTATACATGGAAGGATCTTGAGAAGGGTCCTCTGACTGAGGAAGCTCAAAGAAGAAATCTCGTATCAATGATAATAAATAACGAAGGATGAAAGGCAAATTCCTTAGTAATGTCCCGTGAATACATAATTTCCTAGATACAATGTTTTGTTTACTTCAATAATGTACTGGTGTTGTACCTTTGATATGCACCTTCCACTATTGCATTCTGTGAATGTGACAAGCTTATGTCGCATGTATGAGTTGCGACATGCACTGAAATCCCTGGATTGTTTAAGTCCCTATGTCGGACCCTCTTCTTTGCTCACTTCCCCAATTCGACGAAGCATGGCGTCTTGTTTTGGTGACATCTCAAAGCTTCCCTCGTTGCTCTTTCTCCGCCAGTGCGCCGCCTCCTCCCTTCCCCGTCGTCGACGCCGCATCTCCCTATCTTCGGAGCCCTTTGGCGCCTCCTCTTTTAATGCTTCAACTGGTGGTGCTCCCCCACATAGCTCTCCAAGCCCTAGGTAAAGACGAATCTGTTTGGTGTTTGGGTTTGGGTGTTTTGTGAATCATGTTATTTCAACCAAATTGAAGGACACACGATGATTACTTAATGCCTTTTTACTTACAAGTCCATTGCTTACCCATGTGTTAGGTCGGAATGGAGTTGATTTATTGCATGTTTCATTTAAAGGGTATCATCAGTGATTCGTCGAACACCAATGTGCGTGGTTTAGGCTTAACTCTAACTGTTTTGCATGATGAGTTGTTGAATCTAGTTCATCGAAAGTTCAACTTGGACAAGAACACCCACCAAATTAAATTGTCAAATCGCATCGTACGCGGGACGCGAGGAGCCTATGTTAACATCCATTGTGGATGATGATGACATACACATCATTTTTCTACTTGTTAGGAGAATTGAGAATCAACACTCACTGAGATTATTATTGAGAGTCATTCGGGTTCGTTGGCACCAAATGTGGATGACCTTTATGATCGCTTCACATCGGGTGATGTGGTTTGGAGTACCAGTGACCCTATATCCCGACCCATACAAGTTCATGAATTCATGAGTGGAGGGCAGATATTGTCGGTGCTGTAGACTGTTGATGCTGGAGGGATGGCGTTTTCGCGGTGGAGAAGGCATTCAAAGCGTTGATGGGACCTACGACATATGACCCGAGAGGATGCGAGGCAGACTGCAAAAGAATTTAGAAATGGATAGTTTCGAATCGAGCTAAGATCTTCTTGTGGATTTGTAGAAGGACAGATTGCTAACTGGAGATCGTCTGACGCTTCCTAAATCGCCACTGCCGCCCTGATTGGGCTCTTCCAGATTGCAACCAAGCTTGGACGGAGGCTCCTGGTGTGACAGGCTACTTCTCGCACCACCTTTGCCTGCAGAGAAGTTGATGAGGTTCGTGGTCTGCTCGAATTGTGAGCACGATTGGAGATCCTTGAGAGGGGCACTGGAAAGGGCATCGTCTTTTTTTTCCTTCGCTTTTCCTGTTGATGGACTGGAGGAGCATTGCAGGGGTGCACTACAGATGTGCGAGTGCTGCTGCGGTCGAACATTGGTGGCTGCGCTGCTCGAGTTGTACATGCGATTCCTTGAGTGCACGGATGGCTTGTACAAGAAGGTGCTCGAGATTGGTTCTATGATATGCAAATCTGGAGGTATGGATGTGCTGTGGAATTTAGGGTTCGAACAAAACCCTAATAACTTGGAGAAGATGTTGATCGGAGCTGATGATGCCAGGGCCAGCCACAAGATGTTATGGACCTAGGGTTTCGTGAACAAAGCCTAGCCTGGAGGCGTGCAAAATTATGGCTGAAGGGTTCCCAGAAGCCCTAGAACTTGATGTTGCTGTCGACCTTCAGAACTAGAAGAATTCGGGTTTCAGAAGAAACTCTAGAATTGAATCTTGAATTGATCTGATGCCATGTAGAAAACAATAATGCGGAAGCATATCCGGGATAAAGAATAATAAACAAGGAAGAACATCAGGATTTTACGTGAACCTTACTCTGTGAGGAGCATGATGAAATCATGAGAGAAGGCCTCTCAAGGACCGAGTATTGTGTATTGCTTTCTCTCAATTGTTACAATGGGTGTGGGGTTTTTTTTATATAGTCCATTAAGACCGAGTCCCACTCATATTAGATGTGGGACTAAACTAGTGGATGTGATTATTGGATCACACATACTCTAACAGTTACACCTGCTGTTAAGCCTCCCACTAAATATATGCAAACACCACAAGTCCCTAGGAGGAACATGATGGAAGAAGATGTAAGGGGTAGTCAACCCGCTTACTGTACACTTAAGCCGCCCTCAGTGTTGATTTTTGAGGATGACAAGGTACATGGAGTTCTTAAATATCAATTATTGGTGATGGTTCACGCTTAAGGCCATTTGACCAACTAGAGGTTTTGAGGACATTCCAAGGGAGGAGGAGATATATAGAGAGAGAGAGAGACGGAGGAAATTTGTAATGTAACTTTCACTTTTTTGTAATGTGACGCATGTTAGTGGTGCTTTATTGTAATGTAACGCGTGTAACTCTATTGTGGTTTCTATTTATACAATGTTATGTTTTCTGGCAATGAAATTATCTCTAACATGATAGATTCCCAATTAAGATGGATGTTGTATTTGCATACTAGTAACACATAAATTTCAAACGAACTGGAGGGTGGACAGTTTCATTTCCAGGGCTTTTAGCAGATGTCACATACATCATGTGCAATACAGGAATTTGGCATTTTTCATTTCCAGGGAATTCAGCAGATGTCGCAGAAAGCATCTGCGATATACATGCTGGTTTTTTCGTTTACAGGGATTTCAGTGCATGTCGCAACTCATACATGCGACATGAGCTTATCGCATTCACGGAATGCGATAGTGGATGGCGTATATCAAAGATGCAACACCAGTACAATATTGAAGTAAAAAAGACATTGTAAACTATCCAGGGAATTATATATTCTCGGGACATTTTAAGGAATTTGCCTGCTTGGGCTCATCAGTTCACCACTAGTTTTTTTGGAGGAAAGACTGCAGGATTTGTTTAACTATCATCAACAATCTTGATGATATGGAGAGACATTCTGATGGGAGGGAATCTGTTTGTGCTAAGTTGGTAATTTCTCAATCAAGGAAGTGCACAATTCTCTCTCTATGCCAGCTGTGTTTGACCCTGGAGATTTAGCCGTGACCGCAGAATGGTTTGGAGTTCAAAGATGACAACATATGTGGATATTTTTCTTTAGCTTTTGAGAAGTGAATATGTGATAAACAAACATGCATATAGCCAAAATTCTACATGTCAATGATGTGGATTGTCCGATGTGTGGAAATGCTCCCAAAGATGCTGACCATCTATTCTTTACCAGCACACAGTTAAAGGAGGTCTGGCTCCGCTCTGCAATTGATCGATTGGATTTTTCTGGTGCTGAGGGCTTCTGTATTCTTTTGTGGTTGGTGTACTCAGGTTTGTAGTTAGGGAAGCTGCATCCTTTTTCTCTGTTGTGGCATGTGAGCCATTTGGTTGGCTGGAATGGAGTTGTTTTCAGGAAACGTTTTAGTATATGGCAAGGCTCTCTTTGGTTCGTGGTTCCTATAATTTCATGTATATAGTAATCATGTTTAATACAAAAAGCGGGTATATACCGGCTGGACTGTTTACCCCCTAAAAATGATATCTTATTTATTAATTGAAAAATCTTAATGTACGGAATTTATACCTTTTGAGATATTTCCATGATTTTCAGCTCGCGAAGTTATGTACTTCGTAGTTTTAGAGCCATGGTCTCGGCCTAGTCATTTATTTTTTTTGAGCTCCAAAAAGGGGGTAACACGCTATGGTATCTGCCCCAGTTTATTTGAAAAACCAGAGAAGAAGAACTTGCAGTAGCCAAAACTCAACTATAGTCCTAGAGTGGAATATTACATTTTCACAGTAAAAACAATGCGAGGGAAAAATGACATCATTTCTAGCTAACCAAGTTGCCCAAACAACCGTTAAAGGTAGCAAAATTTCCTCTCTCGATCTACTTTTGGCTTCCACCGGCGAGGTCTAGAACATTTCTAAATTTTGAGTATTAATCCATCTCGGATCGTAATTAGACCAAATATGTGAAGTTAGAGAGCAGTGGAAGAGGAGGTGATCAATGGTCTCCACGTGAATGTTGCAAAAGGGGGCAAGTATTGGACGCAATTGCAAATAGTCTGGCACAACGGTCTCTTGTCATGATATATTTTCTTCTGAGAAGCCACAAAAAGAAACCAATTTTCCCCAGCATCTTTAGACTCCAGATGAGGTTGCAATCTCTAATGATGACATCTGATCTTGAGGGTGGTGGTCTGCAAATCACTCCATATGCTTCACCGAGAAAGAACTGCCCTTCCATACCAAGTGATCTCTACCGAACGAAGGCCTGCCAAGTTGCCTTAGCGCCTCCAGAAGAGTAAGGAACTCCTCTAATCGTTGGTCAGAGAAGTTGACAAAAAAAGAGGGCATCCAATTCCCATTGTCCCAAAAGTCAGCAACACTAGCGCCGCGGTCTGCAGCCAAAGCAAAAAGGCGGGGGAAACTATTGCATAGCGACCCATCTCCCATTCGGTTATCTGTCCAAAATGCAAAAGAACAACCGTCTCCAAGCACTGGTCTAAAAAGATCATGGAAGTGCGACATGACCGAAACAATCCCTTTCCAGAAAGGCGACACTTGCCCACCCACAAGATGATTCTGTTGGCTCGGGTGACACAATCCGTAGATGCAACTTAGTAGTCTGCAGCAAAGATCATCAACTCCGAAAGAATGCCAAATAAGATCAGAGCACGAGCTAAGCTTTATTTCCTGGAGAAGAACGACATCACGGCCCCAATCAACGAACCTCGACCTATGAACCCTTCTCTTCTCCTGGTCGCTCAGACCCCTCGCATTCCAGGTAAGAACCTTCATGGAAAACGGTTTGAAGGCCCCGAGGTGCGGAGTGGCCCCGCCATAGCTGCAACCGAAGACTTAAAGTCCAAAACTGACAATCTACATGTTTTTGATCGACGTAGCCTTCTATATCTCTTCACACACGTTTTCCCCGCATCCATCTCTGACGCCAGTGGTGGCTCCACTGGAGGCTCCGATGTACATGACCTCCCAGGAGCATCGGCTGCGGCCCCTTCCAAGGCAATGCGGACTTCATCAATGTACCTCATTGAAGGTGAAGCATCCGTAGTCCAAAAAGGCGGTGAAAGAATGTCACCAAAGCCCTCCTCGGCCTGGTCATTTATATAACTGTTATATCTTTCATATATAATTTAATCTAATTTGTAGTGAGTTCCAACTCAGAATCCCACCCCCTTTCTCTAAAAAGTTATAGACTTGCGAAATGACATTGAAATCAATAGTTGAGGCCATGCTTGAATTATGATCCATCATTTGCATTGATGCTCGATCTTCCCTGTTGGAAGTTGCGGCGAACCCTTCCATCTGAAAATGGTTGTCACGCCCATGCCAGGAGGGGGTTTGGGGGGGGGGCACGAGGGAGCAAATTCTCTCCCAAAATAGATCAGAAACGATGTTATTCAGTCGGATTGGATTTATTACTGGATATGCTGATACTAGCGGTGCATACATAAATTCCTTAGGGTTATGGTTTTGGCAATCACGCGTTGTCAATCCTATGTAACCCCTTTCTTCTTCCCACATAGTTAAGAGCAATCATCATCACCTAACAACATTGTCTGGAAACATATGAACTTTGTTAATCCGTGTGTATATATGATTGCATCTTTGTGCTGGTCACCTGTTACTGAGTTCAGAGAGGTGCTGCTTCAACGTGGGAGGAGGATGGGGGAGGGTGTTGGGAAGTGGAGGAAAGTTAAGTTGGAGAAGTTGGTAATTACCTAGAATTTCTAATAATTTATTTAAGAAACAATGGAACTAATGAAAGGCTGTTCATGTAAATTGGTTTAATTTCACCAGGGCACCGATATATTAACTTAGGTTCACGGCCTTTCTGCTTAATATTGAAAAATTATGGGAGGAATCAGTGAATGGCCCTTCATCCAAAAAAACTTCTAGTAACAATCATCCTTGCCAGGGTTATCCTTAATGGCTTTTAAAAAGCTTCCCTTTGAATGAGTCATTGTAGTCACATTTGTAAACTTGTGAAATGCAAAGGCTAAAACTACGGATATTAATCAATGTAGGATTTTTTGTGTGCCCAACCTTTTTAAAATAACGGTTTTTGTGCTCATCATTTTTCTAAGTCATTTCTTTTTTGTACAGATTGTTTATTATGTATGAATTTCTAGAAATGGACTCTTATAACCAAGGGGGCTTTTCTAGCCTTATATGTTGTTTCATTATCTCTATATTTATGCAGGCAGTTGCCTATAAGCTTTTTACATTCTTTTTTATTTCTCGCTTCTATATAGGCTATGTATTTTCTTTAAAAGTCCATTTTCACATCAGGAAATCCCTGTTCCGCTGCGTTCTGCTGTCTATAAGGCATGGGCTCGAGCGTTTCATTCAAGTTAGATCCCTTTCTTCATTGCATGGAATGAAATTATTCCAAACTGTTTATTTACATGTTCATGATTTTTTTTGATAAATCAGGACAGTCATTTAATTGAAATCTTTTCAACCTTCGCTACTCTATAGTTTGATATTTCATTATAGTACTAGATATTGACTTAAGGCTTTCCTTTCCTTCTTATTTATGAAACTTTTATTATAGTGACCATGAATGCACAAATGAACATGTACAAATAAAAGGTTGAACATCAGAGGTGGGAGAAAGATAAAAAAACTTGAGATAGACGGGAGGTAATATTATAGGAAGAGGTGTCTGCACGAATGAGATGACAGGACAAAGTTCTTCCATGCAATGACGAGTTGCTGAATACGGAATTACATCCTTTCCCTCATTCTTGATGGGGGACGATGCCTGGAAGATTGGGATATTGGGTGAGCTGCAGTGGCCCATTACCGTGATCTAACCAGGAAGGTTAGTGGTAATGGCTAGAGGTTCCTGGAGCGTGGAGGACGCGGGGTTTCTCCATTGAAAGTGATTGACTTCCTTCAATCCTTTTGCTCGGAGGAGGTTTGTTCTGCGCTTGTTTATCTGAATGTTGAGGGCCCAACAAACCTTGATGAGTTTTGGTGTTCTTCACGGAACTCTGAGAACGAGTAAAGGATGATGTATTGGGTTGTCTTGAACCAAGGAGGCCAGAGTAGGTAATTTTTGTCTTGAAACCGTTACCACGACCATCATCATTTTGCTTCCAAAAAACATTCCTCCATTTACATCGTCTTTCATACCCAGGGATAATTCCAATGTGATGTATTTAATTGTGGCAAAGGTCCTTGCAAATTGTCTTAGGGAGGTTCTATATGACATTAACTTCTTGTTTGTACCCACTTAAATGGTATGGTGGAAGTGCAGTGTGCCTACCACCCAAAAAACCATGGTTTAAATCCCCCTTGTGGGGGTTGTGTTAGATAGTCGACAACCATAATAGAAAATAGTCGAAATTTTCAACATGGATTTGAGCAAGAATTCATGTAGCCGACCTTATTTATAGTAGGAGAAGGCTTGCCATTTTTTTGTAGACATTTTTCATCCTTGGAAAATATCTGATGGATAACATGATAATGGCCTTAAATGTCATCCCAAATTGGGAAAGAAGGTAGATTAAGGGGTTTTCATGTAAAGTTGGCTTTTCCAAAGTTTTTGACATTGTGGACTAGCAGTTCATCTTGATATCACTACATAGACGAGGTTTCCCTAATGAATTGGTGGCTTCCATTAAGAGGGGCGTGATATAATTTCACACTTTTTCCTAATTAATGGCATGTTAAAGGGAGGGTTTATCCGACTATAAAGAGGGGTCAAACAGGATTGCACGCTGTCACCTCTTCTGTTTGTTCTCGTAACAGAAATGTTAGCAATATTGGCGAGCCATGGAGTAATGTTTAGTTACACCTCCAGTTATAATCAGGACATTTCCATTCCTTTACTCGATTACATAAATGATATAATTTTTTTCATTGATTGGAGAGTGTTGGGAAAAAAAATTAAGAGTTGTGTTTATTCATTGAGCCCTAGGCTCTCTTATATAGGGAGAGACCTATGGGCAAATTACATACGGTAGAAAAAATTGAAAGGGAAATAGATAAAAGATACAAGAACATAAAAATAAACTTCTACACTCCCCCTCAAGATGGAGCATAGATATCTATCATGCTCATCTTGGATAAGTACTTTTGGAAGGGGCCCCGAAGCAAAGCTTTGGTAAGAATGTCCGCCGTTTGGTCTCTTGAGTTGACATGGGTTGTAGAAATGAAGCCTTTCTGGATCATATCGTGGGTATAATAGCAATCAACCTCGATGTGCTTGGAATGCAGGGTTATTGGCAATGAATAATGCAACCTGATTGTCGCATTTTAGCGACATGGGAAGACGAACATCTATATGTAGATCTGTTAGGACTGCGCGAACCCACATCACTTCTGTACATGCTTGGCCCATAGCCCTATACTCCGATTCAACACTGGATCTTGCAACCACGGTTTGCTTCTTACTCTTCCATGAGACAAGTGACTCCCCAACAAATATAACAAAGCTTGATATAGACTTCCTGTCCTGTGGGCACCCTGCATAGTCTGCATCTGCGCATGCTGAGATAGTAATAGTACCCTCCTTTCTGAACAACAGTCCTGCACTTGGAAATGACTTAAGATACCTTAGTATCATATGTATAACATCTATGTGTACCTGACAAGATTGTTCCATGAACTGGCTCACTTTATTGACTGCAAATGAAATATATGGTCTGGTAATAGTAACATAAAGAAGTCTCCCTACCAGTTCTCTGTATCTTCTCCTGTCAACCTCCTCAGTATCATCATCATACATCTTCATGCTTGGATCCATAGGTGTAGAAGCAGGTCGACATCCAAGCATACCTGTGTCACTTAGCAAGCCAGTGACATATTTTCTCTGAGTCATCACAAGTCCTTGTTGATTTCTAGAAAACTCCAATCCCAGAAAATATCTAAGTACTAGATCCTTGGTGACAAATTCACGACCCAAAAATTCTTTTTCTCTTTTTATTCCCTGCATATCATCTCCTGTAATAAGTATATCGTCAACATACACCATAATGACAGCCATACCTCTGGAAGTCCTCTGTACAAAGAATGATCTGCATTCGACCTTTTAAACCCTTGCTTCTCAAACAAATCTGAGAGCTTTTGGAACCAAGCTCTCGGGCTCTGCTTTAGGCCATAGATTGCCTTATGAAGTCTGCACACATGTAAACACTCCCCCTCAACAGTAAACCCAAGTGGCTGCTGCATGTAAACTTTTTCTTGAAGATCACCATATAAAAAGGCATTCTTGACATCCAATTAAAACATGGGCCAATCTCGAATCATGACAACAGATAAAAGAATTCGTAAGGTAGAATGACGAGCAACAAGAGAAAAAGTGTCAAGATAATCTACCCCATACGTCTGAGTAAAGCCCAGAGCAACCAGTCGAGCCTTGTACCTATCTATACTACCATCTGCATTGTGCTTCACCGTAAAAACCCACTTGCAACTTACAATATATGCCCCAGTAGGAGCTGGAACAAGGACCGCCGCTCTGATACCATGTTGGGAAAAAATAAGAGTCGTGTTTATTCCTTGAGCCCTAGGTTCTCTTATATAGGGAGAGACCTATGGGAAAATTACATACGATAGATAAAAAGAAAGGGAAATAGACAGAAGATACAAGAACATAAAAATAAACTTCTACAGAGAGTTGTGGAGGGTAAGAATGCTTCATTGACCTTGACTTATTTAGTGATGTCTAAAAAATGGTGAAGCCTTTTCCCACTATAAGTAGGGTCGGCTACATGGATTCTTGCTCAAATCCATGTTAAAAGATTTGACTATTTTTTATGTTGGTTGTCGGCTACCTAACGCAACCCCCACAAGGGGGATTTGAATCCATGTCTCTTGTGTGGTAGGCACACTGCACTACCACCAGACCATTTAAGTGGGTACTATTCAGTGATGTCTATGGTTTGAAAATCAATAGAGAAAAGTCTGCATTTTCCCTTTGGTCACAGTTGAGAGGAGGCAAATGCATGTGGCAAGGCTATCTCTTCTTCGTGAGCAACTTTACCTTTGCAGTATTTGGGGCTCATGCTAACTCGTGTGCATTTACGTCAAAGATACCGGTTACCACTGAATGAGACACTGGAGCAACAAATGGCTGGTTAGGAGACTAATTGTATTCCAAGGGGACATGTTTGTGTTGTTGAAATTAGTTCTGACAATATTTTCAATCTTTTTTCTTTCGACGAGACGTGTCCCCTTGGGAGCGTGCCGTCGTCTGGGCGATTCTTTTGGTCTATCTATTCACAAAAAAATTGAGTAATACCTCTCGTGGATTGGGATTGTGTGTTCTTCAATTAAAGGAAATGAACGAAGCCCTTCTGTCCAAGTGGATTTTGTGCATTTGGGGAAAGGGATGATCTTCCATGTCACCTTGTTGACAATTTATAAAGTGAGATCGGGTCTTTCCATTGCAATGGAAGATACAAGCTTTCTTTCCAACTTCTAGTGTGAAATTTGCTCTGTTTGCCCGAGGTAAGACTACATCTGAGCTAGGTGGTTGACAACATGAAGAGTTTTTAGTTATGGAAGGAAAACGGGTCTGAAGAAGGGGTACCATGTAAAAGATTTTCACATCTTTTCACCTTGTTGGAAAATCAGGACATCTAGATGACAATGGTTTGGTCCGATGAAATGTGGGCATCATCGTTCTCTTTTTCCTTCTTAAAATAATGAAAAACGGATTTCCTTGCAATTATAGATTTTCTCAAGTAGGTCAAAGTTTTCGGTTTGTGTCGCGAGTACTAGAGGCGGGAGCGTGTCCCTTTTTCGTGAAAAAGGCTTACATAACCTTTGTTTCATCACAGGAGGCCGACACGACCATTCATCTGATTTATTTTTAAAATTATATGGTCTTCAAGATTACCTTTGATTGTGAAGGTCTTTTTGAGGTTACTGCAAGGGGGCGCTTGTTGACAAAGGCTCATCAGCAAAAATTTCTGCATTTTGCTGTTGTTTCCTGTCCAAGATGCTAGGTTAGTCCGGAGGATGACACACACCTCTTCTTCTCTTGCTCTAACTTAGGGAGGTCTGGACCTTGGCATTTAATTGGCTTTACACCTCTACTTTATCGACTTTTTAGGATTCACTCATATCTGCTTGTACCAACGCTATATGTGGTTGTTGTCGACAATTTGCTGTCCTTGGGAAATTTGGTTAGATCGAAGGGGCTTATTTTTTAAACGAGATCGGACTATGCATAACATGCTAGGGCTCTATTTGAGAATTGGTGCTTGCAACTTGTTTTCTGTTTTTTAATAGAATTTCCTAGGCTGTGCCCTCATCTTGGAACCATAATATCAACTTTGATAAAGTGTGGGATATGGATTGATTAGTCAAAATCACAATTTATATTGGGAATTCTTAAAGTATCCATGGGAATTTTTAAAGTATGGTGTACCCTCATCTTGGGACCATGAAGGTGCTGACTTGGAATATCCGTGGTATGGGGGAAGCGGCAAAAAGGAGAACATTGGGGTCGAGGTTCTCGGAATGGGGGTGTGACGTTGTCATGTTGCAGGAGACTAAGCTGCATGCTTTGATAGACGGTATTTGGAGGTCGTTTGGGGCGGGGGGCTTGGACGAGGTCCGAGCGTTGGACGCGGTGGGCTCGGCGGGCGGCCTGCTTATTGCTTGGAGGTCTGCTTCGCTATCGCTCGTCTCGGTTTTAAATGGAAGGCATTCCAAGGCCCTAAATGTCGGTTTCGGTCTCCATTTCGGTATCGACCAAAATAGAATTTCGATGGAATTTCGATCGAAATTTCGGTCATTTCGTCATTTTTTGTATTAGGACCCCCATATTTCGGTCATTTCGGTCGAATTTCGATTTCGACTGGATATCGATATTCGACAGAAATTCGACAGAATTTCGCTGAAATTTGAGGCCATGAGGCATTCTATTTCGGTTCTCTTAGATCGGGTAGATTCTTCTTCGCCGATTGCTTTTACTTGTGGCTTACGGGCCGTGCTGCAATATTAAGAGGAAGGAGCTTTGGGAGGATTTGCGGGAGGCTGCTCGTCGGTTTGGGGGGGTGCCCTGGCTGGTTGGGGGTGATTTTAATATCACCCTCCGCTCGTCGGACAGACCCCATTCTCGGGGCGGTTTGGACCCTAGCTCGTTGGATTTTGCGAGCTCATCGACTCTTTGGCTCTCGAGGACTTGGGGGCAGGCGATATCACTTACACGTGGAGAAATTCTAATACCCGATCCTGTATTGATAGATTCTTGGCGTCCGAGGAGCTTTTGGAGTCCTTTCCACTTTCTTGGGTGAGCTCCAGGCCTCGGTGTTTGTCTGAACAAATCCTATCCTTTGGGATTCCGGTGGCACGACTGTCTCGCGGGGCTTCTTCCGATACGAGAGGTGTTGGTTGCTAGAGGACATTTTCAGATCTCTTGTTGCGGAGCGATGGGCCGAGGTGCAGCCGAGGGCCTCCGTTGTGACAAGATTTGTTCGCAAGCTCGATTCGCTTCGCAAGCGGTTGGTTATCTTTAAGAATTATTCGAGGGCGGTGAGGGTCGCGGCTAGAAGGGAGGCGGAGGGATGGTCAGCGCTTTAGATGCTTTGGAGGGGGTTAGGGGACTTCTGCAGGAGGAGCTGGTCGCACGGTCGGCCGCTCAGAAGAAGATGACGGAGGAGGATTTGAAGCGTGTTACCGAATGGCGCCAAAGGTCGAGGGTGTCTTGGTTGAAGGAGGGGGATGCCAACACGGCGTATTTTCATCGGGTGGCCAGTGGTAGGCGACGGTCGACGCCCTTCGGTTGATCGAGATTGACGGTAGACGTGTGATAGGTGACGAGGCTATGGGGCGGGCGATCGTGGAGTATTTCGGGGATTTCTCTGGGAGACGCACCCAGAAGCTTTGGAGGTGGACGGGCGTGGGGGCTGCTCCGCTCTCGCCCTCTCTGTGCGAGGATCTGATGAGGACGGTTACTTTGGAGGAGGTGAAAGCGGCTGTTTGGGATCTTAACGCTGATGCTTGTCCGGGGCCTGACGGTTTCCCGGTGGCCATCTACAAGGACTTCTGGGGCTTGGTGGGCACGTAGGTGCTAGAAGTGGTCTCCGAATTCTGTGCAGGTAATACGGGGTTTGACAAAGTCAATAGAGTGCTCATTATTTTACTTCCTAAGTCTTCATCGGCAGAGCGGATCGAGGAGTTCCGCCCGATAGCTATATCGAATGCTCTATTCTTAATTGTGGCGAAGATGTTCGCCTTGAGGTTGGCACGGGTGCTGGACTCTATTATCTCACTTGTGCAGGCTGCTTTTGTTCGGGGAAGGCAAATTGCGGATTGTATCACTTTGGCTTCGGAAATGGTTGTGAAGTGGACGAGGGAAGGTTGTCGTGGGGTGTTGTGGAAGGTCGACTTCGCCAAAGCATATTATTGTCTCGATTGGAGTTTCCTTTGGTCGGTGCCGAGGAGGAGGGGTTTCCCGGAGATTTAGATTGCTTGGATGGGCCGTTGCGTCACTACGACCTCTTTTTCGGTCATGGTTAATGGGCGCCTGGAGGGGGGATCTTTCCAGCCAAGGAGGGGGATCTGACAGGGATGCCCCCTTGCGCCTTTGCTTTTTGTTGTGGCTGTGGATGTCCTCGCCTGGATGGCTTGCCGGGTCGTTGATTGTGGACTCTCTCGGGGATTTTCTTGTGACGGGTTGGTGGTTCCTTTGCTCCAATATGCCCTGACGAGGTAGCGGCTATGGCGGCTACACTTGAAGTGTTCAGTGAGATGTCAGGTCTATTAAAAAATGCCACCAAGTTGAAGGTGGTTCCTTTTGGTCTTAGCGTGGAAGAGGGAGCGGAGTGCGGTACAATTTTGGGCTCTCAACCATCTAACCTACCACTAGAATACTTGGGGATGCCGCTGGTCTCGGGTAGGGCTCAGTTGAGGGATTGGTCCAAGGTGGTGGAGAAGATGGAGATGAGGCTGGCCGGCTGGAGATCTGCTTTGCTTTCGAAGGGGGATGCCTCGTTCTTCTCATGGCGGTGCTTTCGTCTATCCCCGTATATTTCTTATCTAACAGTCGCTTGCCGGTGGGGATTCGCTGTCGTCTCGAAAAGCTCATGAGGAGGTTTTTGTGGGGCAAAAATGGTGAGTCGGCGGATGGAATGCATTTGATGGGGTGGGATGTCGTTACCAGGAGCAAGAGCGAAGAGGGGGCTGGGCATCCGGAGATTGGACCATGTTAATGGGGCCCTTCTTCTTAAATGGGTCAGCAGATTATGGGGGCCCTGGTGAAGATTTCTGCTCTCAGGTTATGCGGAAGATTCATCTTATTGGCGGGGCACTTCCGGTGGCGGCTGCTAGGTTGGGGCCGATCACGCCTTTTTGGAGGGGGTGTTGGAGACTTGCGCTAAATTCTCCTATTTATTTTCTCCGGTGCTTGGGGATGGTCGAACTTTCAGCTTCTGGAATGATGTTTGGGTGGGGAGAGGAGCCCTTTCTTCGCGGTTCCCTCGATTGTTCGCTTTGGCGGTGGATGGGAGTGCTAGCGTGGCGTCTTGCTAGTCTGAGGCGGGTTGGTTCCCGCTCTTCCGTGATAGCCTCTCGGAGCAGAGGTTTGCCGACTATCTTCTTCTTCTGGAGACCATCGGGGGGGCCGGTCAGCCCTCGATCGGGAGGGATCACTGGGCCTGGAAGGGGGGTCCTTTCTCGAACATGAAGGGATTTGTGGCCGTCTCTTCCTCCCCTCATCCCGACCCGGAGGAGGTGGTGCGTGATTGCCGTTTCCTTTGGACTCTGCGGCTCCCAGAGCGGGTGGGGTTCTTCCTCTGGCTGGTTCGAAGATAGAGATTGATGACAAGGGATCGCTGCGCGAGGTTGATTGAGATTGTTCCGGATACTTGTATTCTTTGCAGGATGTTGTGGAAACTTTAGAGCACCTGTTCTTCGCGTGCCCGGCAGTGCGGGGCGTTTGGGAGGAGGCGACCGATGACTGGGTGTGCTCCTCGGATTTTGCCTCGTTCTGGGACTCGTTGGTGGCAAACAAGGGCAGGGATTGTAGGGAATTGCTCCAGCCCTTGGCGAAGGCTTGGGCGATTTGGCTGGGACGGAATGACGCCATCTTCTCAGGGCAGCGTTTTTACAAGGAGAATGTGTTGATTCACTGTACACGTTTAGTTGAGGATTGGTCGTTGTTGTAGGGTCCTTTTTGGTACCACGGTTGGTACCTTGTAATGTTTTTTCTTTTTATTTTTTCCTTTTAATATATGCGTGGGGCGGACACCGCTGAGTGTTTCCCCCTTTTAAGACTTCAAAAAAAAAATCTTAAAGTATAAGAATAGCATTTTTATTAAATCTTACCGGTGATATGTCATTCGATCTTGCCATGCCTGAACATGTACGGTATTTATACTCTCGGAATATTGTTTTTCCATGGTGCTAATGGCATGCCAGGACTGTACTGGTTATATATTGCCATTATCACTTCCAGTGTTGTGTAAAGGGGGCATGTGGCGTTCTATATGTCAGTTCTTTCCGCTAACTATGTTCCGTTGTCTTTCTCGTCGAACGGATGACATCTTCTGAATATGGTTGCTATTCTTAGCATGATATTGGAAATCTCTCTACTATTTCTCAAACAAGCTTGAAATGCATGCTTGCATATTCATCCATCGGTCAAATGGGATAATTAACGATTATAATAATTGTTGGAGACTTCTTTGATGAGCTGCATGCTCAATTTTGTTATTGGTTAATTGTTGAGAGATACTTTATCTATTCTTTTTTTTGCATTTCTTGCTTTTATGTCTCTTTCATGTATATTACCTAACATGATTCTCCATATATATAAGAGAACCCTAAGGCCTCAGTACCAATCAATTCATTATTCTATTTCCTTATGGTATTGGAGAGATGATCATAGATTATAGTTATGTATCCTGATCTCCCTACTCCCTCTTGCTGGTCGACCAAGCCCTCTTCCTCTCAACACTATTTCCTCCGAGGACCCACCATCTTGCCGCCATTGGCCGAGGAACCCCTAAGGGGACTCTATGAGACACCTACTTCCACCAAAGGTCCAGGCCAGGCCATCGTTGGGGCCTGGTAGGTCACCACATGGTGACTAGCGGCGTTAGTGGTGCGTAGCAACACAATCGGTCACTGTTAAGGCCGTTGCTAGGGACTCAAGGCAGCATCAACAACACTAGCTGCTCTGTGTGGGTGGGGGTGGGGGGAGGAATCATCCCCAATGACACCGTAGGCAACCGAGGGCCCTGTTCGAGTCTTGTTTTATCGTCTAGGGCATTCACCCCCACTGTCGTGCTTTTAGAGTTCTCTCTCAACAACTTGATTTTGGTCTGTTATAATCGAAATCAACATGTAATTATTTGTGTAAACGCAACTGATCTAGTCTGCAACCCTAGTTTTTGTATTCAGCATCATGTCAGAAAACAAGGTTGATATCCCATCATCGGGTGCCTTCAAAGGTCTAGCACTTATTGTCAAGCACAGTAAGCCATATCGTGATATATCGGTGATATATCAACAATATATCGATATCAACATGTGACCGATATATCGCCGATATGGCCGATATTTGCCCTTCCAAGGCCATTTTCTTAACAAAATCGGTCTAATTTTTGGCGATATGGCATTGATATATCATCGATATATCGTATCGTCATGATAGATACCGATATTA
Organism: Ottelia alismoides; assembly: GCA_037367405.1. Classification (NCBI taxonomy): domain Eukaryota; kingdom Viridiplantae; phylum Streptophyta; class Magnoliopsida; order Alismatales; family Hydrocharitaceae; genus Ottelia; species Ottelia alismoides. Next base: position 202,409 of record JAZKJV010011535.1, read on the forward strand.
CCTACACTCATGTCAAGATGGATGGAAACAACTACAAGTTCTGGGCCATTAGTTCACGAGCTTTATGCAGTGCAACAGAAAGCGGCACATTCGACACAAGAGGAACCGACAGACAACATCAAGCGTAATGCCTCGTCGGAGGCATATGACATGTACGTGCATGTATGGCTAATTCGGTACCCTGGTCATGGAAATAGCCAGTGACATCCTACATCATCCCACAACCAAGGCGATGTAGGACATCCTCGCAACCACATACTCTTAGGTGAGGAATGAGTTGAAGATTCTACAGCTTCAACATGATATCTTCACAGTCAAGTAGAATGGCCCCTCTTCATACCCTATGCACATCTCTCATGGGCATGTTCAAGAAGCTACACAACTTCATGCATATCACAACAACACCGGAGCAACATGAGGTGTACAGGAACACTACCATGGTTGGTGTAGTTTTGACGACACTTGATCTTTAGTATGATGTTGCTCGATCCTAGTTAATTGCGGATACTACCATACCTCCCATACAGGAAGCATACCACAGACTTAGCATGATCATGGCTCCTTCGTCTTCCTCCTCTCAAACCTCATTGGCTATGACCGCATCTCATAGTAGAGGAGGATCTTCGCAGTTTAGAGGATGAAGTCTATGTGCCAGAAGAAAGAGTCATTCACGATCCTCATCCTCATGCACTTATTGTCACTGCTCAGGTCGCTCTGAGGACACATGCTATTCTAAGCATGGATTTTCAGTATTTGCTCATGCTGCCGAACAGGTTGAGATGCCTGCGCCTCCTGCCACCGCGTTTGATCAGAGATTCAGTGAGATGGTCTCCCATTTGAGGGAGATCATGCCACCTACTTCTGGATATTCAGCTCATCCGACATTGATGCCTCTGCTTTTGCCAGTACTTCAGGTACAACTTATGCCCTTACTACAAGTCACAGGGTAGACCTCTTGAAGTGGATCATGGATTCATGTGCTACTCATCACTTATGTGCAGACATGTCTCCGTTCACTTCCTACAGAAATGTTCAGCTTAGCTGAACAGTTTTCATTGTAGATGACACGCATTCCCCGATTACTATTCAGACATGTCTTGTGCTCCTCACTCCTTCTAGGAGGACGTTGTTCTTACTGCCTATTACCTGATCAACATGATGTCGTCCTCTGTGTTAGGTGAAAAGATTCCTTTTTCTATTGCATTTATAGATAAGGATCTTTTCTCGCTAACAACTCGTGTCTTTGGTTCAGTGACCTTTGTTCGCCATCGGACCCTAGGTCATGACATCTCCCAGAGCTGTCGAGTGTATTTTTGTGGGATATTCTCAGGCCCAGAAAGGGTAGAATTGCTTTGATCCGATGAGATGGAAGTACTACGAGAGTGCTGATATCACATTTTTTAAGTCAGTTATGTACTTTCTGTATCTGAGTCTTGAGAGGATGTACACGTACCGCCACCTCCTCTAGTGGTTCCTTCTACTCCTCTACCATCACCATCGTTGCCATCTATTGCGGTCACTCCTCCATCCCGCCACATAGTACGTGGGCTCAGTTTTGGCTACATTTTTACATTCGCGGGCCTCCCATTGTGTCCCCTGCTCATGGGCCTTCCCCGTCATCTAGCACGCCCTAGGTGTGTACTGAGCACATTGTTACGTCTGATGGAGCTGGTGATTTATCTATGTAGCAGGTTACTATATAGGATGAGCAGGTGCCTTCTCAGGAGAGTAGTTTACAAGCTAAGGAGGATGTAGATGATTTTGATGTGCCTATTGCCCTGCGAAAGTGGAGGCGTACGCGTGCCACATATCCTCTCGTTGTCCGTCTCTTTAGGGTGTCTTTTAGAGGATTTCAAGAGATTTGTCGTGGGTCTATTAGTCGTAGTCATGGAAGGTTGTATCGGCGATATATCGGTTTCGACAGGGTAGGGGTTTCGATATTACCCAGTATCTCCTTTTACAGGGATATCGGCGATATATCGCCATATCGGTCCAAAATGACTGGATTCAGTAGAAAAAATCTCGGATATCGATCGATATCGTCGATATTTCGCTGATATCTCTATATATCAATGCTATTATTCATGGAAGATTGATTCAACTACTTATCTAGCTACACCTAGTATTAAAACACATATATCTAGCTACACCTAGTATTAAAATACACAATGGTTTAGAGTCAAATTCCTAAGTAGTACCTGAGATTTACTTAAATAGCTAGGTTCTATGAAATCTTTTTTTACTTGAAAACTACAGAGGTGTCGCATGTTGAACATGCGACACCCCTGAAGTTTTTTTCACTTAGAAACTACATGTGTGTCGCATCTTTAATATGCGATATATAACGATCTCCTTGGATTTGTTCCAGGAACTTCCTCGTATAGCGCATGTTTGACATGCGCTATATGAGAAAGTTCCTGTAACAATTCCAGGGTTTTTCTCATCTAGCGCATGTTCGACATGCGTCATATGAGGTTCTCCCTGGAACGAATCCAGGGAGTTTCTTATATGTCGCATGTTGAACATGCGATATATAAGTTACTCCATGGAAATTGACAGGCCAGGTCTGGATATATGAGGTTTTGAATATCTTGTTTTGGCCCTTAGTCTTCTTATGACAAGAGACCAAATAAGAGCAGAGATGAACCTTCTCTTCTGCCAGACTGAGACCGTGTCTGTCAATTTATATGCCTCTTTCATGTCGATGAACACAAATTCAAAGTTGTATCCACAATCACAAATGTGGGCTATGGATGCACATGCATTCACAAAAGAAAAATATTGTGATGCAGAAAGACAATCCAAATATTTTATATATATAGAATTGTCCACGGATATACACTACATTTTTGTATCACATTAGCAACTACAAGGTTTACAACTCAACGCTTTCTCCTCCGCTGATATGTTATCGTTGAATCACGAGGATGGAAAGGTAACAGGCGGTTGATGAATCTGTGATTCATCACTTCAAAAGTCAAAAATAGAGCCTTGTTCCCGAGAAAATAGATGCATGTTTCCCTTTATATTACATAAATAGCATTCATGTATACATTCATAATTCATACATTTTAGCAGTTCATTTGCATTTAAATAAGAAGCCAAAAATCCCTTGTAAAATATCCACTCACTAAAATAACCTCTACTTTATAGTATATACTCCTTAGTTAATAATATAGGGAAGAATGCCAAAAATCCCCCTTGTACTTTAGCCAATAAAGCCTGAGAACCCCTGTACACTAAATTGCACATAAATCCCTCATACAAACTCCGAACTAGGTCTACTTACTCTTAGAATACTACACATGGAAAGACCTTTAAAATGAGACTAATTTAATCCAATTTGGAGCTTGTATGAGAAAGTTGGGTTTTTGGGTCACTTTGTATACTACATAGGTGTATAATTGTATCTTTGTATTTATGTATCACATTTGACCTCATCTCCATCTTTGGTCAACATGAAACTTGTAGATCTCATCGAGATCTACAACTTTCATGTTTTGAGTTTTTCCAAATTCGGCTCCCTCTTCTCTCTACACATGTATCTTCTTCCAGCCACTCACAGCAGGCCACGTGGCGCCCTCTGGTTGCGCCACGCGGCCCGCTCCCCTTGCCTCATCCGCCTGCATTCTCAACCGTTGGATCCTCCTCTTTGATCCAACGGCTCAGTCTTCTCCACGTACGCCTCAAATCCCCACCATCAGATCATCTCCTGTCTTCAATCCGCGTCATCCGTCCGCGCCTCCTCCAGAGCTCGCCACGTGGCAGCATCTGAACCATCTGATCAAGCCCTGATCCCTCCATCACAGCCGCTCTTCCATTGGCGCCCCTCGTCCCTTCGATCATCTCCATCACTTCATCCAAGCCGCTCGCTCACGCTTCGCCCAGCGCCCTCCACGTGGCGCGATCACGGCCCATCATCACCGAGCCCCGATTTAATCCTACCCGACCAGCTGCCGTTCGATCACCACCATTGGATCACAAGATCCAACGGTGGAGACCTCGTCTCCTACCTCCGGGTACCCCCTCTCTCCCACGTCCCCTGCCTTGCGGGAGGGGCGCCCCCTTCCTATTCTTGGCAACGCCTCGGCCACCGCAGACGAGCACCACCACCTCCACGATGTCACCCACTCGTCCCTCATCCTCGCCGGCTACCTCACGCCTCACTACGACCACCAGAGTCGCTCCATGACGCCCATGAACATCGCCTCGTCGCCAACACTGCTGCCACCTCCATCCTATAAATACACCACCACCGGCCAACTTTAGCCGTATCCGCCACTCCAGAGAGCTTCCCTGAGCTCCGAGCTTTCGATTGGTGACAGCAATTCGACGATTCCGTGAGCGACGAAGGGCTTCTTCTCCGGCGAGATCCACGGCACCTCCGCCGTGCCGCAGCCACTCCTCCGAGCAGCTGCTGGAGCTCGGGACACCACCGGTCCCTCGAGCGACGACCTGGACCCCAAGAAGGAGGTCCAATCCCCAGGTGAACCCCTCCATCCATCTCCGATCTTCGATTCCTTTTTCTTCGTTTTTCTCCGATTTTATTCGCTGCCACCGGTCATCCTCTCGCTTCCATTCCATCTCGCCGAGCTTCGCGTCGAAGCTCCCATCTTCGCGGTAGCTTTCACGACCTCCGACGACGCACGTCAACCTTCATCAGCTCCAGCTCCGCCACTTGGCCGGAGCACCATCGCCTACCCATCTCCATCACGCCTTAGGCCTCGCCGACTACCTCCACCTCTCCACAAACGCACGCACGAGCTCCGGCTCCATCTTTGACACTTGCAGGTGCCCCGCTTCTCATTGAACGGAAGCTCACCGGAGTCATCTTCGAGCTTCGTCGCCAGCAACCTCCGACAGCCCTCTCTCACTCCTGAGGCCACCGGAGGCTTCGTCGACCATCCGCGCATCTTCCGAGATACCTCCGACTCGCCATCGACCTTCACTGACGACGGGAGGGAAGGGCGGAGCAAAGACAGCTACGTCGGAGCCCCGCCTTCTCCTCCGCAGGAGGCGGAGGGCCGCCGAGGAAGAAGCCCCAGTGGCCGTTCGATCATCTCAATCGAACGGTTCGCAGTCAGCCACGTCGCCCGCCCACCGGAGCTGCCAACGACCGTAGGATCTTCATTGATCTCACGCTCAGGAGAACGCCACATCATCATCTTCAGCCTCCATCGACCACCGTTAGATCTATCCAGATCTGACGGCTTCTGATCTCGCCACGCATCATCACCGCCATCCTTTGGATCGATCTTGATCCAAAGGCCCGCAGCCAGCCACGTCGACGAAGCCCGAGCCTAGCTCCGAGCCTCCGCAGCCGTCCGAGCCTGGGCCGCCCACGTGAGGAGCACATGCGGCCTGGGAAAATTACACAGAGACCCCCGGAGCTTTCGATATTTGCAAAAAGGTCCCTGTGAAGCAGACCCCACGTGAGGAGCACGTGCCCTGTGGAGAATTTGCACACGAGTCCCAGCATTATAGGTAATTGCATTTTAGTCCCTGTCCGCATATTTGATTTTTGTATTTCTATTTTTCTGTATTGCATTTACACCCCTGTGTTTGCACGCATCCCTAGGTTGCATTTTACATCATTTTGCAAATCTAAAAATTGCATATTGTTGAGAAACTTATCCTCTGTCTATTGGTCCACGTGTCACATTTTTGTAATTTCAGTAGAATTATTAATGAATTAATTGGTGCATTTTTGAGATATTTTGTCCAGTGACACCTTTTAATTTGTAGTTAATTCTCTGTGCTTCCAAAAATCATCAACAATTCACAGTAGCTTAAGGACAGTATTCTTAACATACCATAAAAATTTCATGTCATTTGCACGCATATCGAGGCCTAAATAAATTGTTGAGTGATTTTCTTATATTAATTTTAATTAATTCATTTCACAGTGAAATTAAGATCTTTCAATTTTCCTGGATCCCTTATCATTAGTGCTATCTAGGATAATTTTAGTTCTTGGAAAAATTGTGGTTTGTTATTTATTAAAAATTAAATATTGAAAATCCATTTAGTGTCTGAAAAATAAAAAAATTAGGGTAACTCATTTTCATCATAATTAATCATCTGGCCAATTTTTAGAATTTTTGGACTTCATTTGATATTTTAATTAAATTAAACGTTGAATTGGCCTGTATTTTTGCATAAGTCTGCATAGAAGTTGAAAAAGACAAAAAAATAATTCTCCGAAAATCACACACTTGAATACTTGTTAAAATTCACTTAAGGAGACAGATGCCTCCCTGAGATCGACCTTGGACTCCACCAAGTAAAAAAAATCTGCCGCTTAAAAATTAACTTGACATTCATATATAAGTGGTTTTTGATTAGCCTCTCGTATCCGACTGCAACGAACACTTAAACTTAATTTGGACCATTAATTTGACCGAATTAACAAAGGGTGCGGGGCGGTTATCAGCGGTTCGCCTCGTCTATCATGTTGATTTGCGAGGGCCCATCAACGTATTCGTCGAAGGTTGGCATCGGCGGTGGCGTGAGCGTGCAATAAGTGGGTGGTGTTTCTCTGACGTCCAATCCTTGCCTCAACGGTGCCTCCGGCGTTGGCATGTCGTCACGTGGTCGTTCGGCAACAGGTGTGATGAAGTCTGTCCCCAATTCCGTTGGCGCAGGGTTCTCATCTACCGCATCGGCTGCTTCATAGTCCATGGGTTCCGCCACCGGTTCACGCACCCTTCCCCGACCTCTTCCTCTTCCTCTTGCTCTTCCTCGCCTTGCCTCCGCCTGAGCCACATCAGCATGGTCGTCATGTATTATGACAACATCTGCAAATTGAAACGACAACCACTGCTCCATTTCCGCCTTTGCTTGTGTCGCAATCTCGCGGCATTCCTCGTGTCCAATATCATTTATTCGGCTCCACTTGGCGAGCTGCATCCAAATAAAAAAACATAGAGGTAAATTTCTTGGAGTCTTCTTAAATTAATTTACAACAAAGTGTATTGGAGCACTTACGTTGCTTGCCAGAGTTGCACCTAGTCATCCAACAAATCTTCTAGTAATAGTCCGATACCATTGCTCGTATACGGGCGTCGCGAATATCCCATTGGACCGATCGATATCAACGATTCTATCTTCCCGCTCATCCCATTGGCTAATATGCAACCAGTGTCTCGCCCTCCAATCCACATTCACCTTCCCCCTCAAGTCGATTGCATGGAGGTCCTGAAAGGTGAAGCAAGGTCGTGGAATATCTTGAACTACATAAGGCTGTAGTCGATCATCCAAAGGAATCCGACGTACATGTATTTCACGTCGTCGGCAACGCAACCATGAAGATTCCTACAAGATAATTTAGATAAGGAAAACGAGATGAAGAAAACCAAAAATTAAAAATACTTGCATCGCCAGCCCAGACACGACGAGAACGATGTCGCTCCTGAAGAGTCAAAACGAATGGGTCAAGTGGGCCTGGATCCATCTGCAATTTTAAATATTCAATGTTAGAATATACAATGTAGAAAACAAGAATATGCGATAGGAGTAATTACGCTACAAATTCAAGGAAAAACAAGCAAACTTACTCAAAAGCAACGTTCAAATCTACGGCAATGCGGTTTCCGAGGATCAGTATGGTCGCTGTATTCAATATCAATTTCAGTCCCAGGAATAGCAGCCTTCATTGCATGCAATAGATAAGACATTTCGGTGTATGACTTCTTCTAGTCACCAAATACAATTCCGATTGCCTTCCTCCGAGCATCCCAAGCCCTTTTCTTTGTAACCCAGTAGTTGTACATATCGTGGGTGTGAGCTCTACAACTTGAAACACAAACATTAGGGTCATCCTTAACAAGAGTTAGCAACGATCTGGACATGAATTTGTAGTCCAACTGAGGGTGATCCTGATTAACTGTTGGGTTTATACAATTGTGTGCCCCAACAACCTTGGAGATCACCCACAATCTATCAAATTTTCTAAAATATCCTCGTAAATACCAAACACATCCATTCGATCTCTGCCTGCAAAAAGCCGACCATATCAAGCTGGTAGATTCCTTGATAATGAAGTTATAGTGTGCCAGAATGTGATACTCTTTACAACGTAAATCAAATCTTCCCTACATTTGAAGGTTCTACCCTTGCGTATTTCGTCAACGACACCATCAAGTCGAGACTTCTCTCGAATGTCGTCTTCATAGGTTGAACGAGTATTTGATCCTCTTACCCCCAAAAAGGTATACGGGGAACGATAGTCTGCGTGCTTTATTCATCAGCTGAGATCTCCTCGTCTACCGCATCATCGTCGGCATCTTCACTACCTTCTTCCAGGTCATCATCGGTTCCCCAAGGGATGAAATCATCCAAAGCATGATTAACCTCTCGCAACAACGAGTCACTCATGCGCCATTCCTGATCCGTACATGATTGCGTTATAGGCGCATCAGTGTCAAAGGAGGGTTCCATGCTAGGGACAACTGTTGGTTGTATGCTTGGGAAGATTGTTGGTTGTGTGCTCGGGACAACAGACGGTCCCTTGTTAGTCACAACATTGGGGACTTCGCTCACAGATACATCTTCAACAATAATGTCAGTAGACATCGATTTCCCAATGGTCCGAGCATACATAAGAACTGCTTGCACATCATCATCATCGACAATAGATGAAAATGATGGTTCTTCCCCTGGGCCTCGAGGGATGCGATGTAACAATCAGATTTTTTGACTATTGGCATCCAGGTTGAACTTACGGTAAACCAAGTTCATTATCTCATCGAACGTCATATTAGGCATTAACACAAACCCCCGTACGTTGGTCGTCGAACCGCCAATGAGTGTACCCCTCAAATGAAACATACAGTACAACGGCTCCATTCCGACCTAATACGTGACACAACTTACAAGTAAACAAAATACATTCATGAAATGAAGAATAATATGCATATTATATAAACAATCATCTCAAGAAAAAAATTTACCAAATCTCAATGTATGCAACAACGGCTTAGCCCTAGTGGGAGGCGGTGGCGGCTATGACGTTGCCGACCAAGGAAGCTACGGAAAAGGAGTGTTCCGCGTGGGTAGGAGTGATCAAACTGGACGTTTGTGAGAGAGGGGGAGGTCAAAATCGGCGGGTGGCGCAGTGGGTAGGTCGCGAGCAGTAGGGACGGTGGCTGGGCAACAAGTTTCGCGTGGGGGAAATGGGAAATCCGATATGCGCGTCTCTTATTAAGCCCTTATATCGCATATTCAATATGCGTTTTATATATCACATATTAAAGATGCGGCACACCTGTAGTTTCTAAGTAAAAAAAACTTCAAGGGTGTCGCATGTTCAACATGCAACACCTCTATAGTTTTCAAGTAAAAAAAGATTTCGTAGAACCTGGGTATTTAAGTAAATCCCAGGTACTACTTAGGAATTTGGCTCCAATGGTTTATATATATTTTGTTTCAGGTCGGGGGCACTGCCCCCACACCCCCGCAAGGGGGGGCCAACCTGGCCCCCCCTAGCCCCCCCAGGTTCGCTGACTGGGCAGCGAGACCCCCGTACTGGTAGGGTATGGTGCGACAGGAGGGTGCATACAATGGTTCTTCAACTTGGTGAATGTTTACAAGTTATTTCGTGTTGTAAGACTTGAGTGAAATCGATTTCCAATATCTATGAGTGAATTCTTCAAAAACAAAATATCTATAAGTCAAGAATCAAACATTAATATCGATATGTTCAAAATGATCGATATATGCGATATAAGCTTCATAGATTGATCGATATATGTGATCTAAGAGTATATTTGTAAGCTATTTAGTGATCTAAGAACTGGATGAACTCCATTTTCAATATATATAGGTCAAAACCTAACAGTACCAGCGATATGTTCGATATGATCGATATGTGCATTATAAGGAACATAGTCTTCACAAATGATCTATATATGTCATCTATGTATATATTTGTAAGTTATTAATGTTATAAGAACTTGAATGGAATCCATTTTCAATATCTATAGGTCAAGAATAAACATTAACAGCGATATGTTCGATATGATGATCGATATGTGCGATATATGGTCTATAAATGACTGATATGTGTGATATAAGTGTGTATTTGTAGGTTATTTGTTGTTCTAATATCTTGGATGATCTTAATTTCTGAAAAAATACTAAAAAATGGCTTTTTTGAGCCATTTTCGATATTTCCACCGATATCGTCGATATATCGTCGATATATCCCGATATATCCATTTCCGGGCAGACCGAAACGATATCGATACGGCCTTCCATGGTCGTAGTGACACCACGAACGTATCAGGAGGTCGTGCGAGACAGTTTGTGGCATCTTGCCATGGAGCAGTAGATGACCGCGCTACAATCACGCGACACGTGGAACCTTGTTACAACAACACCTACTGGGGCATTTGTGGTGGGATGCAAGTGGGTGTTAACCATGAAGCATCGTGTAGATGGCAGTGTTGATCCCTACGAGGCGAGGCTTGTGGCTCGTGGGTTTACCCGGATATGTGGGTGAACTATCCAGATATCTTCTCTCCAGTGGCTCGTCATTCTACACACATCCTCCTTTAAATTCAATGATATGAGTCAGGGCCTTATCTCAGCTGGAGTGAAGAATACATTTCTCTATGATGATCCCTATGAGGAAGTCTACATGTAGCAGCCACACAGATTCATTGCTGAGGAGTGTCATATGGTTTGCAGACTTCACAAAGCTATCTATGACCTTAAGCAGAGTCCGATAGCATGATCTTAGAAGCTCTCAGACTAGATAGAACATTAGGGATTTGTGGGATTGACTGTAGATCATTCACTATTTGTCCTAAAGAGTCGGAGAGGTATAGTTGTTATACTGATTTATGTCGATGATATTATTGTTACATGAGTTGATGAGCAAGGTATCCACCCGTCTAAGGATTTCCTTGGACAATAGTTTGTCACTAAAGATCTTGGCGATGTACGTTACTTCCGTGGACTTGAGTTTGCTAGGAACCAATGAGGTCTTATTATGACACAGAGGAAGTATGCCTCGGATTTTCTCTCTAAGACATGCATGGCAGGTTGCAGGCTTGCAACTACTCCCGTGGACGCCAACATAAAGTCATATGATATGATGCATAGGAGGTAGACAAAAGGCGGTACATAGAACCGTGCTGCTTCCCATGCATCTACAGCGTGACAACCTGGCTATTCTTTTCATTGCCAACAATCCTACCTTCCATAAGAGGACCAAGAATATTGAAGTTGATTGTCACTACACTCGTGGCACGATTCATAAGGGTTATACCTCTACTTCCCATGTCAGCTTAGGGGAATATACACCATATATGTTCACCAAGGCCCTAGCCAGAGGGTCATTCCAGAGGTGTTGTTCCAAGCTTGAGCATGATTGATATTTATGCTCCATCTTGAGGAGGAGTGTTTAGAGATATTTTATCTTTTCTATTTTATATGTATTTCTTATCTTTCGGTCTCTTTCCTGTAATTTGCCAACTTTGTTTCAATCAGTTCATTATTTCCCTTTCTACATTAACTATTTAAGCTATATTACAAGACTAATGGGAAAATTGAGCTCGTATAGATAAGGTTTCTGTTAGTCTTTAATTTCTGAAGTGGCTATAGTATACATGACCTCTCTAGATTACACAACCTAGAAATAGTCCTCCACTTCAGATCGGGATTGGATGCTAATGGGATTGGAAATTTTTACATTGATTGAAAAAGATTTATTCTTCATATAGGTAAGAAAAAGTGGGGGTTTGATACTCATCTTGCTTGTTAGGAGCTAATTGTGGCTATCCAGTAAGGCAGTAAGTATCTCTCAATGCTCAATATTCTTCTTGCTTCCGATTCAGTGTCCTCCCTACACATATTAGGAATATAGGTAGATGTATTCAACCATTTATGAACAGTTGGGAGATTCAAAATCTATTTATTCTAACTGTTTCTACCCCTGCATATGATTTCTTTAGCAACAAAATTTTAAGTGCCAATGCTGTTCTATCAAGTTTGAAAAATGGTTTGATAATTTTACTGATGTATTTCCAAGGCCTTAAATGTCGGTTTCGGTCACCATTTCGGTATCGACCAAAACAGAATTTCGATGGAATTTCGGTGGAATTTCGACCGAAATTTCGGTCATTTCGGTCATTTTTTGTACTAGGACCCCCATATTTCGGTCATTTCGATCATTTCGGTCGAATTTCGATTTCGACTGGATATCGATATTCGACAGAAATTCGACCGAATTTCGCTGAAATTTGAGGCCATGTGTATTTCAAGGTTTCTACATCCTAAGAAATAAAAGGATAGTAAATTTTAGTATATATTTCAGATCATCGGAAACTTTATATCTTCAAATTTATCAAATTTCAGCTGCTTCCCCCACATTCTTGGATTCCATCGGCCTTGTTGGGGGCATATCCCACTGACATGTTTTTCTCTCTTTCCTGATATCGTTTATTAGTTTGTTTCAGATAAGTAATTAGTGCATTAAAAATATCGGATTCAGAATAATATGTTTTTACGACTTTAAATTTCGAAGTGATACTTCTACGTGAATGTCAGCAATCACTTCAATACATTATACAAATGAACTCTTCCAATGTCCTTTTCCAGAAGTAGGTGGGGGGAGCCCTTAGACATGATAGAAGTAGCTTGACGTTGTTGCAATTACTCCTAAATTATCACGATCGTCTTTTTAGTGATAAATAAGTACATTTAATTTGCCTATTTTTTAGTGCTCAGGATATTTCTAGATAGTTTCTTTTTGAACCAAAAAGGGTGGGAAACACGCTAGGCATCCGCTCCAAATAGATTAAAAGGTCGAATATAAATACAGGGAGACTTACATAAGTCGACTCGAGGAGTCGTGGAATGGAAAATTACATTTTCGCAATAGAAATGCTATAAAGAAAAGAGTATACCATTTCTAGCTAACCAAATAGCCCAGATCATTGCCACTGGTCGAAGGACATCCTCTCTCGGGCGTTACTTTGCCTCAATCAAAGAGCTCTAAAACAGATCTAAATTCTGAAAATTCAACCAACTTGCACCAATTTCCAGCCAGATTGGTGCCGTTTTTGCTTAATGGAAGTAGAGATGCTATACTATCTCAATTTGTGTCTCACAAAGGGGACACCTATTGGAAATATCCTCGAAGAGTCTCGCACAACGATCCCTAATCTTAATGCGCTTGCTGGGCATCAACCACAAAAAAGTCAATTCTTCTTAGCAGTTTAAGCTCCCAAATAAAATTGTAGCCACTAACCAACACATCCGTCCTAGGAGGTGGTGGTCTTTAAATAGCATTGTAGGCACGTTTTACTGAATAAGAGTTATCTTCCACATCCAGTGATCATGCCCATCAGTTGGTCTATCAATCTGTCTCTCAAAGATTCCAAAAGGAGAAGGAAATGCTCCAAGAGTTGGCCAGAAAAATATGTCAAAAATAAAGGCATGCAATTGTCGTCAACCCAACATTCCCATACTTGTGCATCGCTGTTAGCAACCAAGGCGAATGTCCGAGGAAACCAGGAAGAAAAAGGACCCTCACTTGTCCAGTTATCAATCCAAAAAGTTTAAGAATTACCATCACCAAGCACGGGACGAAAGAGCTCCTAAAAGCATGGTAATACAAAGATGATGCCATCCAAAATGTTGAGGTGTGGACATTTGAGCGTTGGGGCAAGGTGCCAATGTCCCTTATTTTGTAAATGTTGCGAATAAGCTTGCAACAAAGGTCTTCATTCTTGCCCATATTCTACTAACCCATTTCAGGAGGAGCGCCTCATTTATGGTTTCTAGGCGTGTGAACCCAAGGCCACCAGCCGCCTTCGGTAAAGTAACAGTCTCCCAATCTACCAGGTGAACTACATGACCATCCGGCACTGATTTATCCCAAATAAATCTCCGCATTTTCTTCTCAAGCTTGTTCCTAATACCAATGGGGAGCAAACGGGGCGACATGAAAAATGCAGTGTAGCATCCGGTTTCCAATCAAACCCGAACTCGTCCGATTTTGGGTCTAATGAACCCAAAAACGTTGTCGGTCAATACTAAACAACCTAAAACGATCAATTGATCATGAATCAAAAGTCGTTCGGACGAAATCGACCAAAAATCAGTCGCTTCGTAATGCACGCCGCGAAAAGCCGCGACGCAAATTCGGAAATCACGAAATAAATGGAGACCGTCATGAGATCCGATTCGACGAAACAAGACCAACGGAATCAACCGTTCGTCAATCGGAGGTCGTTTGATATTTTAAATCCACAAAATTTAAATCTAAACCAAAAACCGTATCTCCAAAATTCGGGTGTCCAAACCCGCTCAAAAATATATCAATATTATACTCATATTGATCGTCGTTTAGAGACGGTCAAAACGAGATATTACTCGTCAAAATCCGACATCCGAAACGCGAATACGGAAGACTTTAGTATTTTAAACAAATAAATAAAATAGTTTTTTTTAAAAAAATTATTATTAAACTAAAATTTAAGCTACAGTAAGACTGTAGCAGCAACAGGCAATGAACGGTTGTTTTAAATATATAAATATATAAAGTAAAAAAATAAATGAATAAATAAAATCAATCAAGAATTTCCAGCTGTTGGCACTGTAAGCAGTCGATTCTGGTTTCTCCAATTTCCCTCCTAAACTTTCTCCACGTCACATCTTTCTCTTGACAATTGGCAAACTTCAATGACCGTCCTTGCCTTATTTATACCCCAAGCCCCTTCTTATTCTACCCCAATTTCTTTCCCAAAAACCCCAATTAGTTACAGCCGAAGGAACTCTTCTCCTGTTTCTTCTTTTGCTTTCCAACGAAACCCCTCTTCATCCTCTCAAATTTCGGCTGAAGCTATTGACCTCTTCCTCCACGAGGCAATGATCAACCACCGTAGTTTTTGCTTCCAGCAAACGAAGAGAAGCTGGTAAGATAAAGATCCCCCTTGCTGCTCTTTCTCCTGCATGTTTGTTTCTCCAACATTTGATCTAAATAAGGTACCTCCTTTCCTCTCTTGCTGCCCTACATGTGCTTCTGTTGATGCTTTCAACCAAGCTACAGCCACTGCAACAACTACTGCTACATTCATGGCTTGGACTCCTCCAAAGAGACCCCCCTACAGCTGTTGATGCCCTATTAGAGTATGCACAACCACTGCATGTTGGTGTTTCTGCTCCAAAACTTGGAGAAAGATCTGATTTTAGGTACAATCCTTACTCCCCTTTCCTTTTGCTGCCATGCATGAGTTCTTCCTCTTGATCCTCCTTTTGGTTGGGAAATTATTGTTGTTATGGAAAGTTATATGGAAACAACGAAGTTAATGGGTTATACGGAGTACATAGATATATAGTATGAAATTTGAAAATAAATGCATGCTAAATAATATGGATTTCATTGCCTTCAAAAGGTATTCTGTTCTTTATGTAAAGATGAATGGAATAAATTTATAAGTAGGCTACGGACAACAGTATTTTTATTTCCGGAGATTTGACTTTATTTTGAAATGGAATAAATTTATAAGTAGGCTACGGACAACAGTATTTTTTTATTTCTGGAGATTTGACTTTATTTTGAGTATATTTTTCAGCAAAGGTAAACTTATCAAATATTATTATTACTGTTGTGGAAGTTTATATGGAAACAAGTAAAGTTTATGTGATACATGAAATATATATATATAAAGTATGAAAATTTAAAAATGAATACATGCCTAACAATGTAGATTGTTAGTTATTTTCCAAAGGTATTACGTCTCTTATCTGTGAAGATGAACATACCAAATTTATTATGGGAAGTTATTGTGATATTTTTTTGTTAAAAAAATCCAGGAATTATAAGCAGACATGGCCGTGAATATAAATAAAATCTGCAAAACCCTTGTATGAGATTATCATTAAATTCATCTCTAAATGGGTTGATGGGAATACTAATGGTACTTTATAATCGGTTGTAACAAGCAAAAACAAGATCTTCGAAATAAATCAAAGGATTTCTTATTTCCATTAAGGTTATAGGTATAATTCCTTTATGGTTAGTCATATATTTAGACATAATATCATTGGATTATTCTATTACCAACTCTATCTGGTCATATATTACTATACAGCTTCATGGGGTCAAGTAATCATTTATAAATAAATAAATAAATTTAGAATATGATCAGAATCAATAAAGATATTAATATCTCTTTTGTTCTATTGAAAATGAGTCATGCATCTAAGGTTGTACACACTCCAGGAAAATCTTTGAATATAACAAGGATCGAGACTTTACGTGCTCCTAGTTTGGTGGTTATCCTATCTATATTATATTATAGGAGCCATTTGTCAATTATAGAGAGACATATATGCTTTGGGACCATATAATCAAAATTTATGGAATAACTGAATGCTTTTGGAAATAGTAGATCTCTTCGGCTCTAAGTCAGCAATATTATTGGTGCTCAAATCAAATAAGCTATTCTTTAAAGATGCGAGGTGTTTGACTAAACATGAGAGCTTTACTCATATTACACCTTCTTCAACAATTAAGATTTCACCATTTTGACCCAAGACTTCACAGGTTTAAATATTTTTACCTGGTAATGGAATACATACAAATAAGGATGATTGTTGTTCTTAGTTAAATACATGGATAAGTATATAAAATAAATGCAATTATTCAATATTTATTAATATGATTATTAGATGTCTTTCCTGGTAATGACTAATGACTAGATCTAATTATAAAAAAAAGAAAAAGAAAAAAAGAAAAAAGAGGTGTCTAATATATTATCAAATTGTTGTCCAAATTTGCTAGCAATAATCTAGTATTCAAGATATAAGACTGACACTAAAAGAATCGCTTTGATCTGACATGAATGTAAATAACATCGTTTATTCAATAGAGCACGACACACAGTTAGTGCAACCTTTCCAAAATGTGTAACACACATGATCATCTTCCAAGCTCTCTACTATCTGTTGATCACTATTAATAAGATTGTTAATCACAAGATCTAGATCCGTAAAGTATATCACAGAAAGGATTGAGAAAAGAATGAATAATCGGGAAAGTGAATGTGACGGTGAATGAGTAATGACAATTAATAGTGCCGATCATGGTGATCTTTACCATGATCGTGCGAGGGCGCGGTGACCCTCAACTGGGCGGAAGAAAGGAAGCCCAGTTAGGGCAGCGACCGCCAAGTGCGCGGGTCTAGGATCCCAGTCCCATTTCGGTTTTTACGCGAGCTCGCAGTGTTTTTACGCCTCGTTGGGATCCCGACTTTAGACCATTCCGTTGACCCTGTTTTAGGATACCCAGGCGGGGGATCCTTGGTTTTCAGTTTTACGTACGAGCTCGGTTGCCCGTTACCGGTCGGGCTGTTTTTCTAGAGTGACTTTTTCGGGAAGTCCCTCTCACCCGTCTCAGTGGCGTAGTTGGGGAGTAGACCTATCCCTCTATTGGACCGTCCTTCCAATAGAGGGCGAGACGGAAGAGCCATTTGTAGGCTTCTTCACCGCTTGAGTTTTCTTTCGCCAACAGACTTGGCGATTCTACATCCAGATCATTCGTATCTATATCTATATCTACATCATTGAGAGTACATATGAGAGAGTTACAGTGAAGGTTTGGAGGAAATCACAATTAAAATTGAGTTGATTAGAAGTGACTTTAATCTGATTCGAAATCCCTATAAGTTAGTGGACGTGTTGGGAACTTAGTTAGGATGCATTACACAACACCGCATGCCTACGGAGGCCCCCCAACCCTAAGGTACTTTTAATACCTTAGAGTCATAGTGTGAGGTTTCACACGAACCAAGACCACAGACTATCCACTAACTAAAAAGGAGTAAATAGCATTAAGGATCAAATCCATCATCATTATATCAGTCCTATATCGAAAACCATGATATAATATCAATGACAAGAAATTAGCAATTTCATCATTCATGTGCCATCAAGTTCCACGACATGATCTCCAAGACCAAGAATCATGATCTTTATCTACATCATCTGGAGTTATATCTAAAACAATTGAAATTAAGAATTTGATGCCTACCTTTTGAATTTAGGAATTTAGTAATTCCTATTCCATCTTTCACATCGACAAATCCACAGATTTGATATCTGGTCAATATAATAATAGAGATATATACATATATGCATACTCCTATAATTATCAACATTTGATTACAAAATAAATATGTTAAATATGAAAAGTGTTGAGATAATGGGAGTTTATGAGAAATGCTTACAAGCCTGACTACCTTTTTACTTACGCAAGTAGATGTAAATAGTGCTTATTCCACCTTTCTACTTGCTCTCTTTTGCACATTAAATTACTTGTTATTTATTTTAAACTACGGGTTTGTATTCACGTTTGTGACTCCTTTTCTTCCTTGCACGCATGGCAGGAAAGGAGTCTATTGTTCAGTAGCTATACAGGGTTCCAGAAGACAAGGTCTATACTAGACGGTATGTTATTCTTTTTGTCTCAGTTTTTGTTCGGTTGTTAATGTTATATGCTTCTTTTCTCTTCAGTCAAATTTTGGGATATACTGTATATACTTTCAGACATTGTACAGGTTGAAAATGAAATGAAAGTTAATGAAATAAATTCTTGGTGACATTTATCTTTATTATCTTGTGGTTGTAAATGTGAATGTCGAATGTCACTTGCAAATATATTCATTGCGAAAAATTTTCCCGGACTTTCAGTTACTTAATGCAATATTAATGGATGTGGAAATGTGAATGTGTCGTAAACGGGCACCCGGATCCTGAGGGGTTCACAGTTTGGTATCAGAGCAGTGGTACCCCTATACGCACATTCGCAGTATTTCAATTCCGATCGCATTAAGTTCTCGGATAGCGGCAGTCTCCCGACTTGTCGTGAGTCCGAAAAGGGAAATATGACATTCGAATTCAATTACCACAGATGTCACCAATTTCATTAATTTTCATATTATATCCCAAGAAGAGAAAAAGCATATATTATAAGTATCTTCAAATGATAATTCTTTGACTAGTTATGGTTCTCATGCAAAGCCATGTCATCCCGACCAGACCAGGAGATGACTAACCAACTAGCACACATACTGACTACTCTTATCGACCTTTCCATGTTCTATTTGATTCTGGAGTGACACATTTTCCTTACTTCGAGGCTACTAGTTTCTTTAGATAGAGTTGCAGAAACACTATTTTCCCCATATCACATCCGAGGGCCATGTGGCCAGTTGTTTATCATTTCCCTGATAGTCAAGCATTTGCCCGTACTGATTGGCGGTCGTGAGATAATCGCAGATTGTCTACTCTTACAGCTTGATGAGTTCGACTTGATTTTGGGCATGGATTGGTTATCCGCTCATCATGCACTTGTTGATTGCTTTAGGAAGACGGTTGTCTTCAGGATTCCAGATCTACCCGAGTTTACTTTTGAGGGTACTATACACAACTCTACCATGGAGTACATCTCAGTATTGCGGGATCAGCGACTTGTTGATCAGGGTTGTGATACATATCTTGCATTTATTCGGGAGGTATCCGACCATGAGCCGATGATACAGGATATCCGAGTAGTATCTGAATACCCTGAAGTATTTCCTGATGAGCTACCAGGGCTACCTCCTGAGAGAGAGATCGAGTTCGAGATCACATTGCTGCCAGAAACACATCCGATCTCTATGGCACCTTATCGCATGGCACCAGCCGAGTTGAAGGAGCTGAAGGTGCAGTTGCAGGAGTTGCTTGACTTGGGATTCGTGAGGCCGAGCACTTCACCTTGGGGTGCTCCGGTTCTATTTGTCGAGAAGAATGATGGATCCATGAGACTATGCATCGATTACAGGCAGCTGAACAAGAGAACGGTAAAGAACCGTTATCCCTTGCCACGTATCGATGATTTGTTTGACCAGCTCCAGGGATCTTCGGTTTTCTCGAAGATCGATCTTCGCTCAGGCTATCATCAGCTGAGGATTCGTGAGTCAGATATTCCGAAGACAGCTTTCAGGACTCGTTATGGGCATTACGAGTTTGTGGTGATGCCGTTTGGGCTCACCAATGCACCTGCGGCTTTCATGGATATGATGAACCGTATCTTCCGTCCATACTTGGACAAGTTTGTAGTGGTATTCATCGATAATGTGCTCATCTATTCACGGAATGAATGGGATCATGCGAATGATCTACGGACTGTCCTGGATACATTGCGGGAGCACAAGCTATATGCCAAGTTGAGCAAGTGTGAGTTCTGGTTATCCCAGGTCTCATTTCTTGGGCATATCATCTCTGGAGCAGGCATTGCAGTTGATCCTGCGAAGATAGATGCAGTTATGTCTTGGGAACAACCCAAGACTGTCACGCAGATTCGGAGCTTCCTTGGGCTAGCAGGTTATTACAGACGTTTCGTCAGCGGATTTTCACGTATTGTTCGCCCTCTTGCACGGTCGACGCAGAAGGAGTTGAACATGAGACAGCGCAGATGGCTCGAGCTGCTGAAGGATTATGATTGCACGATCTCTTACCATCCCGGTAAGGGAAACGTGGTGGCTGATGCACTTAGCAGGAGAGCGCATGCTGATGGTACGGCGAACTGGCCATACACGTGGGATACGCTTGCAGCTTTGACTGATTGGCATCAGTTCATGTCAGCACTACAGACAGAGCTAAAGATGAGTTCTGCTTATCATCCACAGACAGACGGGCAGAGTAAGCGCACCATTCAGACGCTTGAAGATTTGCTCCGCGCATGCACTTTAGAGTGGAAAGGGTCCTGGAAGGACCATTTGCCATTAGTAGAATTCACGTATAACAACAGTTATCACTCCAGTATTGGCATGGCACCATTCGAAGCCCTATATGGGCGAAGATGCCTCACACCTCTCAGTTGGCGTGAGGTAGGTGATCATGCTTTATATTCCGTAGATCTCTTGGAGGAGACTGCGAGAGCTGTTGATCTTGTGAGACGAAGGCTTCTGACGGCACAGAGCCGCCAGAAGAGTTATGCAGACCGTCGGAGAAGAGACTTAGAGTTTCAGTTAATCCAATTCTTTCCTCTTCACCATTTAATTATGGCATATATATAATCAACTTAATCACATACTAATGACATTCCTGTAAATTACATGTGGGAGATTTGGTATTTCTCCGTGTATCTCCCATGAAGGGAGTACAGAGATTTGGTGTTCGTGGCAAATTGGCGCCGCGATATGTTGACCTTTTGAGATTCTGGCTAGAATGGGGAAGGTTGCATATCGAGTAGCACTTCCTCCACATCTTTCAGGCATTTACGACGTCTTTCATGTATCCAATTTGAGAAAATATGTGCACGACGTTCGACACATCATCAGTTACGAGAATCTAGACGTGGAGCCAGATCTGACTTATGAGGAGAAACCAGTCCAGATACTTGATCGTGCTGTAAAGAAGCTTCACAGCAAAGAGATTCCATTAGTCAAGGTGTTCTGGCACAGACACAGAGTCGAAGAGGCGACATGGAAAACCGAAGCCGACATGCGGACACGATACCCGCAGCTTTTCTGATGTAAGCATCAAAACAAGCTTTTATAATTAGATACATGATAAATGTATAGCTTGTTTTCTCTTTGAGGTTTTTATGGGTTTAAAACCCTTTGAGGTTTTTATGACCATATTAAATCCAAACAAGATACCTATTAACCTTGACTCGAGTCTCGAGGACGAGACTCCCTTTGAGGTTTTTATATTTGTAGCATCCGGTTTCCAATCAAACCCGAACTCGTCCGATTGTGGGTCTAATGAACCCAAAAACGTTGTCGGTCAATACTAAACAACCTAAAACGATCAATTGATCATGAATCAAAAGTCGTTCGGACGAAATCGACCAAAAATCAGTCGCTTCGTAATGCACGCCGCGAAAAGCCGCGACGCAAATTCGGAAATCACGAAATAAATGGAGACCGTCATGAGATCCGATTCGACGAAACAAGACCAACGGAATCAACCGTTCGTCAATCGGAGGTCGTTTGATATTTTAAATCCACAAAATTTAAATCTAAACCAAAAACCGTATCTCGAAAATTCGGGTGTCCAAACCCGCTCAAAAATATATCAATATTATACTCATATTGATCGTCGTTTAGAGACGGTCAAAACGAGATATTACTCGTCAAAATCCGACATCCGAAGCGCGAATACGGAAGACTTTAGTATTTTAAACAAATAAATAAAATAGTTTTTTTTTAAAAAAAAAATTATTATTAAACTAAAATTTAAGCTACAGTAAGACTGTAGCAGCAACAGGCAATGAACGGCTGTTTTAAATATATAAATATATAAAGTAAAAAAATAAATGAATAAATAAAATCAATCAACAGTCGATTCTGGTTTCTCCAATTTCCCTCCTAAACTTTCTCCACGTCACATCTTTCTCTTGACAATTGGCAAACTTCAATGACCGTCCTTGCCTTATTTATACCCCAAGCCCCTTCTTATTCTACCCCAATTTCTTTCCCAAAAACCCCAATTAGTTACAGCCGAAGGAACTCTTCTCCTGTTTCTTCTTTTGCTTTCCAACGAAACCCCTCTTCATCCTCTCAAATTTCGGCTGAAGCTATTGACCTCTTCCTCCACGAGGCAATGATCAACCACCGTAGTTTTTGCTTCCAGCAAACGAAGAGAAGCTGGTAAGATAAAGATCCCCCTTGCTGCTCTTTCTCCTGCATGTTTGTTTCTCCAACATTTGATCTAAATAAGGTACCTCCTTTCCTCTCTTGCTGCCCTACATGTGCTTCTGTTGATGCTTTCAACCAAGCTACAACCACTGCAACAACTACTGCTACATTCATGGCTTGGACTCCTCCAAAGAGACCCCCCTACAGCTGTTGATGCCCTATTAGAGTATGCACAACCACTGCATGTTGGTGTTTCTGCTCCAAAACTTGGAGAAAGATCTGATTTTAGGTACAATCCTTACTCCCCTTTCCTTTTGCTGCCATGCATGAGTTCTTCCTCTTGATCCTCCTTTTGGTTGGGAAATTATTGTTGTTATGGAAAGTTATATGGAAACAACGAAGTTAATGGGTTATACGGAGTACATAGATATATAGTATGAAATTTGAAAATAAATGCATGCTAAATAATATGGATTTCATTGCCTTCAAAAGGTATTCTGTTCTTTATGTAAAGATGAATGGAATAAATTTATAAGTAGGCTACGGACAACAGTATTTTTATTTCCGGAGATTTGACTTTATTTTGAAATGGAATAAATTTATAAGTAGGCTACGGGCAACAGTATTTTTTTATTTCTGGAGATTTGACTTTATTTTGAGTATATTTTTCAGCAAAGGTAAACTTATCAAATATTATTATTACTGTTGTGGAAGTTTATATGGAAACAAGTAAAGTTTATGTGATACATGAAATATATATATATAAAGTATGAAAATTTAAAAATGAATACATGCCTAACAATGTAGATTGTTAGTTATTTTCCAAAGGTATTACGTCTCTTATCTGTGAAGATGAACACACCAAATTTATTATGGGAAGTTATTGTGATATTTTTTTGTTAAAAAAATCCAGGAATTATAAGCAGACATGGCCGTGAATATAAATAAAATCTGCAAAACCCTTGTATGAGATTATCATTAAATTCATCTCTAAATGGGTTGATGGGAATACTAATGGTACTTTATAATCGGTTGTAACAAGCAAAAACAAGATCTTCGAAATAAATCAAAGGATTTCTTATTTCCATTAAGGTTATAGGTATAATTCCTTTATGGTTAGTCATGTATTTAGACATAATATCATTGGATTATTCTATTACCAACTCTATCTGGTCATATATTACTATACAGCTTCATGGGGTCAAGTAATCATTTATAAATAAATAAATAAATTTAGAATATGATCAGAATCAATAAAGATATTAATATCTCTTTTGTTCTATTGAAAATGAGTCATGCATCTAAGGTTGTACACACTCCAGGAAAATCTTTGAATATAACAAGGATCGAGACTTTACGTGCTCCTAGTTTGGTGGTTATCCTATCTATATTATATTATAGGAGCCATTTGTCAATTATAGAGAGACATATATTCTTTGGGACCATATAATCAAAATTTATGGAATAACTGAATGCTTTTGGAAATAGTAGATCTCTTCAGCTCTAAGTCAGCAATATTATTGGTGCTCAAATCAAATAAGCTATTCTTTAAAGATGCGAGGTGTTTGACTAAACATGAGAGCTTTACTCATATTACACCTTCTTCAACAATTAAGATTTCACCATTTTGACCCAAGACTTCACATGTTTAAATATTTTTACCTGGTAATGGAATACATACAAATAAGGATGATTGTTGTTCTTAGTTAAATACATGGATAAGTATATAAAATAAATGCAATTATTCAATATTTATTAATATGATTATTAGATGTCTTTCCTGGTAATGACTAATGACTAGATCTAATTATAAAAAAAAAGAAAAAGAAAAAAAGAAAAAAGAGGTGTCTAATATATTATCAAATTGTTGTCCAAATTTGCTAGCAATAATCTAGTATTCAAGATATAAGACTGACACTAAAAGAATCGCTTTGATCTGACATGAATGTAAATAACATCGTTTATTCAATAGAGCACAGCACACAGTTAGTGCGACCTTTCCAAAATGTGTAACACACATGATCATCTTCCAAGCTCTCTACTATCTGTTGATCACTATTAATAAGATTGTTAATCACAAGATCTAGATCCGTAAAGTATATCACAGAAAGGATTGAGAAAAGAATGAATAATCGGGAAAGTGAATGTGACGGTGAATGAGTAATGACAATTAATAGTGCCGATCATGGTGATCTTTACCATGATCGTGCGAGGGCGCGGTGACCCTCAACTGGGCGGAAGAAAGGAAGCCCAGTTAGGGCAGCGGCCGCCAAGTGCGCGGGTCTAGGATCCCAGTCCCATTTCGGTTTTTACGCGAGCTCGCAGTGTTTTTACGCCTCGTTGGGATCCCGACTTTAGACCATTCCGTTGACCCTGTTTTAGGATACCCAGGCGGGGGATCCTTGGTTTTCAGTTTTACGTACGAGCTCGGTTGCCCGTTACCGGTCGGGCTGTTTTTATAGAGTGACTTTTCCGGGAAGTCCCTCTCACCCGTCTCAGTGGCGTAGTTGGGGAGTAAACCTATCCCTCTATTGGACCGTCCTTCCAACTAGAGGGCGAGACGGAAGAGCCATTTGTAGGCTTCTTCACCGCTTGAGTTTTCTTTCGCCAACAGACTTGGCGATTCTACATCCAGATCATTCGTATCTATATCTATATCTACATCATTGAGAGTACATATGAGAGAGTTACAGTGAAGGTTTGGAGGAAATCACAATTAAAATTGAGTTGATTAGAAGTGACTTTAATCTGATTCGAAATCCCTATAAGTTAGTGGACGTGTTGGGAACTTAGTTAGGATGCATTACACAACACCGCATGCCTACGGAGGCCCCCCAACCCTAAGGTACTTTTAATACCTTAGAGTCATAGTGTGAGGTTTCACACGAACCAAGACCACAGACTATCCACTAACTAAAAAGGAGTAAATATCATTAAGGATCAAATCCATCATCATTATATCAGTCCTATATCGAAAACCATGATATAATATCAATGACAAGAAATTAGCAATTTCATCATTCATGTGCCATCAAGTTCCACGACATGATCTCCAAGACCAAGAATCATGATCTTTATCTACATCATCTGGAGTTATATCTAAAACAATTGAAATTAAGAATTTGATGCCTACCTTTTGAATTTAGGAATTTAGTAATTCCTATTCCATCTTTCACATCGACAAATCCACAGATTTGATATCTGGTCAATATAATAATAGAGATATATACATATATGCATACTCCTATAATTATCAACATTTGATTACAAAATAAATATGTTAAATATGAAAAGTGTTGAGATAATGGGAGTTTATGAGAAATGCTTACAAGCCTGACTACCTTTTTACTTACGCAAGTAGATGTAAATAGTGCTTATTCCACCTTTCTACTTGCTCTCTTTTGCACATTAAATTACTTGTTATTTATTTTAAACTACGGGTTTGTATTCACGTTTGTGACTCCTTTTCTTCCTTGCACGCATGGCAGGAAAGGAGTCTATTGTTCAGTAGCTATACAGGGTTCCAGAAGACAAGGTCTATACTAGACGGTATGTTATTCTTTTTGTCTCAGTTTTTGTTCGGTTGTTAATGTTATATGCTTCTTTTCTCTTCAGTCAAATTTTGGGATATACTGTATATACTTTCAGACATTGTACAGGTTGAAAATGAAATGAAAGTTAATGAAATAAATTCTTGGTGACATTTATCTTTATTATCTTGTGGTTGTAAATGTGAATGTCGAATGTCACTTGCAAATATATTCATTGCGAAAAATTTTCCCGGACTTTCAGTTACTTAATGCAATATTAATGAATGTGGAAATGTGAATGTGTCGTAAACGGGCACCCGGATCCTGAGGGGTTCACATGCAGGAATAACCAAGAGAACGACCTTAACAAGTACCAAACGACCACTACATAACAGAATAATTGCTGACCATCCTGAAAGTTTCTTCTCCATCTTCAGACATCTTAATTCTTCCAGTTATCAAAGGGAGACTTAGGTATGATCGAAAGGGATCTGCATTCCATACCCATCTCCTCACAACAAACTTGGGCATCTAAGTCAGAAAGACCGAAAGGTATAACCATTGAGAACAAGCCCAAACAATTCATCAAAAATCTCCAAAGTTACATCCATTCCATTTGCCTCCTCTTTACCCTTTCATAAAGAAGATGGTGTCACTGCATATTGCAAAAGAGGAATAGATGTATCGTCAAAGGAGTATCCTGCTGTGATATCAGAATATAGCACCTGATTAAACATGCATGACAAGACATCATCTGCAATAACAAAAAGCATTGGGGCAAGGGGGCACGTTGCCTTACTCTACACTGAGGTTGTAAAAAACCTCCCTCAGGGCAACTATTAACAAGCACATAATAGGAAATTGGGGTGTCACAACACTTCATCCAAGAGATCCAAGTATCTATGACCCCGTCCATACATCACCATCCATAGGAAACACCAATACACCATGTCATAAGCCTTCGAAAAGTCCACCTTATGTAGCACACCCTTCGACTGTCATCTTTTCCAATCTGCGACAATCTCTGTCGCCTTAGTCAAGCTGTCTGTAATCTGTCTGCTTGCGATGAAAGTAGACTAGAGTGGTGAGATGATGTGATCCATAACCTTATTCAATCTAATTGCTAAGACCTTCGCAACTATCAAATAAATGGCATTGGAGAGAGCAATCGACCGAATCCTCAACTCTCTCGGACACCTCCTTCTTAGGTAGTAGAAAGATAAGTGCCTTGTTAAGTCTCTCAAAGCCCGCATTGCCAATGGCAAACTCCTCAACGACATCAACAACTTTACTTCCAATCAAGGCCCAAAACTCACGAAAAAAGAAGACAGGGAACCCATCGAGACCAGGCGAACCATATGCATTCGTAATTTTAAGCTTCTCCGTAGTAAAGCTTTGCACATGATGATTCACGTGAGGCTTAAAATGCTGAGAAGCCCCAAGGCCATTCCACCTCCAAGGCCTACCCATCGATCTTCTCGAAAAAACATGGAAGTAATCAGTAATAGCCCTCCTCATTTCATGATCCATGTCCACCTGTTTTCCGTTCAACACCTCAGAACGGATCGAATTATGACGACACCTTCCGCTGGAAATTCTATGGATGTGATGTTTTCATCGTCTTCTTTTAGCCACGAATGCCTTGACCTCTGCTTCCCTTCCGTAACATGTTTCTTATCTTCACACAGAATTAGTTTTTGTGTTGATGCTCTTTCCTCGAGCTTTTATGCTATAGGATCTTTGATATCCTCCAATCCATCAATTATTACTCTGCCCATTGGGCTCTTCTAGCCTCTTTAGACTCCTTAAAAGCACAAAGCCGCTTTCGCATCGAGGTTAATTTCCGAGTCACTGAGACTTCCGTAGAAGACTTGTGGCTAGAGACTAGGTTTTTGAAATTGTTCTCCTGAAGACACGCATTTTCAAACATGAAGAAACTCCTTAGTGGCGAATCAACACTAGAATCCCAAACTAGAGGGATATGGTCAGACTTGGTACGTGGCATAGAGTTAGATGCCGAGAGAGGAAAAACATTAAGAAGTTCAATCAAACAGAGGCTAGAAAACGGTCAATACGGGAGCGAGAGCCGGAGTTCATCTAAGTAAATATCATGTTAGAAGCATTTTAGACCTCATGCTCCAGGTCATCTATCACCTTTACAGACTCAACTAGAGTTCCGACCCCCTTTCAACCTCTGACAATCAGAAGAAAGCAAATCGACATTGAAGTCTCCACCAACGAGCCAAGCCACCAATGGGTACGCACCTCTAGCATCATGAAGAGAGGCCTACTACTCAAGCCTAAGAGCATGTACATATTGGCCATAAACACAGGAAACCGTCAATTGAGAGCCTGAGGATTTGTTTTTTCAGAAGAAACGTAAGAACATCTACCCTTCATCTCCGAAAGAAAAATAAAGAGGGAGTCTTTCCAAGCTATGAGCAAACACCCTGCAGAGCAAGACCCTAAATGTCGGTTTCGGTCATCATTTCGGTATCGACCAAAACAGAATTTCGATGGAATTTCGGTGGAATTTCGACCGAAATTTCGGTCATTTCGGTCATTTTTTGTACTAGGACCCTCATATTTCGGTCATTTCGGTCATTTCGGTCGAATTTCGATTTCGACTGGATATCGATATTCGACAGAAATTCGACCGAATTTCGTTGAAATTTGAGGCCATGCTGCAGAGCCAGGTGCACCAATATTCATGAAGCTTGAAAGAGAAGTGGTCCCCATAAACCTCCACACCAAGCTGGAACAAGTAGCGAGTTTGGTTTCTTTTAAAAGGACAACATAAAAGCACCACTCAATAAAACGAGCCCAATTGAACTCCGCTTCCGTGGATCACCCATACCCGTACATTCCAAGTTAAGACCTTCATTGAGGAAACTCTGACATTCTCGAGGTTCGAATCGCACCTGCTGCCAATGCTACATGAGCTTTATGGTCCGAGATAATTATACTTCCTCTATTCGCCACACTTGTACGTGTTCTGTTTCTGTAGCGCTTTACCCTTCTACCAATCCCCAGATTCCCCCTTATTGTGGTTGAATAGTGTAAAGATGAAGAAGGTACATCTGCCCCATGATATGAAGAAGACACTGGAGGGGGGCTTGTCCAATGAAAGTCTCCAGACCATCCACTGCCTGGTCGAGGTTCGAGCTCCAGTAGGGGACCCTCCCGTGTTCAACTGCTACAGGAAAGGGAAGATTCACCAACCTCAGATCACCCGGGTCTCTCCATGGAGCCCCCATTGAATGAATAGTAGCGGGAACGTCTTGTAGAGAAGCCACCGTAGTAGAGCTATCCTAAAAAAGACACAAAGTATTGGTAACGGAACGCTCTAGACATCAGAAGGGCGGGGGACCGGTGAAAGGTTCTCCTGCTGAACTGGTATTCGAGGCCAAAGCAAACATCAGGGGGTTCTTTCGGGCACTCATGGAGCTCAAAAACGAACCAGTACACGATCTGGTGCTTTACTAATGAAGGGTCGCCCCCTTACTGAATCCGATTTAAGCAAAAACTGAAGAGGCTTTGCTACTAAATCCAACATCGAGCCGCTTTGCGAAATAATGACCTCGTTATCGAGTCCGGTAGCGCTCCCAACAGGATGCTCCAAAAGGAGCTTAAACAGATCTCGGGTGCGAACTACACCCGATCGAGTGCAACCTGCACCGCCTAGTGCTTCAAGGACAAGGCGAAGCCCCCAAAGGAAGGAGGGGAGCGTTAGCGATGGCTCAGGAACAACTGGATCACCACCATCTAGGTTAGGCATGAGTATGAAATGTCAAATCCGATTCCTTCTTTTTTACTGCTCAGAGATCTTCTCCATTGATGGGACTTTTTTTAATAACGACTCCACTGAAAATGTATTTTTCTACTTCATCGATGCAAGCTGTAATGGCACCGACATGGATGAGCTCTCTGCCACCTCAACCTCAGAACACAACGGCAGTGGTTGAGGTGGAATTTGCACCATAAGTCTGAACGATGCTCGACCCATCATAAGGATACACGTTCCTTCTGCCACAAGGTTTTTGAGGCTTTCCAAAAGAACAAAAGTATTAAACGGTTCTAAACTAGATCGTCGATCATCTGCTAGGATCGTCAAGACCTTACCAAGCCCCCTCAAGGTCGGTCCCAACGCCTCGATCGTGTGGGAGAAGAAAAGGATGCCCATAACTCGAGCCACCCTCACCACCCATTGAGATTCATCTCCATCTATAAAAGGAGCCAAATGCCAAAGGACATACTCTTCTTGATTGGATTTCAGCAAGAGATTCTTTTTAGATGAAGAAAGCCCTCTTGCGCAACACAAATTGGATTTCAGAACTGCTACATCTCTAGGAAATGATCAACCAAGACACTCTTTCAGCCGAGCTAGGATCAATTCGAAATTCAGCTCTTCGTGTTTCCACGAACCAATAAGCAAACCTTCCTTCACTTCGAAGCCTCAGACCTGTCGGAAACAACTGAAGCGTAGGAATGCAAAGAGATTTGTAAAGCCTCTCCAACTAGAGCTTTGGCTCGGTGATTAACCGGAGCCTTACAACCTGATGAAGGACCGATCCTTAGGGACACGAAACTCGTCGAGGAATTAAATGCCGGTTTCGGTCACCATTTCGGAGACTGACCGAAACGGAATTTCAGTGGAATTTCGGTCGAAATTTGACCGAAATTTCATTTTTTTGTACCGGGGCCCCATATTTCGGTCATTTCGGTCGAATTTTGATTTCGACAGGATATCGATATTCGACATAAATTCGACCGAATTTCGCTGTAATATGAGGCCATGTCGATGATCCACACGTCCACACCCAAAGCAACGGGGTGGCAGCATGCATACCGCAACTCGATGGCCAAAAAGCCCACACCCGTAGCACCGCTGGCCATGTTTGCTATGAGAGACAAACGTCGAGCCTCTATCCTGCCTTACATCATCATGGGTAGTGACTCTTCTCCCCCTCTCCTTACCAATGATGGTAGCCCTCCTCACCCTTCCCTCTCCAGCGATGGTGCCCACCTCCAAGCCTCCTCACCGCCTTGAACCTCCCATCTCATTATTGAGGAGGGAAATTCCGAAGTAGTACCTCGGGATTACAAAAATTCCTAGGTACTACAACCTGTTTTTTTACTTGTGTGTACTGTGGCAGTGTCCCATTTTAAAGATGCGTCACAGCCTAATGTTTTTTTTACCTGGCAAGTGTAGCGCTATTTAGGAACGCGACATTGGTATCACATATTCGGGATGCGATATAGTAGGGAGCTTCTGGAAATGATGCTATTCTAGGATGTTTCTTACATATCGCATACTTGATATGCGATATACGAAAAGTACTTGGAAAATAGAGGGCACACCTTGTCCATGTGTTATACTATATTGCATACCAAGTTTGAGATATAGAAGAAACTTCATGGAATTGCATCATTTCCAGGTTTCCTTGCATAGAGCCATTCATTCATAATAGATCTTCATTTCCCGGATATAAATATAATGGTTTTGTTGAACTCTCACCCACATTGAAATTGGACTCAACAAAAATGCACGCATTCATAATAGATCCATTCATTCATAATAGATCTTTATTTCCAGGTTCCCTTGCATAGAGCATTCATTCGAAATAGATCTTCATTTCCTCGAAATAAATACAATGATTTTGTTGAACTCTCATCCACAATGAAATTGGAATCAACAAAATGCACATATGATTCACTCCAAACATTAAAAAACATTATAATTTCATTTACAACGTCGAATTTACAAAATGTGTCTCCATGAACAGCATCACATGTTACTTTACAACACCCATAAAATAGAAATACAATTGTTAATTCTATCGTCTTCTCTGTCGATATGTCCTCATTGTATCATGTGGATCAAAAGGTAGTAAACGACTGCCCTCATCAATCATCGTTATTTGGGAGGGTCTTGCACCGTCGTCCGTATTGTATCCTGTGGATCAAAAGGTTGGCATCACTTTCAACGTGTGTTGCATACAAGGAGAGCCTTAACAAAGACAACTGATTTGATACCATGGAGGTTTAACATGTAAACTCTTCAATGTGGAAGGAAAAACTACGGAACCATGCAATGCTTAGACCTCCACTAGAGGTTAGGGTTTCCTTTCTTTGTTAACTTGAGAAATGGAAGTGACTTATATAAATAGGCAGCCGTTAAATGGATCCTCACTCATGATGAGTAGCCCAATAGACATACAACTCAATAAAAGTATTTTTTTTGAGGAAAAATATGGGTGGCCTCCCAAGTTGGGACCCACCTTGTAGAGCAAGTATATGTTATATATCAAAAGAAAGATTACATCATTGTCATAAATACACAGCATCTCGTAACATTTGCTCTTCCCTATAAGTTTACATTCTCTGCAGATGTACCTGATTCACTGCGAACATGGATTTGTCAACATATCCACCCTCTCTTTGTTCAATGTCTATATTTGGAAAACATATGGCTTATTTTCAGTCCTCAATGGGTAATTACGCATGCTGAAGTCCATTAAATGCTCTAGGTTATTTTAACATAGAGAATTTATAATTCATAATTTGTTTACATTGGCATAACCAGCCAAATCCTAGCTGTCGATTGTTGATAACATGAAGAGAATCATTGTACTTTTATTGTTAATATCCATGATTTGTCAAATAAAATTAGCTGGCGGACAAAAGAAATGGTTTTTATTAAAAATAAAAATCATCTTGACTTTGTACAAGAGTATTTATGATAAAATAACTTTGCCGGGGTATCTATGTATGATGAATAGTATGAAGGTATCGGCGTAAAATCAAATGTTTAAAGGAACATCTGGGTAAAAACCCCTTTTATACGTGGTTCTCAGAGGTTCAATGGAAAATACATATTGGTTGTGGAAGATACTTTAAATGACAAAGCTATATCACTATGGAAAATATTGAAGAAACCCTAATTTGGTTGCTTATTCCATCCTTCACATGCGAGCTTTCTCATTTAGTCACTATATGTTGCAGATCTGGAGGAGGTGGCTTTGCCATTGGAAAAGTATGCTTCTTTGCAGGAGTTCTTCAGTCGTTCCCTTGTAGAAGGGTCTCGAACAATCAATTTAGACCCACATTGTCTGGTAAATGGTAACTAGCTGCTCTGCTCTTGTATTCCTTTTGATTCACCCTCCCATTTTTTCAGGAAAAAAACATTTCTAACAAATTTTTATTTATGCTAAATAGGTTAGTCCTGTGGATGGGACCGTCTTACGCTTTGGGGAACTTAAAGGGGCAGGCGCCATGATTGAGCAAGTCAAAGGCTTTTCTTACTCAGCCTCCTCTCTGCTAGGTGTTAATACATTCATTCATGAAATTGCCAAGGAAGAAAATGCAAGAGAGTTTGATGAAGGAAAAGCTACCAAAGCTGAGACGAATGGCTCTAGCAGATCATCATGGTGGAGGATATCATTTGCTTCACCCAAGCTGCGGGATACCTTATCTTTGAGGTAACCTTAACTTTCATGGTAAAATGATAACCAAGCTTATTTCTGTTAGGGAGGCATTGTGAATCTAGCCAGGTTTGCAAGCAATTATACCCATGTTGGATATCTTCATGTTTCAAATTAGCAGTTAATTCTAGAATTGTATTTAGCAAGGATCATATACCCTGATCCACATTTTAATCACGTAGCCATCAAACAGAGCTTGCTTTAGGACATATTCTACATTGCAAATAGAAGGCTTCGTGATTTTCATACTCAGAAAAAAAACTTTATGCTGGGCCTTCTTGGTTATGGTTCCTCCTCCTCCCTGGTTGGGTATCTAAAGCCTCTTGCTGTGTTACAGGCGATTTGGTTATCATGCAATGGGTAGTCTTCAAACAGGAGCAGTTTTACGAGGAAAGTGTTATTGAGCTTACCAAGGCCTGGTTTGAGATTTGGTCCTTGTAACTCATTTGTGCATTAATATAATCATGCTGGGTGTGCCCCGCCTCGCGCCCGCATCCTTTTTCCTCCTCCAAAAAATGCTTATAAAATTTGTCTTCATTTTATTTTAGCAATTGTGGATATGCTAAAATGCGGAGAACTTTCATTTTTCCCTTCTTTGGAATAGGAAATGATGATCATTCCAGACAAGTGATGCTTTTCTTTGAAAAGCTTAAGAATGATTACTAGAGAATAGTAACAATCTACTTCATTAGAAAGCTTTAAGAAAAACGTTCGTAGACACGCACAAGGAAATACCAGCAGAAGAAGATCAACTCAAGGTACAAAACTAGATGATACTCGCTTTTCTGAAGATATTGTCATGCTTTAACCCAACTGCCTGAACCACTCCATTACTTCAAACTTCCTAATTGAGGTTGGTCCTCTCTAATGTTACCGAGAAAACATCCTCCCCTTAACCAAGCCTATAAAGTTTGACAAACCAAGTGATCCGCGCTCCATTCCACCCATGCTTAACCACTGAACATTTAAAGAATACATGCTCAACATCCTGCTCCACCGCACAGAAAGGGCAACTCAATTTTGCAGTTGGGGCTCACCTACTCTTCTGTACTCTGATCACTAAGTTCTACTGTAGCCTCCAAATACTTAAATCCAGTCTGGAAGTCTTCTCATTGATGTGGGAAAGCCAAAGTGCACCATAGGCACAAGCCACAGAAAAAATCCCAAATTCCCATACCAGGAGCCAACTTCCTCAAGCCTTAGCCTCCACCAACCTTAGGAGCTTCAGCAGCTTCTCAACATGTGTATGCGGGAGAGACAATACAAAAGGTAGGTATCCAGTCCCTGAGGTCATTCTATCCCAGCACCCAGTCGCGCTCCGGTTCAGGGGTGAGACTAGGCAGTCTCGGGTATCTCTCCCCCAAGCACTCCTTTACCCAATCAGTCATCTAACAAAAAACGGAAACATGTACTATTTTCCGGCATCCGTTGGTCATATTGCAGGCAACAAGTGATTATGCCGATTCGTTGTCATTTCACGTTGAAAAGGTTGTGGTACAATACTCTACTTATGCTCGCCAAGTCCCTTACTCCACTCATGTTGATTGACTGGGCGCTTCTTGCGACATCCTCTAATATATACCTTTTCAGTTTCCTTTACAAAAAAACCTTTTCGGTTGTGACATTATGGATAATTCACATCTGTGGGGTTGTTTTTTGAAGTTAAAGTGAGCATGAATATTCATAATCAACTGATCCCATGTTGCATGCCAGCTCTCTGGATATCGCCTTTTGGTTTCTCAATTCAGAAGAAAAAAATGGACATTGTTGTTTCCTTTTTTTATAGCGTGGTTATCACTATGAAGTTAAGATGTGATGTCGTTTCTATAAACATAGTCAAATTCTTCAATGTGCAAATGTGGCAATACGATCCAATGTTATAATGGTGAAGTTGCCTCATTTTAAATATGTGAGGCTAAACTGAAACCTGCTGTAGTTCGGCGTACTATATTTTTTTCAAAAAATTTATGTTCTCGTTATTTGTAGTAATTCACTCTACCTTATTTTTCGCATATAGAAAAAGGAAAAATAATAGCTGTAGCCTTGTGAGGCTGAGGGTTGTTACAACCGTAATTTTTCCCCTTAGCCAAGAAGGGTTTCCGCATTAACCTTTGCGTGCTTGTGATTGCTGTTTTTGATTTGCTGGTGTTCAAGATGGTATCAGAGCCTTGTTGAGGCGTTGAATTAAAGTTTTTGTTTCTCGGAGCTGTCCAAGATTAGCGTTAGGTTCCTCTGCCCTTGTCTGGAGCCCTTGCGCCCTGAGATTGGTAGGCTGCTACTGTTGCTGTGTTTTTGGTGCCCAGGTGTTCAATTTTGGTGCTCAGATTGGTATGCAGCTGCTGGTGCTGTGTTTTTAGTCCCCAGGTTTTTTATTTTTGGCGCCCAGATTGGTAGGTTGCTACTGCTGCTGTGGTGTTGTTTTAGGCAGGCTGCAAGCTTGGTTGGCTGACGTAGGCTCTGTTGGTGTTGTGAGGTATGTTCCCTTTTGGGAGGGGGAATCACCACTGGTGTGGGCTGAGCCCTTAAGTGATGTTGTGGGTGTTTTTTTCCCTTTGTTTTGCAGGAGCTGTGAGTTTGTGTTGGCAAGGTGTTCGCATCCTTATCTCGGATTCGGGAATGCCTCAAAGTACAAAGACAATTGATAAAAATGCACACCAAGTACGATATTGATAAAGAATGTTGTGGTTGAGGATCGATCATGGATTGTGGTCAATGACACCAACGAAAACTTAGAAGAATGAATTCCATTTTTTGGAATTTTAAGAGGTAAATGAAACACAAAAATCATTTACCTCAAGTATGGTGGTGAGATTTTCAGAATCAAGGGCTGTTTTAACGGATTTCAAAATTTTTCTCAAAAAGGAAAATGCCATTGTCTTGTGATTTCTTCTTGAGTTCATTGGATGCTCTTCATATACTTGTAAGGTTTGAGATTGAGAAGGATCAGAGCATATGCTGTGGGAGATTTCAAGTTTGGGTGAATGGGTGTCTGCCTTTAGATGCCTCCTTCAGATCAAACTTGAATAATACTCATGATCAGATTCTTAAACTTTATGCTTAACTAAGTTTGATAACCACTCAAGAGGGAAGTTCTGACGAGGTATACTCTACCAATAGTGCTCTTGTCGTTGCCACTCAGAAGAAAGGTCATTATTTGAATGTTGATGAAAACAAAGAGTGGACAATTGATATTAGTGCCACTCACCATATGTCATGTGATCCAAAATTCTTTAGTGCTTATAAGTTATCATCGGGTTAAGAATATGTTGCCCTTACTGATGGATCTCATATTATAGTGACATGGAAAGGAAGTGTATTCCTTCTTGACAAATTTGCTCTCGACTATGTGCTTAATGTTCTTAATGTGCCTCTAAATCTCCTTTATGTTAGCAAGATAACAAAAAAAATTAAATTGTGGACTAGTTTTTCCTTTGATAATTGTATGTTGCAAGAATCGGTGACATGGAAGAGAATAGGGATTTGTGTAGTTTTTGAATGTTTATATTGTTTACCAATTAAAGTGGCAAATGCTTTAACATATGTGATTCAAGGAATAAAATAAGAAGGGTTGTTATTGTCCAGACATAAATCCAGAGGGTATTGAGATTTCGCAAAATTTCGGCAAAATTTCGTCGAAATTTCGGTTTCGACAAGGGTTGGATATCGAAACTCCCCTCTATGTCGATTTTCTCGGATTTCTACTGATATGGGTGGAAATACCAGTGATATTTTGACATATCGACCCATATCAGTCAGAATTCATGGTTTTCCGTACAAATTTTCTCGGGTTTCGTCCGATATTGATAAATTATCTTCGATACATACATATATATATATATATCAATGATATTATCCATGTGAGCTTAATTTTACTACTTATTTAGCTACTCCCAATATTAAAACAAATTATGATTTATATATTCAACGAGACCCCTGTCTTGTAGGGCTTGCATACGATGATTCTTCAACTTGGGGAGCTCAACCCCTTTGGGTTTTAGCAATGGAGATGAACAACTCTATAGCTTCTAGATATCCAATATAGCGTGTTCGTTTGATTCCGTTTGTCATTTATTTTGTAAGTATATGCATCTTTGCTGTAAGTCTGTAACTATTTCTGTAAATCATTAGAACTTTGTCCACGACAGTTATTCTATGAGCAAAACATTGTCTCGTAATCAATATCTACATTTTATAATCAAATGTCTCATATATTTTTATGAACAAAAGACGTAATCTAAGTTTTGTTAACTTAGTTATTTCGATTTCCATTTCCAATATCTATTAGTCAATGACCGATATGATCGATATGTATAAGGCGTATGGATGAGAGATATATGTGATATAAGTGTGCACTTGTTTATTATTGTCTATAAAACTTGGATAATATCCATTTCTAATATGTATCAGCCAAGAATCAACATTAACAACGATATGGCCTATATGATTGTTATATGTGCTATAAGGGGCATAAATGAGCGATATATGTGATATAAGTGTGTATTTGTAAGTTATTTTGTTGTTGTAATAATTTGAAAGATCTTAATATGTGAAAAAATGGTCGGAAAATGGTTTTTTGATCCACTTTTGACATTTCCTCCGAAACGACCGAAATTTCGATTGTGGGGTGGGGAACGAAATCGAAATCAATATTTCGAACCTTGTGAGCTGAACGCCTTGGTCATCTTTCGTTTGATTATCTCAAAGAATTGTTTCCTTATTAGTTGAAGATTTGAGCTATGTGGACTTAGCGTGCCATGTTTTTTTAAAGGAAAAACACATTCGTGCAACTTATCGTGTTTCTGAGAGTAAAACAAGTGAAGTTTTTGAGCTAATTCACTCAGATGTTTGGGGTCTTGGTAATTACATTTATTAGTGATTATTATAGAAGCATGTTCGTTTATTTACTTCGTGATCGTGGAGAAGTTGTTGGCATTATGATTAATTTAAATCTTATTGAGACGCAACACAAGAAAGTGATTAATTGCTTTAGGTCAGGCAATGCTCGTTTATTGTATCTCATTTATTATTTAGAGAATATTAGAAATTTTCATTTTAGGGAAAAAATAAGTTTTCAAGTAATTTCTCCAATTTCTAGTCATTTCACTGAAATTCCACCGAAATTCTCTTTCCGGGATTTTACCGAAAGGAAACTGAAATTCGTTGTTTAAGACCTTGGTTGTGCCACTGCCCTCGGTGGTCTCTCTTGGAGGGCTGCACCGTTGCATCCCCTCCCTTGGCTCTTGAGATTCCTCCTAGCCCTCCGCATGTGCTCCCTATCACTACCGCCCATGCCACCCTTGGCCCCTCGAGCCGTCACCCAGACCTGTTGAGTGCCTTCGAACACCGCTGTGGTCATCCAACCACCTACTAGGGACCCTATCAGCCACCTTTAGGCCCCCTATGACCTTTCTATTCCTCTTCAACCCCATCTAGCATTCTTAAACGTTTTGATTTTGACATGAAAAGGTGATTTCGGACTGTCGCTCCTCCTTGTCGGGACCTGTCGCTCCTCCTTGTCGCTCCTCCTTGTCGGGACCTACAAGGTGCGCGGGAGGGCGCTGGAGATTCTCGGGATTGTCGCTCCTCCTTGTCGGGTCCTTCAAGAGGGGCTAGGAGTCCCTAGGCGGTACAACGTAGGCTGTTGGCGGCTGGGTAGCGGTCCGGGCTGTTGGGCGACGCTCTTGGATGGTGGGGCGGCGATGCAAGTGGTGCAAGCAGCTTCCCTAGGCCCTGGAAGGTGGGGCGGTGACGTGAGCGACACGAGAAGGTAGGGCAACGTCGAGAATCCTAGGGATGGAGGTGGGGAGCGGGTTTTAGGCCAGGGTTCCTGTCTAGGACCGTCGCTCTGATACCATGTGAAAAGAATAGAGTTGAATACATTCATGAAGACCCTAGGGCTCTCTTATATTTGAGAATAGCCTTGGGTAAATTACATAAGAGGTACAGAGAAAAATAAAAATAAAGAAAAAACACCAAGACACACAAATATCTCAACAATTCACATGAGGTCAGTAGAGCGTATCCTTTGCTACGTGAAAAAAAGACCATAGAAACATACTTTTTCTTTATCAAATATGCTAAGATTGAGATCGAAGGTTACACCGGTGCGAATTGAGCTGGATGCACTGATACAAGGAGATCTATGTTGAGATAAATATATCTCTCAGTATCATTTATGTTTTTATGTTTTCTTGATGTACTTATCATGTAATTAACCCAAGGGCTTTTCTCCTATATAAGAGAGCCCTCGGTCTATTCTATGAGTATGATTCATTTTTCTCCCAACATGGTATCAGAGCAACAGTCCTAGACCGGGGTTCCCTTATCCCACCCAAACCCTACACGCGCCCCCCCTCCCGCCAGGGTGCCGCACGCCCCCAACTTCTTCAGCGCCAGCGCTGGGGTGCTGCACCCCCTCCAACGCCGCCGCACGGGGGTTCTCCTCCAGGCCGCCGCGCGGGGGTCCCCTCCCTCCTGTGCCACTGGCGAGGGGGCCCCTGCCCTCCTGCTCCACCGGTCGCCGCCTCGCGGGGCCGCAAGGGGCTCTAGCCAGCTCGGTGCGTCGTCGCACCACCTTTTTCCTGTGGGTCGCAGATCTGATTTGGCCCGCTGATAGTGAGATTTTCTGATTTATACCACGTTGTGCGCATCTAAGGCTCGCAAGACGACTTAGGAATGGTTATATGAGTCTAAAGATACAACCAAACCTTTTTATGGTCCTGTAGACACCTTTTCTTCGATTTACTCAGTTGTTCCGCCTTCCGGCTTCTTGGTATAATGTCAGAGAACAAGGGTGACGTTTTCTCTTCTTCTGGTGTCTTCAAGGGCCCAACTCTTATTGTAAAGATGGATGGGACCAACTACGAGTTGTGGTCCATGCAATTTCGTACCCTAATGCAGTATCATAACAAGGAGCACATTCTGACTGATTTAGAGACGACAGACAAGACCGGGGCCAACGCTTCATGGAAGCAAGATGATGCCTATGCTCGCATATGGCTCTCTGGGACACTTACCATGGAGATTGCTAATGATATTGTCAATCAGCCAACTGCAAAGGCTATGTGGGACATATTGGCAGACTTATACGAGCAGTCAAAGAATGAGAGCAAGATTCTTCAACTGCAGTTCGACATTTTCTCGACCAAACAGAATGTTCGACCGCTCCACGCCCACTTCTCCGGATACTCGTTTAGATGATATTGTCTCCAGACTTCGTGAGATGATGAGCACTCCTACGACTCCGACTCCAGGTTCCAAAGATGCAACAACTACTGCCAGAACGTCGTCTAGTTCATCAGGTATTCATTATGTGTTTACCAGTAGTAGCAGTTCAGACTTGACTGATTGGATTATGGATTCTGGAGCATCATGTCATATGTGTGGAGATCGGACGTAGTTTAGTTCATACATGTCTATCCCACCTGGAAGATCCGTGGTCAATACCAATGGGGTTCGTCTACCCATTGTTGGTCAGGGGGAGATTGTTCTAGTCCCTTCTATGCATCTTTAGAACGTCTTATATGCTCCAGACTTTCAGATGAATCTTTTGTCCATTAGTCAACTTACGAAAGATTTACATTGCCGTGCCATCTTTGATCCCTCTTCTTT
This sequence comes from Ottelia alismoides, assembly GCA_037367405.1. Lineage (NCBI taxonomy): Eukaryota > Viridiplantae > Streptophyta > Magnoliopsida > Alismatales > Hydrocharitaceae > Ottelia > Ottelia alismoides. Next base: position 243,671 of record JAZKJV010011535.1, read on the forward strand.
TGTATTTCAGGACATACTAACTGGCAGGGTGATTGGTCATGGCCGTGAGCAAAGAGGATTGCATACGATTGCCATAACACCATGTGCTGGAATTGCTACTATTCCTTCAGGATCTGTTTCTCCTTTCATGTGGCATCTTCTTTTTGGCCACTTTCCTCTCCAGAGGATGTGTCATGTGCTATCGCAGATATCTACTCGTACTAGACTGGATTGTGAACCCTATCAGCTTGGGAAGCACCATCGCTCCTCTTTTCCGAGTCGTCTGAGTCGTTACAGTAGTCAGTCCTTTGAGTTGTTTCATTTCGATATTTAGGGTCCTAGTCATGTTCCTGATCATCAGGGGCATCGTTTTTATATGGTTGTTGTGGATGATTATTCTAGACTATCTTGGGTGTTCTTGTTAAAACATAAGTCTGAAGCATGTGCTATCATTAAATCTTTTCTTATTGAAGTCAAAAATATATTCTCTGCTAATGTGAAATTCATTCGTACAGATAATGCTTTGGAGTTTTCCACATTATATTTATCTGAATTTCTCAGGTCTCTCGGTATAGTTCACCAGACCTCTTGCAATTATACTTCTCAGCAGAACGATGTGGCTGAACGTAGACATCGTCACCTTCTTGATGTCATAAGAACACTCTTGATCCAGAGTTGTACCCCTCATTCTTTCTGGGGGACGCGGTTCTCACTGCTTGCTATTTGGTGAATCGCATGCCATCCACCATTCTTGGAGAGAAGATTCCCTTCTTGATTGTGTTTCCCGAGAAGGAACTGTTCTCTCTCACTCCCAGAGTCTTTGGATTCGTGGCCTTTTTGTCCACAATTTCACTCCTGGCTGTGACAAGCTCTCACCTAAAGCTGTCAAATGTGTTTTATTAGTTATTCTCGTATCCAAAAAAGGTATAGATGTTTTGATCCTGTAGGACGAAGATATTATGTGAGTGCTGATGTCACTTTCTTTGAGTCGATTATGTATTTCTCTCCTGCAGGTGACAGGTTGTCCAATGCTACTTCTGGAGAGGATGTTGTTGTTCCTCCACCTCCGTCTTATCCAGCATATGACCCCCATGCTGCACCTCAGCCTTCTCCTCCTCCACCTCCCCCACCACCTCCACCTCCATTTACTCAGTCCAAGTTCTTACCCATTGTTTACACTTGCAGGTCTTCTACTCGTCCCTCTGCTCATGCACCGTCCACATCATCCACCATGCCTCAGGTATGTCATGAACACATTGTTTCTACTTGTGGAAGGGAGAAAGAAGAAGTAGTATTCATCGTAGCCCTAGAGCTCTCTTATATAGGAGAAAGGCTCTTAGGAAAATTACATAGATAGCCGAAAGAAATAGGAAAAATTATAGAATAACATCTAAAGAGATATAAATATCTCAACACTCCTCCTCAAGCTGGAGCATATATATCTATCATGCTCAGCTTGGAACAACAATGGTGAAATGGCCCCTTAGCAAGGGCTTTGGTGAACATGTCAGCAATCTGATCTCCTGAAGTAACATGAGAAGGGAAGATAAATGTTTTTGAATCAAATCTCGGGTGTAGTGGCAATCAACCTCAATGTGCTTTGTTCTTTCATGAAAGGCCGGATTATTTGCTATAAATAGCGCGGTTTGATTATCATATTGTAGATGCATAGGAAGAGGCACCTCCATAGTTAGGTCAGTTAGAACGGACTCGACCCACATCATTTCTATGCCCCCTTGGGCCGTTGCCCTATACTTTGATTATGCGCTAGATCTGGCCACAACAGTATGTTTCTTGCTCTTCCATGAAACCAGTGAGCTGTCTACAAATACAATAAAACCTGAAGTTGACTTCCTGTCCTTGGGACTCCCAGCATAGTCTGCATCTGCACATCCTGACACTGTAAGGGTTGTATCTCTCCTGAATAGAAGTCCTGCACCTGGAGAAGACTTGAGATACCTCAAGATCATGTTGACTGCATCCATGTGAGACTGCCTAGGTTGCTCCATAAATTTGCTAACCCTGCTGACAACAAACAATATATTAGGCCTGGTAATTGCGACGTACAATAGCTTTCCTACCAGCTCTCTGTACTGTTGCTTATCTACCTCTGCAAAATCATCATCATATAGCCGTGCATTGGGATCCATTGGAGTAGTGGTAGGTCTACATCCCGTCATACCCGTCTCAGATAAGAGATCAATGACATATTTCCTTTGCGTCATTATCATTCCCTGTTGGTTTCTTGCAAATTCTAGACCAAGAAAGTACCTCAGCTTACCAAGATCCTTGGTCCTGAACTATTGTCCAAGAAAATCCTTGGCTGCCTGAATTCCTTCCTTATCACTACCTGTGACAACAATATCATCCACATAAACTAGAATTGCAACAATTCCCTTCTCCGTCCTCTTAACAAACAGAAAATGATCCGTTGTCGATCTGAAAAAACCTTGTAGTTCAATCAACTCCGAGAGCTTCTGAAACCAAGCCTTCGGACTCTGCTTAAGACCATATATGGCCTTATGAAGTTTGCACACCATACTAGACTCCCCCTCAGCAATAAACCCCGGTGGTTGCTGCATATATACTTCTTCGTGCAAATCGCCATATAAGACTGCATTCTTGACATCTAATTGGAAAATGGTCTAGTCCTTTACCACGACAGCGGCAACGAGAATACGTAATGTAGAGTGACGCACAACTGGTGAAAATGTGCCTTGATAGTCCACCCCATAAGTTTGGGTGAATCCCCGAGCAAGCAACCGAGCTTTGTATCTGTCCACGGATCCATCTGCACGGTGTTTAATAGTAAACACCCACTTACTGCCAACAATAGACACACCTGGGGGAGTGGAGACAACACTCCATGTACCACGAGATCGTAAAGCAACCATCTCTTCTTCCATAGCAAGCCGCCAAGGACCACTCTGTAATGCTTCCTGATAGGATTTCGGTATCTGCACCACTGATAAAGCAACAACAAATCTCTGAAAGTCCCCAGATAACCGCACCAGAGAGACATGAGAGGAAAGATGATGCATCGTACAAGCACGCCGCTTCCTTCGTAGAGCAATAGGCACATTCAGATCCTCTGTATTCTCAAAAATAGTATTATCCAAACCATCTGCAAACTCAAATCGTTAGTGCCATCAGTAGAACTCAAATGTTCATGACATACCTTGGGCGTGATGGATGTTGGTGTAGGCACATGAGCACGAGGCCAGCGTTGATACACCTGAGGAAAGAAGAGCGGTGTGGCAGGGGGTAGAGGTGGTGGTGGAGTAGATGGAGTAGTAGTTGTTGGTGGTGATAATGGAGTGTGAGAGATGGGAGGTGGCGGCATGTAAGCTTCTTCTCTACATTCTGAAGGAATGAGCTTGTCACCTGTAGGAGAAAAATACATTATGGATTCAAAGAAGGTGACATCAACACTAACGTAATATCCTTCGTCGAGCATGGTCAAAGCAACGATACCCCTTTGGGTCTTGGAGTACCCCAAAAACATACTTGACTGCTCTAGGAGAGAGCTTGTCAAGTCCAGGAGACATCTGATGAACAAAAGCGACACAACCAAAGACACGAGGAGTGAGAGAAAAAAGATCCTTCTCGGGAAACGCGCACAAGAACGGTATCTTTTCTTCCAAAATTGATGAGGGCATACGGTTCACCAAATGACACGCAGCGAGAACATCATCCCCCCAGTATGAGTGGGGAGCACAACTCTGAATCAGAAGAGTCCTGGTGATTTTCAAGAGATGACGATGTTTCCTCTCAGCCACCCCATTTTATTGGGATGTATAAGCACACGATGTCTGATGCACAATACCATACGATCTAAGGAATTGAGAAAGTTGTGTACTATAGAATTCAAGTGCATTATCAGAACGTATATACTCAACATTTGCAGAATATATATTTCTTATTTCATTAATAAAGGACTGAATAATAGGACTCGCATCAGACTTGTTCTAAAGCAAAAAGACCCCATGACAGTTCTAGAGAACTCATCAACGGCAACAAGATACAAACGATATCCCTGAAGATCAAGAACACGACTGGGACCCCAAATATCCAAATGAATCAACTCAAAAAGATCATGACTACTTTGACCCTGACGACCTGGAATGTGGATCTATGATGCTTCCCAAGCTGGCAGGCCTCGCATTGGAAAGTAGAGCGAGGGGAAATGAGAAGAACATGACACAGCTTTTGCAGAGGAAGATGACCAAAACGAGGTACCACATATATGGAGAGACAGAACCGGTGCGAAGAGAGGAGGCATCAGCATACGAAGATTGCACCAGTCTGTATAGGCCCCCTTGCTCACAGCCATAACCAATCGCCATGCCCGTTAGAATGTCCCGAAACACAAGAGCAGAAGGGTAAAAAATGGCACGATAATGCAAATCCTTGGTGATTTGACTAATAGACAGTAAATTCATAGAAAATTCAGGGGCATAAAGAACATTCTGAAGCCGCATTTCAGGGGTTAACTGCACCTTCCCTAACCAGTGATGGGAGAGTGTGTCCCATCTGCTATCACCACATATATGCCTTACTGAATCGGGCTATAGGTACAAAACTAACCTCTATTACCCCAAAGATGATGGGATGCTCCTGAATCCACTATCCACTCAGACAAGTCTGCTCTGTAACAACTAGTAAAGGCATATGTTGTACCTGATGTGGATGATGAGGATGCTACCTCTGAAGATCCCGACTGCGAGCTTATTGACTCTGGAGATGGCATAATCTCCCTGAGCCGAGCTACTACCTTGTCAAACATCTGATCAGCTGCAACAGAAGAACTACTACCCTGCTGGACCTTTTCTACCCCACGAGCTGAAGCTGGAAACCCATGCTTAGAATAACATGTTTCCTCTGAGTGACCTGGTGTGTGGCAATAAGTACAAGGCTGACGAGGGGGTCTACTGCTCCCTCCTCTTCCACGACCACCACGTCCACCAAACTGTGTAGTGCTCCCCCTACCACGAGATGCTACCATGGCTGAAGAGGTCTGAGACACGGTCGAACCACCTGAAGATATGAGAGTATGCTCAGCCTGCGATATGCTTCCTCCATTGGAGGTATAGTGGCATCAGTCAGAATCTGTGCTCTAGCTGCATTATACTCAGGATCCAGTGGCGCAAGAAAGACTCCTATCATCTCTAATTCTCTATATGCCTTGAGTTGCTCTGGTGTAGCAGTCAAGGGAATGTACCCATGTAACCTATTAAACATACTCCTTAGTGAGGTGTAAATAGTATGTAGAGGATGCCCATTCTGCTTTGAAGTGAAGATACCGTGCTGAAGTTGCAGAATCTTTGACTCATTCTTCGCTGGAGAATATGTAGCGGCAATAATGCCCATAGCCTTTGTCGTGGGTTGACTCAAAATGTCGTTGGCTATCTCCATAGATATTGTTCCAGAAAGCCATCTCGTGCATACGCGTCATCTCCCTCCCATGAGGCATTAACCCCAGTCTTGTCGGCAGACTCCTGTGTGAGGATGTGCATCTTGCCATTGCATTGCATTAGACTCATGAACTGCATGGCCCACAGTTCATAATTAGTTCCATCCATCTTCACAATGGGTGCTGGACCTTTGAAGGCACCCAAGGATGGAACATCTGCTTTGTTGTCTGACATGATGACAATTATTTCTCGAATTGGAGTTGCAAACTTTGACATAGAATGTCTACACAGATATATGGGAAGATGGTTGTGGGTGTAGACTCATACCACAACCACTTCCATTTTCTGGAGACTCCTTCGGAAGTCTAGGGTGTCTTTAGATGATCAAGACACACCCTAGACGATCAGACCGAAGCCCAACCAGGGGCTTGAGGCGGTGCAGCAAAGGTGCAGACCCGCATAGGCACGCACACGCAATGGCGCGCAGATGCGCAACACGGGTGTAAAACCGCACGGAGGCGCGTAAGCGCGCTGGCGCACAGATGCGCGGGAGGCGGAGGCGTACAAAGGCGTGCAAGCGCGCATGCGGAGGTGCGCAAGCGTGCTAGGCGCAGAGGCGGAGGCGCACGCTAGGCGCAGATGCGGAGGCGCGCGCGAGGGGGGTAGGTGCGCGGACGCGTTGAGTTTTGGTAGGGGTAGGGATTTATGGCACATGCTTCAGTCTAGGGTCGTCGCTCTAATACCATGTGTAAAGGGAGAAGGAAAAAGTAGCATTCATCGTAGCCCTAGAGCTCTCTTATATAGGAGAAAAGCTCTTGGGTAAATTACATAGATAGCCGAAAGAAATAGGAAAAATTACAAAATAACATCTAAAGAGATATAAATATCTCAACACTACTTATGACACTGGAGTTTTGAATGATACACAGGACGAGTTGATTACAGAAGACAGAGAGGCTAATGATCTGGAGATACATATTGCCCTAAGGAAGCCTCGTCGCCAATGTGCTACGTATCCTCTTGCTGCACATGTTTCTTTGGATCATCTTTCAGAGGAGTACATGAAGTTTGTAGTGGGACTTTCTACTGTTACTATCCCACGTACATATCAGGACGCGCTCCAAGATAGTAGGCCGTGTGGAACATGGAGCATTGTATATGCTCCAAAAGGTACCTCTGTTGTAAGTTGCAAATGGATATTTACAGTAAAGCAAAGGGCAAATGGCAGTATGGACCGCTACAAAGCTAGACTTGTGGCACGTGGGTTCACCCAAACTTATGGGGTGGACTATCAGGATACCTTTTCTCCTATGACCCGACATTCGATACTACGCATTCTTTTTTCCATTGTTGTTTCACGGGATTGGCCTTTGTACCAACTTGATTTGAAGAATGCCTTTCTATATGGGGACCTTCAGAAGGAAGTATATATGCAGCAGCCACCAGTGTTTGCTACTGAGGGGGAGTCCCAGAAGGTGTGCAGGCTCCATAAGGTGATTTATGGCCTGAAGCAGAGTCTGAGAGATTGGTACCATAAGCTATCGGAGTTGATAGAGCACCGGGGGTTTGTGCGGTCTACTGTGGACCACTCACTTTTTGTTCAGGGGACACAGAGAGGTACTGCTGCTATTCTTGTTTATGTGGATGATATTGTTGTCACAGGGGATGATGACCAAAACATTCAGACTGCCAAGGAGTTCCTAGGTCAACAATTTGTGACTAAGGACCTTGGCACTCTTCGATACTTCCTTGGGTTGGAGTTCGCCAGGAACCAGCGTGGTCTGGTGATGACCCAGAGGAAGTTTGTGATAGATCTCCTTTCTGAGACAGGTATTACTGGATGCAAGCTTGCTACTACCCCTATGGATCCGAGTATGATATTATATAATGATGACACTAATGAGGCAGACAACAGGAGATATAGAGAGTTGGTTGGGAAGCTTTTATACGCCACTATCACCAGGCCGGATATAGTGTTTGCAGTAAGCAAAGTTAGCCAGTTCATGGAGCAGCCCCGAAAGGTGCATATGGATGCTGTCTATATGATACTGAGATATTTGAAGAACTCACCTGGCTCGGGTCTTATGTTCAACAGGGATGCATCTCTTGAGGTTACAGCTTGTGCAGATGCAGATTATGCAGTTTTCCCCAGAGACAGAAAGTATACTTCGAGCTTTGTTGTGTTTGTCGGGAGCTCACTTGTCTCATGGAAGAGCAAGAAGCAGACAGTGGTGGCCAGGTCAAGTGCAAAATCTGAATACAGGACCATGGCACAGGGGAGTGCATAGATGATGTGGGTTAGATCGGTATTGACTGACCTTACTATTGAGGTTTCTCTTCCTATCAACTTTTATGTAATAATCAAGCTGCACTATTTATTGCCAATAATCCCGCTTTTCATGAACGGACAAAGCATATAGAGGTCGATTGTCATTACACTAGAGACATGATCCAGAAAGGTCTCATATCCACCTCTCATGTTTCCACTGGAGATTAGACACTGACATCTTCACCAAGGCCCTAGTTAGAGGCCCATTTCAGAAGTGTTGCTCCAAGCTGAGCATGATCGAGATATATGCTCCAGCTTGAGGGGGAGTGTTGAGATAAATATATCTCTCAGTATCATTTATGTTTTTATGTTTTCTTGATGTACTTATCATGTAATTAACCCAAGAGATTTTCTCCTATATAAGAGAGCCCTCGGTCTATTCCATGAGTATGATTCATTTTTCTCCCAACAATCTACAATTGTATATTTCATATTTGTGGGTGCCAAGTCCAGTGTTGAAGCTGAGTACATGGTTGTTGTAATGAGTGTTGCCGAGATGTTGTAAGTCAAAGACTATTTTGACAGACAATGGAATAAATTTTTAGTTGTCTATGAAGTTGTTCTGTGATAAGAAGGTTGCTATAAATCTATCCAATAATCTTGTCCTACATGATAAAGCCAACATGTAGAGATTGATTGTCACTTTATCAGAGAGAGAATTGATTCTAAAGAGTTTGTCCTGTCATATATAAAAACTGCAGATCAAGTAGTTGGTGTCTTCATCAAGGGGCTTCCTACAACTAGCTTTGAAGAGAATGTGTGCAAGTTGGGCATGCACAATCTTTATGTCCAACTTGAGGGGACGTGTTGAGTTGCTTGTATATGGGTAAATGGTTATTGGTGAGGATTCATTTATCCATTTGGAGACTCACATGTAACTCATCTCACCTTATTTTCACATATAGAAAAAGGAAAAAGAATAGCCATAGTTATGTGAGGTTAAGGGTAGTGACTCCCTTGATTTTCCCTTAAGCAAGAATTGTTTCCATGCAAACTTTTGTATGTTTGTGATTGCTATTATTTGGTTTGATGGTGTTCAAGAACTTGTTTATTAAATAATGGAGGGATGTTATCTTCTCCCCAGCTTTTCACTTAGTAATCAGGGTTTAAATTCTACATTTGATTGCTTGTTACAGTTACAACAACAAAGACTTTTCCCACAATTAGGTAGGGTTGGCTAAATAGATTGGTTTTTAAGAAATATTTTTTTAAAAAAATATGAGCAAGTCGGATCCATTACAATTTACCTGTAATGTATATGATATGTGGACTCTTGGGCTAGACATTTCCATTTTTCAATCATGTTTTCTATGCATTCTCTTGTTTCCCTGCATGAGTTGCCTTTTATATTTTTTGCTTATTATAGTGATTTTTTTTCAATTATGGTATTTTTTGGAGTATATGTGTCGTATGTCAGGATCCATTTACGACATCCAGTTGTTTAGTCCCACATCTACCTGTTGTGGGATGTGGAGACTTAGTGAGGGCTATATAAGAAGCCCCATACCCTCTGTATTCAGTGAGAAAGTCAATAGACAAATCAACCCTTTGAGGCGTTCTCTCGTGGTTTCATCCCGTTCCGTAGAGAATAGGGTTCCACGTTAAATCCTGCGTTCTTCATTGTTCTTTATCCTTTATTTCTGATACGCTTTCGCATTCTTATTGTCTAACATAGTATCAGAGCGGGTTCGACTCTCGAGGTTTTGTTCTAAGGGTTTATTTTATGTTCTTGATTGAGATTCGATTGTCAGTAGTTCTTGAAGATTAATATTTTGTATTATCATGTTCGTGATCAAGGTCAATATTCAGTTCTAGGGTTTTATGAAGCCTATTTTTCTACGGTCATCACCGACGTTGATCTCCATCTCCATAACAAAAGGGTTCTCCAGGAACCTTAATCGCGAGAATCGAGATGAGGGTTGCTCCAGCACAGAGATTTGAGTTTCCAGCTCCAAGCGGCGCTCCTCTTCAAACTTCGAATCAACCCAGACACCCAGCAGCCCTCGCCCAGTGACGTGGCTTATTTTTCACATCGAAGCAGCGCCGATCCAAGCCGCCTCCGCCTCCGGTGGCATCTCCAGGTGGCGGTGAGGCCTCCACCTTCTCAGCTCCTCCTTGGCGGTGACACTCCTCCGCGCACCTCCCATCTTCTTGCTTCCAGATCCGGGGGCGACCATGACCTGCCTCTCCAGGCGGTGCTCCACCTCACGTGTGAGCCTTCCTCCGCGCGAGCCCACCTCCCTTTGTTCCAAGAACTCCAGCATCATCGACCCTCCAAGTTTGTTCCCCCTCCGACCAGGCAGCAAGATCTAGGAGTAGCGGCCCTGGTATCGATCTCCTGCCGAGCTTCCGCAGGCGGCCCCATCGAGCGGCACTGCTCCTTTTTGGCGATGAGGATCATGTTCGTCCCCACGAAGAAGCTCCTCTCCTTCACCCTTGCAGGCGACAACGACATCTACAGGGGGAGCCCCATCAGGGGCAACGGTTCTTCGAAGATCGAAAGAGGGTTCCTAGTTGGGAACCCTAAATAGAGCCGGCTGCAGTATTAAAAAAAATCAATTTATTTTGGCCCAAGGGGGACCTCTCCTACAATATGCGAAAAAAGGGAAGGGGAAGATATCAACATATTCCTGGTCCGACATTTTAAAAAAAGGAAAGTCATCTGCTTCATTAAAAAAAGAAGAGAAACAATGGTTTTTTTGGTCCAAATGGGCCACGATGTTTCGCAAAAAAAAGTGAAAAGAAAAGGTCGAGAAGAAATGATGAACAACTTATTGAAAAAAAAGGAAATGGCTATAAAAAAATATTAGAATAGTCGAGAAAATGATGATTTTAAAAAATTGTTTGAGAAAGCCGAGAGAAAAAATTGATTGTCAGCTTATGTGGTTGGATTTTTTCTCCTCATCATTTTCTTGTCTTCTCCCAACTTGGTCGATGTCATTGTTTTAAGACAAGTATGGGAGAAATGGGGAGTATTGTGTAGACTCACAAGTTTGTTCCAGATTCAGATGTCAGATTCCAGACCAGCTAGAATTTTCAGACTCTACAGTTCAGTTTTAGACTCTGTGGATTGGTTCATAGTCCAAGTTCGAGGCACTCCGTATTTGAGTGATCCATTTTCTTCGAGTTCTCCAGAGAGACTCCTTTTCAGACGCACACATGTATACGATCTTCAGTTTTATGGTCCCCATATTTTATTTTGGTCAGAGTTTTCATTTGATCCATAAGGACTCTAGAGTGGAGATCACATTCCCTATGTCATGTGGGCTAGGGTTTTCATGTGGTTTCATAGGGACTCCAGAGTAGAGATCCCATTCTCTGAGCCAGTATGGGAGAGACCCTGTTCTCCGACGAGGAGACTTTTCAGACTTCATTCTCCGACGACCGTGGACTCCGACGAGGATGTCTCTACGGCTTTTTCAGTTCGGCCTTTTCAGAGATGGAGCAGTTGTCCACATGATGTGGCGGCCTTTGTAAAATCCAGGTGTTCATAATGTTTGTTTCTTCTATCTCTGATATTCGCTTCCGCATTCTTATTTTCCAACAATATCATTTTTTTCCCCACTTAAATGGTCTGATGGTAGTGCAGTGTGCCTACCGCCCAAAAGATCAGGGTTCAAATCCCTCCTTGTGGGGGTTGCATTAGGTAGTCGTAAAAAAATAGTCGAATCTTTCGACATGGATTTGAGCAAGAATCCATGTACCCGGTCCTACTTATAGTGGGAGAAGGTTTCACCATTTTTTATGATATCATATTTTTGTTTCTGATTCTATAGCTTTGAGATTTCATCTGTTTAGAAATCCCTCTATTTTATAATTTTCATCAGTCTTTATTTTCTGCCTTGATTGGGAGCTGGGAAGTTCTGATTGTTATTTTTGATGGCATTTACTCCATCTTTTTGTTTCGTTAAAGTCCTAAAAGATAGGAAACAAACTGTACGACTTGGATTTTCCTTGCATATGTACCACGTTCTTCCTTTTTTTGAGAATCTGGAGTTGTTTGATGAGGGCAATGATTAATGGGAGTTTTATATCTCTTTGCAGTCAGCCCAAAGGGATTTTCTATTGTGTCATATATTTATGGCCTGGTGACTATCATCATGTGCATTCTCCAGTTGATTGGCATGTTTATCTTCGACGGCATTTTTCAGGTAGTTCAAATTCCACGTTGATATCTACAAGTTTACACCGCTATCTTCTGACTGTTGGTTTATAAACTGTAGTTTATCTATCCTCATTTGCAACGTTTTGGGGTATTTTACCACTTAACATCAGATTATTGGCCATTATCATTAAGCTTGTTAAACCTGTAAAGCATCGATCATCCAGATCATGGATATTGTTGAAGGGGAATGAGCAAGATAAATTCCATTAAACCCTAGAGCTCTCTTATATAGGAGAAAAGCTCTATGGGTAAATTACAAGAAAAGGGACAAATAAACAAATAATTACTAAACCACATAATTATTCTAACACTCCCCCTCAAGCTGGAGCATATATATCTAACATGCTCAGCTTGGAACAACAGAGATGAAAAGGACCTCTAGCAAGAGCCTTGGTAAACATGTCTGCTATCTGCTCTCCAGAAGATACATAAGAAGTAGAAATGAGTCCTTTTTGAATCAAGTCGCGTGTATAATGACAATCCACTTCAATGTGCTTTGTTCTCTCGTGAAAGGCTGGATTATTGGCAATAAACAAAGCTGCCTGATTATCACATTTAAGATGCATAGGAAGAGGTATTTCAATAGTTAAATCAGTCAGAACTGATTTAACCCACATCATCTCAGCACTACCTTGGGCCATTGCCCTATATTCTGACTCAGCACTGGATCGAGCCACTACAGTTTGTTTCTTACTCTTCCAAGCTACTGGTGAGCTACCAACAAATACAATTGTTAGAAAATCGGAAGCGGAAGCGTAACATGGAAAAGATAAATAACAAGAAAAGAACAGCGGGATTTTACGTGGAACCCTATTCCGTGAGGAGCGGGATGAAACCACGGGAGAAGCCCTCAACGAGGCGTGTTTGTCTATTGACTTTCTCAATGAGTACAGGAGGTCTGGGGCTCCTTATATAGCCTCTCCAGAGCCTCCAAGTCCCACCGTTGGACGATGTGGGACTAAACACTGGATGGGGTAAATGGATCTCCTCCAGGATCCATTTACCCTGCTACAACACAATAGGCGCATACTACTAATGCTCCAACACTCCCCCTCAAGCTGGAGCATGCAATGCTCAGCTTGGACAAACAGACAGAAACTCAACTCAACGTTACAAGACACTACGGACAATATCAACCCAACGCGCACATTGCTACAGTCGAGGACGTTGCTTCTCATGCCGTGCAGGTGAGGAGGACGAACGGGCTGGAGTGTGAGTCAACTGAAGACTCGGAACCTGACCATCGAGTCTGAACTTGCGCCTGAAGTCTCCTCATCGGAGAACTGGGTCTCTCCCATCTGGCTCAGAGAATGGTGCACTGCTCTGGTGTACCTATGATACCACATGAAAACCCTTGCCCTCAATGGCATAGGGAATGGTCCTCTGCTCTGGAGTCCCTATGGCTCACATGAAAACTCTGGCCTGACAACTAGAAGAATGATGGGGACCTCTGACAATGATGGCAACATATGCTCATCTGATATGACCGCACACTCGTGCGTGTCTGAAACTGGAGACTCGGAACATCAATTGTCGAGTCTGAAATCGAACTGTAGAGTCTGATCAACTGGCTGGTCTAGAGACTAGTATCTGAATCTGGATCTGGAATACAAGACATGTGACTCTACATATATACTCCCCCTTTCTCCCATACTTGTCGGAAAACATGGACGTCGATCAAGTTGGGAGAAGACAACAATGATGGGGACAAACAAGACCACTTAGCCGATCACAACTTTTCTCGGCTTCTCAAAACATAGATAGTCAAAAATCATTGCGGCTTTTCATTTCATTTTTTTTAATAAGCCGTCTTTTTTTTTAACATTTTTTTATGCTGTTCACCATTTTTTTTCGGCTTTTGCAGATCTCTTTTTTTTTTCACTTGTGTACGGCTCCCCCTTTTTTTTTGTACGCCTCTCCTTTTTTTTTAAACAACCTTCCTTTTTTTTCATAAACAAATCTCCCTCTATATTTTTTTTTCCGACTGAACCCACTTCCTTCTTTTTTTTCTTCGATATGGCCCACTTGGGCTCTCCAGTAAACAAAACACAGTTATTTTTTTTAACGGGCCACGAGCCCTAGGGTTCCCCAATGGGAACCCTCTCTTTAACGCCTGCCGCCCCCTGGGGGCTTTCTCTTGATGCCGTCGCCGCTGCAGGGGGAGGCCGCTGGAGCATCTGTGGGAGCAGCGTGGAGGGCGCGGGGCTTCAGCACGATCCTGAGCGTCTATGGAGGAGGGGCGCGCGAGGAAGGCTGCCGCCTGAGTGCGGCTAGGGCTGCGACGCCTGGAGCACTGGAGATGAAGAAGGTGCTGCTTCGCGCGAGGAAGGGGTCGGAATCAGCAGCAGCACCGCGTGCGCGGGACTGGAGCGCCACGAGGTAGGAGGGCGGATGGCTCCGCGAGGCCGCCTGGGATGTCAGAGATCGAAAGGACGGCGCGCGTGGTTGGGGAGGCATGCATCGCCTCCCTGGCTCGTTGCCTGGAGCAGAAAAACTATCTGTTGATTGCCTCCACCTGCTGGGAGACGTGTGAAGGAGGTTGATCGCCTCCGTCTGCTGGGAGATGCGCCCGCGCATGATAGGGCTGCACGCGAATGGGAGCAACACGTCTGTTGGAGTGCGGAGATGGCGCCGCATGCATCTGGATGGAGCTTTGCTCCTGGGAGGCCTCGTTGGGTTGCATCGCCGTAGCATACGGCTCTGGGTTGCATCTGATAGAGGAACGAGGAAGATGCATACGGCTCTGCCAGGATCTGGATTTCGGTGATAGCCGTAGCATCGCGATGGAGCAGCTTCTGGATCGTTGCACAAGTGCCGCCGCAGATATGGAAGTTGCGCGACAGAAATCTTTGAAGCACGAATAGGGTTTCAAGAAAACCCTATAAATTGGAACCCGTGATCTTCTAATATCAGAATAACAAAAACTCCAAAGAAACGAATCTCGAATGAAACCACAGAACTTAAAAATCCTCGAGAATCAACCCGCTCTGATACCATGTTAGAAAATCGGAAGTGGAAGCGTAACATGGAAAAGATAAATAACAAGAAAAGAACAGCGGGATTTTACGTGGAACCCTACTCCGTGAGGAGCGAGATGAAACCACGGGAGAAGCCCTCAATGAGGCGTGTTTGTCTATTGACTTTCTCAATGAGTACAGGAGGTCTGGGGCTCCTTATATAGCCTCTCCAGAGCCTCCAAGTCCCACCGTTGGACGATGTGGGACTAAACACTGGATGGGGTAAATGGATCTCCTCCAGGATCCATTTACCCTGCTACAACACAATAGGCGCATACTACTAATGCTCCAACAACAATAAAGCCTGAAGTAGACTTTCTATCATTAGGGCACCCAGCATAGTCTGCGTCAGCACAACCTGTGACAGATATAGAGGTATCTTTTCTAAACAGAATACCAGCACCTGGAGAAGACTTTAGATATCTCAGAATCATATAAATAGCATTCATGTGAGTATGTCTGGGTTGCTCCATGAATTGACTTACCCTACTAACTGCAAAGGATATATCAGGTCGGGTAATAGTAACATACAACAACTTCCCCACAAGCTCCCTATATCGTCTCTTGTCCACCTCATCAGAGCCATCATCATAAAGTTTAACATTAGGATCCATAGGAGTAGTAGCTGGTCTACATTCTGCCATACCTGTCTCAGATAACAAATCAGTAACATATTTCCTTTGCGTCATTATCATGCCTTGCCCATTTCGTGCAAACTCCAATCCCAAGAAATAACGGAGTGCACCTAGATCCTTTGTAACAACTGCTCGCTAAGAAAAACCTTAGCTGCTTGAATGCCCTGTTCATTACTGCCAGTGATAACAATATCATCAAACATATACTAAGATAATTACCACACCTCGCTGGTCTCTCTTTACAAAGAGAGTATGATCTGCTGTAGATCTGACAAAGCCCTCTTGTTCAATCAACTCTGAGAGCTTCTGAAACCAAGCCCGTGGACTCTGTTTCAAGCCATAGATGGCCTTATGAAGACGGCACACCATATTGGACTCCCCCTCAGCAGCAAACCCTGGTGGCTGCTGCATATAGACCTCTTCCTGCAATTCACCATACAAGAAAGCATTTTTGACATCCAGCTGAAAAAGGGGCCAGTCACGGACAACAACAACTGCAATAAGAATCCTTAAGGTAGAATGACGTGCTACTGGAGAAAACGTCTCATGATAGTCCACCCCATACGTTTGGGTGAACCCACGAGCAACCAGCCTGGCTTTGTATCGATCAACCGTGCCATCAGCCCGATGCTTAATAGTAAAGATCCATTTGCTGCCGACTATGGACGCACCTGGTGGAGGATGCACAATACTCCACGTACCACGCGACTGCAACGCCGCCATCTCCTCTTCCATAGCCAAACGCCATGGACTGCTCTGTAGTGCCTCCTGATATGACCTTGGGATTTCCACAGCTGATAACCCAAGAACAAACTGGCAAAACTCCGGTGATAACCGCTCCAAACAGGCCTGTGAGCCAAAGTCCATCCCATATTTGGGATTCATTGTCCGCGCACGCTTTTGCCTTCTATGGGCAATAGGAAGATCGAGATCATCAACTGGAGGAGTGGTAGTATCATATGTACCCTGTACATCTATCTGCGCATGCAAATCACCTGTGCCATCAGTAGATCTCAAATGTTCATTACATACCTCGGGCGTGCTGGATGATGGAGGAGGCACATGAGCAGATGGTCGACGCTGATAGACCTGAGGATAAAAAATAGGAACTGGTGGTGGTGGTGGTGGTGGAATAGGCTGTGGTGGTGGTGGTGGAGACAAAGTAGAGCATGGAACAGATGGAGGAGGAGGCACATAGACATCATCTCCTTCCTCCGATTGAGTGAGTCTGTCACCTGTAGGAGAGAAATACATAATGGACTCAAAGAAGGTGACATCAGCACTAACATAGTACCGTCGTCTAACTGGATCAAAACACCGATACCCTTTTTGGGTTTTTGAATAACCCACAAAAACACATTTGACAGCTCTGGGAGAGAGCTTGTCAAGACCAGGAGAGAAGCAATGAACAAATGCAACGGACCCAAAGACGTGTGGTGTTAGTGAGAAAAGATCCTTCTCGGGAAACGCAATCAAGAACGAGATCTTTTCTCCTAACACCGACAAAGGCATACGGTTGACCAGATAACAAGCAGTTAGAACCGCGTCCCCCCAATAGGAGTGAGGGGCACGGCTCTGAATCAAGAGGGTCCTGGTAATGTCCAACAAATGGCGATGTATCCTCTCAGCCACCCCATTCTGTTGGGAGGTGTAAGCACATGACGTCTGATGCACAATCCCATGAGACATAAGGAATTTAGACAGGTAAGAGCTACAGAATTCAAGAGCATTGTCAGACCGTATAAACTTCACTCTAACTGAGAAAATATTTTTTATTTCAATAATGAAAGACTGGATAACATGACCAGCATCAGACTTATTTTTAAGTAAAAAGACCCAAGATAACCTAGAAAACTCATCGACAGCCACAAGATAAAACCTATGCCCTTGAAGATCAGGGACACGACTGGGACCCCAAATATCAAAATGTAGTAACTTAAATAGACCATAACGACTTGGACCTGTAGGACTCTGAAATGATGACCGGTGATGTTTGCCAAGCTGGCAAGCCTCGCACTGGAAA
Source organism: Ottelia alismoides (assembly GCA_037367405.1). NCBI lineage: Eukaryota > Viridiplantae > Streptophyta > Magnoliopsida > Alismatales > Hydrocharitaceae > Ottelia > Ottelia alismoides. Next base: position 261,233 of record JAZKJV010011535.1, read on the forward strand.
GTAGACCTGGGAGCAATCTGTGGATGATATGGGTCATCTTTTGCAACGGAAGATGACCAAATCGGAGATGCCACGTGTAAGGAGAGACAGAACCAGCCTTCATAGAAGAGACACCAGCATAAGGAGACTGCACTAGTCTATAAAGACCCCCTTGCTCACGGCCAGTTCCAATCACTCTGCCCGTTAGGTTGTCCTGAAACACAAGAGCATATGGATCAAATATGACACGACAATGTAAATCTTTAGTGATTTGACTAATGGACAATAGATTCATGGAAAAATCAGGAGCGTAAAGATCATTCTGAAGCCGTATCCCAGGGGTCAATTGCACCTCCCCCTGACCAGTAATGGGAGATTGTGTCCCATCAGCTATCACCACGGAGCGTCCTGTCTGAGTTGCAGTAAAATCATCCAATTGCTTTATGTCACCACATAAATGGTGAGATGCTCCTGAATCCATGATCCATTCTGATAGATCTGCTCTGTAACAACTAGTAAGAGCATACGTTGTACCTGAAGAGGATGCGGAAGCTGAGCCGGCTATCTCTGAAGACCCTGAAGTACTAGCTGGTCCCTGGCTTGGCATGATTTCTCGAAGTCTTTCCACTAACTCCTCAAACTTCTGATCATGGAAATGGGAAGGACCCCCTTCCTGCTGGGCCTGCTCCGCCATACGTGCCGTAGTAGTAGGAAACCCATGCTTAAAATAGCATGTTTCCTCAGTGTGTCCAGTCCTGCGACAGTAGGTGCACGACTGTCTAGGAGGTCTGTTACCTCCTCCTCGGCCACGACCACCTCTACCTCGAAAATGTGAAGAGCCTCCTCTGCCACGGGATGCTGCCATGGCTGATGGTGTCTGAACTCCACCATGAGATATGGAGAGTCTACTCAACCTGCGATAGGCCTCTTCCATAGGAGGTATGGTGGCATCTGTAAGAATCTGTGTTCTAGCGGCATCATACTCCGGATCAAGGGCTGCTAGAAACACTCCAGTCATCACCGAGTCTCTGTAAGCCTTGAGCTGCTCCGGTGTAGCTGTCAATGGAATGTACCCGTGTAGCTTCTCAAACATACCCCTCAGAGAGGTGTACAGGGTATGAAGAGGACGCCCGTTCTGCTTCGAGGTAAAGATGCCATGCTGAAGTTGTAAGATCTTGGACTCGTTCTTCGCCGGAGAATATGTGACTGCCAGGATATCCCACATAGCCTTCGCAGTGGGTTGACTCAGAATGTCGTTGGCTATTTCCATAGATACGGTACCAGATAGCCAAACGCGCGCATAAGCATCATCAGCCTCCCATGAGGCGTTAACCCCAGTCTTCTCAGCAGGTTCCTCTTGTGTGAGGATATGTTTCTTGCCATTGCATTGCATAAGACTCATGAACTGCATGGCCCACAGTTCATAGTTTGTACCGTCCATCTTCACAACGGGTGCAGGACCTTTGAATGCACCTAGAGACGGAAGATCTACCTTGTTGTCAGACATGATGACAACAATATTCTGCGACTGGGGTTACACGACTAGACGATAATGTCTACGTGTACATAGATGAGGGCCGCCGTGTCCGTAGACTCAAACCACAACGCCCTTCAGACCACAACTCGCGGCTAGCGTGCAAGCATCATGGTGTGGCACGCTACTTTGATCAGGTATGCACAGGGGCGCATACCAGAGAATGGTGTGGCATGCTACTTTGGTTCACAGGGATGCACAGAGATGCGTGCGCTGTGCACAGGGATGCACAGGGGTGCACATGCACAGTAGCACGCAGTGCACGCAGGGCGGTGTTGGCGCACAGAACTTTGCCTCACGCAGAACGGGCCTCGCGCAGCGCAAGGGACAGGCGCAGCGCACGACCTAGGGCGGCGACCTAGGGCACAGCCTTGCGCACGCCTTGCGCACGGGCTGGATAAGACCTTTGCAGCCCCGACCAGCGGAGGAGCCCGCCGACCTAGGGCGGCGCCCTGCGCACGATGGAGAGAGAGAGAGAGGGGCGGCGGGTGGGGTAGGGTAGGGTTAGGGTTTCGAGAACTCCGGCCTAGGACCGTCGCTCTGATACCATGTTGAAGGGGAATGAGCAAGATAAATTCCATTAAACCCTAGAGCTCTCTTATATAGGAGAAAAGCTCTATGGGTAAATTACAAGAAAAGGGACAAATAAACAAATAATTACTAAACCACATAATTATTCTAACAGATATCATGTTACCGTTGCTCATCAACTTGCAAGAAACAAAAACTGCTATCCTAATACATAATTTCTAAAGGGCGGAACAACCTTCAAGAAGAACCCCATGGTCTGAGGACAAACCTGTGAAAACTGAGGGCTCAAGTCAAAGATCTTGAAGAATGTATTGTAAGCTCTTAGAGAGGATGGAAGCTGATTAATAGGTGTACACTAGGGTGCATACACGCGCTTCGCGGTGTGAGTATTTTTTGGGTATTCTATGAAATTAAAAGGCAATAATATAAGAACATATTAGAAGCATTATATGAAAAATATGTTGGAATATATTGTGAAGAAATTTTGCTGGTCCGGAAGATACATTTTTTTAAATAGTATGCATCATTTTCATAATTGGAAAGATAATGGTATCTTCAACAAATAGTAGATATAGAATTAAAATAAGAGCAAAGGAAAGAATAAAAGTTCAAATACATAAATAAGGTAAAGAGAAGTTTAGTTGCAAAAAGCATGCTTATTTTTTTATCCATTGGTCCCACCGTAGTTGTTATTTATTAAATTTAGGGATATCTGTTTTAGAAAAAATAAAATTCATTATTTTTTTATAATTTATCTTATATATAGCTTAAGTATAATAAATATATTTTATTATATACATATTAATATTTCTAAATTTTCATTTTATTATTATATATTTAAGTTTATAATATATCTTTATATATATAATATTAAGAAAACGTGTTATATATATTAAGATAATGGTTTCAATAGATCCCACGGTTTATATTTATTTCTTTGCATATTCTATCATCTCATTTTATGGAATAGACATTTTATAACATATTGACTCTAAAAACAAAAATAATTTAATGTATTAATTAAATACTACTTCATTCTTTATACAAATTATTTCTAGTTTTGTATTTTCAAATTTAAAGATAGAATTATTTTCATTTTTTAAAGATACGGGTATAAACAAAATTATAAACAAAGTATATTTTTATATCTTAACAATCTTAATATTTATAAAAACATTAAAAATATGTTATCATGTAAAATGTCTCATATTTTGGTGTTAAAAAAAGGTATTGAGAATAAATATATTAATTTTTTAAATTGAATTTCGAAGAAATATTTTTCCGTACATACTTAAATGATGAAAATGATATGGATTGATTTTTTTTCATTATCAACTATTAATTATATATCATATTATTTAACATCATCGATTTATAATAATAAATATTACTTCAACATATCTTAGAAGTTTTCGACATGGAACTTCTTCAGTTAAAAAAAGATATAACTATGCTTCGAACTATACACAAAGCATGCTTTTATATCTCAACAATCTTAATTTATAAAAAAAATATCAAAAAAATATTTTCTCATATAAAAGGTCCCATATTTGTATTTTAAAATTAGTAAGAACATAAATATTGATGCTTCAATGTGGTTTTTTATGAAATATTATCGCATACATATTTAAATTGTCAAAAATGATATGAATTGACTTTTTTACATTATTAAAAATTATTTATAAAATATATTATTCCACATAAAGTGATTAATTATTATTGTTCAAAAAACATCTTAGAAATTATTGTCTTATAAAACTTCTTCAATAAAAACGACATACATTTACTGAAACTACAACCAAAGTATATTTTTATATATCATAATCTTAATATTACAAAAGTCTCATATTGGGATTTTTTTAAAAAAAATATTAAGAATATTTACATTGATGCTTGAAATTGATATTTTTTATGAACATTATCACATACGTTTTTAAACTATTAAAAATGATATATATCGAGAAAAATAGATGTTGATTATTGTTTATATAACATACTATTCAACATTTCTCACTGATTTTATTACTACTACACCATATCTTAGAAATTATTGAACAGTACATGTTTAGTTTATGTATCAATTTAATATGATATTATTCATCCGCCAATTGAATCTGAATAGGCTGCACATATTTCTATAACTGGGGTGAGGGCTTTTGGCTAGCGGGGTTTGAAAATAGAGATAGCTTGATATTCGTTATTATAGATTCTAGTTGTCGAGAGAACTTAGTAGTGTTTTTTATAGCTCACTCCGTGTTTTCAGTGAGAGGCGTATGCACATTCACTGATAGAAAGAACAAAGCCATGGTTTGAATTTGAGTCATTTCATTGACCTATGTTCCTTATCATCCTTAAAAAAGACGAACTTCACATTAGGCCCTTTTCCAGGCCGACCTGGAAATTTCTATCATTAGTAATGGTCTTTCCATATTAATACTTGAGATTACTTTTAAAAATATTTAAAAATTAGATGAAGAATGCGGCTTCGAAAAAATTACTAAATTTGAAAATAAATTATAACTTTGAAAAATGGGAGAGAGAAAGGCAAGTGTGTGGGTAATAAATAAGAGAGAGAAATTGTGTTGATTTGAGAGAGAGAGGGCGGTTAATTGAGTTGGAGAGAGAGAGAGGAGGTACACGCGATTTGAGGGAGAGAAAGAGGGAGGGATGGATATAACTTCCAATGGAATTGGAGAGAGAGAGACAAGGGGGTATTGGAGTTGGATAGGTTGGGGAGAGATAGAGGGAGACACATGTTAAGTGGGTGGGAAAAACCCACTCTTAGTATTATTTACAGATATATTTTTATATTACATAAGCACTTAAGCATCAATTTGAAATTATTTTTAAATTATATTTTTTATTATTTTATTATAAGATTTATATCTTAACATTTAAGTTTGTTTTAAATTATTTTTAATTGGTATTATATTTCACAATTAAGTTTGTTTTAAACTATTTTTAGATTCGTATTGTATTTCACAATTAACATCACATATAAATATAATTTAATTTTAGTACAATATAAAACATATACATGGATTTTTACCTACACTGATTACGGAATCTGGATTTGAGTAAATTACTATATTTGTGAAATTTGTAGCTATAAATTTAATTTTTTTATATAATAAATATAATAGATACACATGTATACATATTAATATAGTAAATATAAAGAAGAAGAAAAAAAATGAAATTTTAATAAATGACTAAGTTTAGGAAAATACAACTTTTTCTGAGATATAAAATTTTTAATTTAATACACATAACACACACATATATATATATAATAGATATAAAGGGAAATATGATATTTATAATTTTAAATTTAATCTCATTTAATATAATTTCATAAAGAAATTGTAGAGAGAGGGGGAGAAAGAAAGAGTAAGATGAGTGGGGGAGAGAGAGTTGAGGGTGGGGTTCGTATATTTGTTGTGGAGAGAGAGAGGGGGGGGAAGAGAGAGAGAGAGAGAAGTGGGACGGAGAGAGAATGTGAGAGAGTGAATAAGTGTAAGGAGAGAGAGAGAGAGGGATTGCCTAGGGAAGAGAGGGGCTAAAAATAGAGAACGTAGGGAAGGAGAGAGAGACGGGGAGAGAAAGGGAGAGAGACCCGTCGATTGAGGAAAAGGGGAAGGTAACGTGCGTGAGGGGATGAGAAAGGAAGAGGCGCGTGGGGAGGGGAGGATTGGAGTGAAGACACGTGGCGCAAGGATGGGAAAGAACCCACTAATAGTAAGTATATAGATGTTTAGTTTCCTACTTTATTGGTCTACACGAGATGGTCTATAGATCAGTTTGAGTGTTGGTAGCTGGCCATGACAGTGTGACTAATGTAGAACAGTTGAGATAATTAACATGTGGAACATAAAAAAATATATTTGAGATGAACGAATGTAATTTGAGTTGTGAACATATATATGTCATTTAGGCAATGGATTTATCTTATATATAATCTAGTCAGTGGCCTAGATTAGAGGGGCGGGGACGGCGTGCCGTCGGGCTGGTAAGGGCGGCAGGCCGTGGAAGAGGTGGCGGGCTGGGATAGGGTCGGCGGCGGGGTTGTGGGGAGGGGCGGTGGCTGTGGGAGAGACGGCGGGCTGAGAGGGGCACGGAAGAGAGGGCGGCGACGGTAACTAGGGTTAGGGTTAGGATGGGGGCTCTGATACCATGTTGGAAGAAAATGAGAGAACTTGTTTATTCCAGTAACCCTAGGCTCTTTTATATAAGAGAAAGCCTACAGGTAAATTACATAAGATGGAACAAGGAAAATAAACATAACAGACGAGTACAAAAACTACTAGAAATATCTCTACATAGCTCATTTAAGAAAAGACGGATTTGGGTAAAGACTCATTGGAACCTAGTGATGAATCTGTGATTCATCACTCTAAAAGTTGAAAATAGAGTCTTGTTCCCGAGTAAATAGATGCATATTTCCCTTTATATTGTAAAATTAGCATTCATGCATGCAAGCATAACATTTGCATTTTAGCATTCATATTTGCATTGAATAAGAAGCCAATTTCACTTGTACAAATCACATGTATATTCGCCATATTTCGTCTATTTGTATATATTTTATACTAACTCCAAATCCAATAAAACCAACTCTATTGTGTATACATTACTAACACTAATAAAGGAAAAATATCTAAAAAATATTAACTTATAAAATTGACCAATAAAACCCCAATCCAAGTTTGAAAATGTAAACCTTAAAATGTGCATATCTCTCTCATACAGCCTCCGAATTAGGTCTACTCACTTTTAAAGTAATATACATTCCAAGACCTTCGAAAGAAGACCAATTTCATTAAAATCGGAGCTCGTATGCAAAACTTGAGTTTTGGGCCCCTTTTGTATATTGTACATATTGACCGAAATGCCCTTGCATTTTAACCTTTTATTTTCTTCATTATTAAAAATCCAAAAAAAATTTAGATTAAGTTGTAAATATTCTTCTCATATTTTCTCTATTTTTATTTTAATTTTTCTCTTATTGAAAAATGACAAAAAAATTACAAAAGATATAATGCGGTATTTTATATCTATAAGGTACCACACAAAAATACATTTTTGTACAGATGATCTCGTTTGATTTTCGGCTTGAATGACTTGAACAGAAAGGGTACCAAAATAGAAGTTTTTAGGCACTGAAGGTCAAGGGAAAAAAGATGGAGGAGGTCATATCAACATCTAAGATGCACCCCGCCAAGGCCAGATAACTACCAGATGCAATACCATGGATGGACGCTACTGTCATGGACTATGTATCCATACTGGAGAAGTCCAACGTCAAGGACTGTTTGTAGAAAATGTCACATCATTCCAAGACTCTCCTTGAGTCTTGGCTTTTGAAGTGCTTTTCTTAATCCTTTAATATAATTTATTTGGCGGACACCTTTGTATGTTTCCCCTTTTTGCTTCATTTTTTATCGGAGGTTGGGCTTCGCTTGGAAGTTGATCCTTGATCAGTCATTGGAATTGATTTGAATGCAACACACGTGGTCGCTTGAGGTGTTGCCAATTTCTATTTTCAGGCAATTTATAATTTTATAGGAAAGTGAAATTCAGTCAAGGTGCAGAAGACTAGTTAGAAATATGAGTTATATATAAGTTCTCTATGTTCAATAGCTAAACCCCTCGAGTTAATTGCTGTTTTTAAATTTGAAGCATTGAGTGTTGGTAGACTTTAGTTTGGGTGTTGTTACCATCCTCCTCCATTTTCCTTCCTTCACAATCTGCTTTATATCCTCTACCGTTTCTGCGTTTCTGCAGTGGAAAGTTTTTTTGAGTAGGTTTATCACACCAAGAACCGAGCAGAAATGGGTCTAAACGTGAACAATAATTTCCTACTGGTGCTTGAATGAATACGGCAATACTGAATGGCATTACCCAGAGGCTTTTTTCGAACTTCAGCGCATCTGCGGGCATGATCTCATGTGTCGCTTGCTTGTGTTTGCATGCTTTGTATATGGGCATGATCAACTTTATATAGTGTTTCCGCAGTTGTTGAATGGTAAATGAATTATCTGATTTGCATCGGAGGTTTGAGTTTTATCTGTTCTTGTATCTGATTGTATGCAATGGTTTTGTTAATTTGTTTTCTATATGAGATGAAAACGTTAGGATATTTTTGAATGGAATTTATTGATCTGCAAATTTTCAGGTCATCTTTTCCCAGTAAACGAGCGAGCAACAAGGACTATAAAGAATTTGTATGCAGAGAATGAAAGGGTAATACTTTTTAGACAGATTTCAAATGTGACTTGCAGATAATTTTTGTTCTTGGCTGGGGCTTATCTTTTGATGACTTTCTATTACCTGACTGGAAATTCTTTCTGAAGGGGGTGATTTTCTATTGCCATTATCTTTTTGAGGGGTTATGCCTTTTTTTTGTGAGTAACAAAAATAACAACACTGTCCCCACTTTAAGTGCGTTGGAACGTAGATTGAAGTGGCTGACCCATCTTAAGGACCTTGGTATATATATCATGTACCATTCTTACATAAGGCAGAATAGTTGTATAATTATCACGTACAGTGTATATAGATGCATCTTGTCAATAATGATTTTATTGTCGAGTTATGCTCAATATAATTTAATCCTTTCTTTTGTTGAGAACGGAACAAAGAATTCTCTTTCTTCATCATTAAGTAATAAACCTCAATAAAGTCAAATGGAGATGTTACATGTACGAAGAGATTGATCCAATAGGAATGGAAGAAGCACCGGTATATGGAGACTAGGCCAGTTTGTAGAGACCCCCTTTCTCATGACCAGATCCAATCACCTTGCTCGTGAATATGTCCTGAAACAAAAGAGATGAGGAGTCGAAAATGGCACAACAATGCAAATTCTGGGTGATTTGATTAATATACAATAAATTCATAGAAAAATCTTGTGCATGAAGCATATTTTGCATATTCATAGACGCGCCAAACATACCTCCCATGTTCTGTAATAGGGGAGTGAGTCTCATCTTGCAACAACTGATCTGCCTAGAGGGATAGATCTGTATGAAGCAAACTCAACCTTGTCTCTCCAAAAATGATGAGATGTACCCGAATCCATGATACACTCTGTCATGCAAGGTTGCAAAAGTCGGTAGTCGGTACTCGACTAAGGATTAATCGGCACTCGGGCGACTAATCGGATTTAGTCGGACTTTAATCGGCTTTGAATTTTATGATTATTTTAAAAATATAACTCATTTTTATACATATATTTACATAGATTTTGTACATTTTTATACTATCATAATAAAATAAAAAAAGTAATTGAATTTAAATAAAACATTAAGCATATTATAATAAGTTTGCTTATAAAAAAGCATAACATAAAAAATATATGGTATCTCCAAGCAAAAAATGATTGACTAGTGTGCCTAGTCGGTACTCGATCGGCTACCCCACTGATTAGACTAGTCGGACCTACTAGTCGGTCCAGTCGGGCGACTTTTACAACACTGCTGTCATGTCTACCTTGTGACAATCAGTAAAAGTATAGGCTATACCAAAGGAGCTAGAAGAAGCTCTGGTGGTGGCGGCAACATCAAAAGGACTTGTAGGAGCACTAGTCGAGGTGGCATCATGAGTTATGATCTTCCTCAGATGAGGGATAATATCATCAAACTTCTTATCAATAGTCTGGCAGTATGCTCAACCTGCTCGACCTTATGCCTCCTCTGGATGACTAGGCCAACGATGGTACACACATGGACCTTACTGGCGTCCACCTCCTCTGCTACAAGGACCACGTCACCTGACTGAGTTGTATCGCATCTGTAGTGGGATACAACCATCGCTGAGGAGGTCTGTTTGGTGGCAGAAGATGGAACGGTGATATGCTAAGATGGTTATAAGCCTTCTCCATAGGGGTTATAGCTGCACCCGTGAGAAGCTGGGTATGTGTTGCCTCGTACTCAGGGTCTAGGGTAGCTAAAAAAATCCAACCATCTTGGTGTTCCTTTACGCCGTCTGATGTTCAGTAGATGTGGTCACGAGCATGAAGCTGTGAAGCTTCTTAAAGATGCCACGAGTCGAAGAGTAGAAGTTGTGCCGAGGATGATCATTCTGTTTGGTTGTGAAGATGTCAAAGTGTAGCTGGAGGATCTTGGTTTCATTCTTTGCTTGACCATATGCGACAGAATGGATATCCCACATTGCATTGGTAGTGAGATGATGTAAAATATCATTGTCTATCTACGTGGTGAGTCATGGAGAGCTACACGTACGCGTACATCATCCTGCTTCCATGAAGCATTCGTTTCAGTCTTGGTGGTCGGCTTTGATTGTGTTGGGATGTGCTCCTTGTTTTTTCATTGCATCAAGGTCATAAACTTCGTGAACCACAACTTGTAGTTGGTCAAATCCATCTTCACGATGGACGTCGGGCCCTTGAAAGCACCAGACGAGGTGAAGATGTCAGCCTTGATTTCTGACATGTATCATGAAAATAAAGAGATGGGAAACTGACGTAAATAGGATTGTACACCAAAGCAAATGTGTTTACACGAACATATGAGGAATCAGTTGTGCGTGCAAACTTACGCCACAACTGTTCCTATCATTCGTGGTCGCGCTTTAGGGCACATGTGGCTAATGGTCTGATTTCTTTGGAAAATCCCTAGAATCAAGCTGTTGAGAGGCCGTTTGGGGCGCAACGGTGAACGTTGGTGCCATAGGCAATGAGAGTGAACTGTCTAGGGGCTACAAGAGACCATCGGAGACCTCGTGAGGCCGCTTGGAGGGCAGCAGGTGGCCTACAGTGGTGTTGGAGCGGAGCTGGATGCTGCAACTGCTAGGGCGGCAACACTGTGGGCTGCAACGTTAGTGGGGCACCGTGCAACTGCTAGGAAGGCAGCGTGGTGGGGTAGCGATGGTGCCGAAGGCTTGGGGCTGTGCTCGGATAGCCTTCTGGCAGAGGCGATGATGATGAGAGGCTGGCGGGAGGTGGAAGGGTTCTATGGTACACGGTCTCCGGTCTAGGACCATTGCTCTGATACCATGTGGAAGGAAAATACTCAATTGCTTATTCATGAGGCCCTAGGGTCTCTTATATAGGAGGAGAAACCTTGTTGAGTTGAGCAAATTACATAATAGAAAAGAAAAGAAAAGAAAATACTTGAAATAGGAAAGATAAAATAACTCTCAACAGAATGCAAACCCTTGCTTTTTAAAAAAAAAATGTCTAGGCCTAGATGCTTGCACAGCATGCATCTTTGGAATTTCATGGCTAACTTACTGTTATCATGCAAAGATACCTGGAGATGTGGATGTATTTATTAAAGAAAACAAGGGTTTCCCATTTTTCGTAATTGTATATTTTGTTAAATGGGTAATTGGATTATCAGGATCCTTTTTATTACTTCAGTAGTGTCCATCCAATCATGTTAAAAAGTAAGGTGATGGTATGGATCTATTAGTTATCCTACACGGATGCCAACAAAGTCTGTACCCTTTGGTTTTCCCCTCCATGTAGTAGGGAAGCATCATTCTACCACGAACCAAGTTAAATTCGGAGTCTTCTATAGTGTTGTCTGTGCTTGATCTATTCATTTTCTTTTTTTGTTACATATCAAGTCATTTACCTTTTTTAATTGTAGTATCCATTTGACATTAGGTTGTCCTTGAAGGCCAATGGGAGGAAGGTTTTATGGCTATTGTAGCTGTTGGCGCCACAAATGTTGGATCTATCAAGGTTCAGTATCTTACCTATCTGGTTTAAGTTCCAAAGAAAGTGAGGTCGCACTGCTTACGTTTTTTAGATTGGAAAATTGGATTTCTTGGCAGTAGTTTTTTGTAGCACTTGAATTGCTCGATAATTAAATGAGAAAATACATTTTATCAAAAATGAAGTTAGAGAATATGAAGAGGAATCACCTCCAGAAGCCATGGGTTATATATTTGCATATGATATGAAACTGTTGTATTTTGGAGGAGAAAAGACTAAAGATTAATTATTCTTTTACTTCTCAAGAGAAGATGAAGGCCTAAACGTGTACCCTGAGGTACTCAGTACTACATGTATCCCTGAGTAGGGTTGCATAACCTGCGCAACCAACAAATAACTTCCAACGTAACCCTTTCATGTTGGAGTATTATGCGATGTTCAATATGTCCCCTAGAAGGTGCAGCTACGGTGTTTTTTCTTTATTGATTAATTGGCTATTTGAGGGGCTTTGATTTGTGCAACACAATAACAAAAATCTCACGTAGCTAAATAATGACCAAACTTGGGTTGATGGGCAAACTACGTAAACAGTGCAACATCTTTTGATACGAATTCCTTTCTTCTAATCTGGTCAAGGGTGTCTTAATTTCATGTATGATGATCATTATAAATATACCGGGTTTTAAATTTCTCAATTTACTCTTCGTGAGAAACATGATTTTAATTAACATGTATATTTAATTTTTATTTCTTATCTGGTCGTCTTGTCGTTCACGATTGAGAAATCATGTCGCCTCAATGAATATGTAATTCCATAGCTAATCGTTAGCTATATCTTCTCTTGGTGCCTGTTATATTTCAATTAATATAGAGGACTTCTTTGCATCTGGTGTCTGCTTGCAGCTTTTTATGGAGCCTGAATTGGTGACAAACAAGCGAAAGAAGCTGGTTCTCTCGGAACCTCCAGATGAACACATATATGAACCCGAGGGAATCGGAATAATGCTGAAGAAAGGCGATGAGGTGTAGTATCTTTGCAGTGAACTAGAAGAACCATTTTCCTTCCATTCAATCATGTTTTAGCATTGCTGACCCTGAATGTCTGTACATTCATTCCAGATAGCAGCTTTCAATATGGGATCAACTGTAATACTTGTATTTCAAGCTCCCATTTCAAAGTCTCCTGAATACAATGCTGCATCATCAGATTTCAGATTTTGCATCAAGGCAGGAGACAAGGTAAGGGTAGGAGAGGCCATTGGCCGATGGGGTGATCTATAGGATTTCAGTAAGAACACCTGCTTCCTGCTTCAATTGGTACAAATGAACGCCTGATGTTTTCCTTTCATGCCTTTTTGGGGCTTCTGGCATTATTTTGTGGTGGAGAACGGTGCTTTTACCGATCGGCTGACAGTACCCTTCTGTAACATTGCTTCTTTGGCACCTGTGACAAGGAACTTAACACAGATTTAGTATGGAACTTTTCTGTGTACATTCTTTGCTAAATTGCAGGCCGAGCATCTTCTATCATTGCAATCACTGTGGAGGGGGTGTGGAACTGTCATTTTCGACAATCCATAAAGCTTTTTTGTAAACTTCGGAAAATACTAATGGAGTCAGTGCTCTAATATCGTCGTTGTTACCGTTTTAACATTTGAGATCGGGTTTCCCACACCAAAATTAGGGACCAACATCGACTGCGCTTGATGTGTTCTGCACCACTGGTGATACTAAGTTTTAAGCTTGCATGTTTTTTTTATCATTAGGATGTTCTGAATTACGTTTCAAGAGCATGTGCTCCAGTGGCTTTGGAGGATGGATCTATGATCATGCATGCTTTTGAATTAGACTATGCAGTGGTCGAAAGTTCGTGTTGCCGCCAGTTTTATCTCAGGATGTTTATGATTATCTGCCTATGCGATGTTTAATTTTTTTGTTTATTGAGGTATTTTTCAATGTTTTTAAGACAATGGTCTGGTAGTGTAATAATAGCATGTAGGATGTCCACCACCCAAAAGACCAGGGTTCGAATTTTCCTCTCCTAATATTTACATACTTAGCCCTGACGGATAACAGGGGTCGTCCACACTGGATTAGTAGAAGAAAAAGTGCTTGCTTACTAATAATGCCTAACTAGAACCTATGTTTCACTTTGATCGAAGTATGTTATGGTCTTGTTTAGAATGAAAGTTAAATTAATAGCACAAATGATTAATTGAAGATGTTGTGAGTAGCGGAAGCAAACAAGCACAAAATCAAATAAGAAAATGTGTGCACGCATGTATCTATGAGATCCATCCTTAATTGGGTTGCCTTTGGATGGCGGAGATTGGTTTCATTATATGTGGAGAAGGGAGAATATAGAGGATATTGAAAACCCCGACCATTGGGAGATATAGAACTCCCAGTACAAACCATGGGATCAAATTTTGGTGAAATTCGATCGAATTTTGATTTCGGTGGGTGACCGAAATTAGGCCGAAATATGAGGGCACCAGTTCAAACCGACCGAAATAGTCAAAAAATTGTTGAATTTCGATCGAAAATTCGTTTCGGTCACACTCAACGATATGGTGATTGAAATTGAATTTTGATGCCTTCGTACAAACAGGACACAGGGATAAACGGATCCAAGTATCAAAAAGAAAACAAACCCTTTATACAGTTTTGTTTCGATTCAGGGGAGAACCTGCTCCCCCATAGAACCCCCAGCGAGTCTTTTGTCACGTATGGCGGGCTCTTCTACCCTTCTTGCGAAGGGTGCAGAGAAACGATTGTTCAAATGGATTCAACTGTACGTGAGGTTATTATGCAAAGCTTGTCAATAAAAGATATGTTTCCAGACATCAACAAATCCCAAGTCCTTTTTTTATTAGATAGTAGGCCCGGTACTTTCGGGGTCCGGAGTGTCTCGTTGAGATTCAAAAATGGGTCTTTTAAAGTGTAAGCACACTGCACTACCACTAGATCACTCCTTGGGTTCCAAAACTCATATCCGTGTTCCTCTGCATCTCGTAACTCCTAAGTCGGTGGTGTTGGTCATGAGGTAACTAGGAAGGAATACAAATAATCCATTCATTTGTCACATCAAAAACCAATCTCAAATGTCACACTGCCATGACAATCACGATCAGCCCAACATATACTATAGAATCTCTGATGTGGTGAGTGAAATTTTCTTTTTCCAACATTGAATTTGTATATCAAGTAACAGTAAATTCTAATTGAGGAGTCCAAATTAATATTTGAATAATTTTAAAAAGGTAAGCTTTATCATCTATTGCCATGGACTTTATTGTTTCATAATTACTAAGAATAGTCTCTTTATTATATTGTTATCAGGGTGTCTAAGATTTAGTGTGTTTGAAAGACAGTTGTGACCGAAATGCTATCGGATTCTGATATACCTGCATCTAATACTCGATCAAGCTTGTTCAAGTAGATGTTGTATAATAGGGACGATAGTACAAGTAGTATGGGATTATGTTGGTGAAGCTAGGAGAAAGGATTGTCAAATCGCTAGATGACTGAAAATCCAAGGAAACATGAGAGATGAGTGCTCAAAATTACCACTATAAACATATCCTATTAGGTTGACTCAATCAATCATTGATTAATCAATCCTACCTCATTTTATCAGCCACATAACTCCGCTTTGACTTTGATTGAATGACATTTTCCCAATCAAACTGTCAACAAGTCAAAGAGGAAACATTGAGCTTGAGGAGCAATACCATGTTGAGCTAAGATGAAAGTCTGAGGCCTATTTGCGACGAGAGAAAACGAGTCAGGTGAAACAAAGATGAAAGTCGAGGAAAGAATGCATGTTGATTGATGACCTATAGCATGATATCCTTGGTCAATATGCTTATTAGTCTTTTTCCCAACCACTATCTCTTATCCTTTCGTCTTCGCTCTGATTCCTTTTTTTTTCTTGATCTTTATGACTTCCAAATCATGCATGACCTTCATTTTTTCTGGAAAAATGTTGCACAGACTCATAAGCCTTATCACTTCTATGGACTAAGGGGATATTTAGAGACCATGGAGGAAGGGAAGGTGAAGCATGTTTTCCCTGCTTCAAACTTGCTGCTCCATTGGCTCCTTTCCCAATCAATGTTATACCGGTACTTTTGTAATGCCCCGCTCCCTCATGACCTATTTTAACGAGGGAGACGGTACGTATGTTGTCGTTTGACCGCTTCAATTAACTTCCACGATCTGGATGCCCAACAATAATCATAACAAGTACATACAATCATCAATCAGAACATAAAGAAGAAAGAACAATACTGTCGATGTCCACATTGTTTTCATTGCATGTACAATTCAACAATCCTTTAATCAAATGCTATATTATGTACATCAGATCTACAATGTGTAAATAAAGTAAAGAAGACTAAAGCTTCAAAATCTTGTACTTAATTTACAAATGCATTCACTTATGCATCCCATCTTGATTTCACAACCTATAAACCTGCAACCTGATTGAGAAACCAAGGTATATAACTGATGAGCCAAAGTGACCCCATATGGGAGAATGATATAAAGTGCATATAAGGACATATATATGAAAACGGAAGGCAAGGATGCTAGTAATTTCATTAACAATCATAGATGTTGAACAATATGCTATATGCAATAATTTGTAAGTATCTCAAAATAGTAGCAAGAGTGGATATCTCAATAAGATTCACGATTCTTTTAGTAAGGCATGTGGTAACACCCAAAAGTGTGTGAGTAGAGAGAATAACTAATAAAGTAATTGACAAGTAATCTTCTTGTTTATCACAATTAACTTGATTCAAACTTATCCTTATGAGATACAAAATTTTATTCTCAACAAGATGCTCATATTTCATATAAAGAGTTGACCATAACAACCAAATAGAACCACCCTCTTCCTACACTTGGACATCTCATATCCTGTAGGGCACCATAATATACAACCATAACCATGGTCCAGCTCACACTTAAACAGAATATTCACATAAGACCATATCACTTAATCCATGAGATATTTCATTTATTTTATGTTAGCTTGATCAAGATATCTCAGGCTCATTCGTCAAAGGAGAAAATCTACACTAGGAATGGAACGTTACAACACACGACTTAAAGTATAGCCCAAAACATTTGTACAAGCGCGACCTTTTAACTAGTCTGGCTGGTAGTACTCTAACACTTGGGAAATGAGGCATATAGTTTGGGGAGTTGCAACTCCCTCAACCGAGTCTGTCGGAGGAAAACCACTCACCCCAAAATAAGTGGCCACAACTACGAATATGCACGGTATGATGCACAAATGCACCCCCATCCAAACTTCCTAGAGTACCTATTACCACCCCCACTCTTTGATGCCCCTCGAGTGGGGGTTACTGATGAATCTATGATTCATCACTCAAATTAGCTGTAAATAGAGCTTCTTCCATAGTAATTAGATGCATTCATGTGCTTGTAACTCATAATTAGCATTCATGCACTTGTAAATAATTTTCATAAATTAGCAATTTATATTGCATTCATATTTGCTTGTATATATTCACCTAACTTCATCAATTTTTAATTAATTTACACTAACTCCAAATGACATAAAATCAACTCCATTATATAAAATAAACCCAAATCCTAATACCAAGAGAGAAAGTCTTAAAGCCGATACCTCTCGCATACAATGTCCAATTTTACTCTACTTTTTTTGAATTAATGTACACTCAATTATCTTCAAATCAAGATCAAAGTCATAAGAATAGGAGTTCCTTTGTGAAATTTGGATTTTGAAAAATTATATATCGTACATATTCACTAATTTTTTGAATTATTATTTCATGTATATATTTATCCTTTCGATTTATTCCTTTTCCGTTTCTTTATTTCATCTCCTTTTCTACATAATTACATAAAAATAAAAATCTAAAAATATCGAAAAATCCAGTAAAAAGAGAGATATTGACTTGAGCACATTGACATATTCGTCTGTAAATAATTCACATCGCAAATTTATTATGATCATTTATTAATTTATAAAGAATCAAAAGGCTGCCTTCGTGTCTCTTTCATTTTTTTACATCATGTTTGATGTTTACAAGCATTTATTATTTACAGAAAATCACATAAAAATACAAAACTAAAAACGTTGGTATTTTATATACAAAGAATATCATCCAAAAAAATCATAACTTGCACAGTTGGATTCATTTGCATTTGAGTCCTTCGTGAATATTGTAGAAAACTTCAGAGCTACATTTTTCATTTTTTTGGCATTTTTGCATTTGAGATCATTTGCTACTTTAAATCTATTTCTTTTTATTTTGTATATTGGTCAACATGATCAATATGCTACGTGTCCTTATCCCATTGGGCCACCTCAGCCTTCTAGTCAAACCTGCCCCTGGTCAACCCTTCTTTGTCCTTTAGCGCCTCCTATACTAGTCGTTAGATCAAATTTCATCCAATGGCCATCCTCATTTCTGCCATCCCTACTCTACCTCATGTGCCACTCACATGACTCACCCCCACCATTAGATCTCGAATGATCCAACGATTGAGGCATCACCCTTACCTCCAGCATCCTCTTCGATCTCCTCACATTTACAGCCCCGTCCAGCATACGCTCAACGCCCACCGCCTCTTCAGACCTCATCTCTGATCTTCTCCTCCTTTCTCTGTTGTAATCTACAGATACGATTCCCCCAATGGCTGAAAGCCCAACACCGATAACCCAACAACCAACTCTACCCTATCATCTCCTCGTGCATGCAATCCCCTTATCACTCCATCTCCGATCAGCCAACTCTTCATCCACAATCCTATTTCCAGCCATTATCCCCTCCTCCTTAACTGCCATTGTCCTCCCCAACCACCTGTAAGCGATCGTCCGTAGCCCTATATGACTCTAGCTACCTCTACCTCCTACTACCTATGACCAACACAAAACGACACCAACCTCCCCATCGACCGACATAGCCAACAGAGAACCCAATTTCGTACCCCCATCTCCTCCCTATTTAAGAACCCTCTAATTTCCTAGATCGGGCATCCACCATATATGTTATTCCTCATCCATTGGAAAGGAGATATAGAGAGTGAGCACGAGTTGGAGGGTTGGTGACTACAACCCTCACATTCAGGCGAAGACCTCTCGATCAAGCGTGATCCAAGGGTGTTTCGAACACTTTGTGGTTGTACTCCTCAGAGATAGCCCGAGCCCCGCCATGCTCCGCTTGCGGCTTGAGGCGAAGTTTGGAGTCGAGAATCCTCCTCCCACATCTCAGGCAACCCACACATTCCCTTCTCTTTCCATGACCACTCATCTCAGGTGAACACATCACCTGAGAACCCGCTCTTTCCACCATCCTCGCATAGGAGCGACTCCACCCCCTTCCCATGGTTTTCAACATAACCTCAGACTGAGCTATAAAGCTCGAGTCATAATCATCTTTGCAGGAACTCCATCAGAGCATCACTAAGGACAACGATCCCATCATCGTCCCTTGGTTGTGTGTCGGCCAATAGGAGAAGGACAGGGGGCATCAGATAAGGCCTACACCCGAACCTCGAATTGGTCACGTGCGGGTAGCACGTGGTCAGGTGAATTAAAGAGATGTCCTTCTACTTCTTGTAGTTACAAATAAACCCCTCCCTGATTCCGCACATGAGGTGCATCACGCGTGGTGGCCCTTTTTGCACCCACACCCTCAGAAATTATATCCATATCCCCATGCATGGTCAAATATCATATCCTTTCAAAACTTGTAATCATGCCCTTCGAAGGCTATTTTTGATGTATTTTTATTACATTTAAACCCATGGATTACTTTCATTTATATCTTTACTATTTGGATTCCGATTTTGGTATTGTTTATGTTGTTTTGAAGCTTATGTTATCAACTATCATATAGAACATTAATTACACATTTTAAGATATTATTGAACATCAATTAATTTAAAGAAATTCACGCATCTATTGTGATTCATTTGTTCTCTGAATATTGCTCAAAAAATTATGAGAATTGGGGGCATCTTTGGAAATTAATTTTGAAATTTATTAGTAACTTATTTTCTAAAATTAATCACTGGGGTTTGGGAATTTATTTAACCTGCATATTAACTGACATGCTCATTTTCGTGCATAATTTACTTTGCATTGATTCACTATTCATTAAAAAATCTTAAAAAATTATATTGTTTTATTTTCTCTCCTTGCATTTGTTTTCTTGCAAATAATAATAATAATTAAAATAATTTATATTTGCTTCAATTAATTGCTTCTTTTATTTAAAAATCCATAAAAAAAAATCATCTTTGGAAACATAACTCCCTGAGTAGTTTGAAAATTAATTCTAGACCCTCATATTACCTCCATGAGTTAGACCTTGGGACTTTCTCAACTAAAATAAACAATTGGCCACATGGAATTAATTTTTATATTATTTCTTGTGTGGTTATTTTTTAGAACTCGATTTTATCACACGTTACAACGGGTAATAATTCCATCAAATTAAAAGTGGTGAAGAGCATAGGTTGCAGTGACTTACTGTCGGCTCAGTCGGTCTACAAGAGTGTGCACCCACCTTGCAGTATTTATTTTACCTTTAAGTTAACAAATTAAGATCTCACAATATCAAAGGATTCACAAGCACATGAGGTCTAAGCATCCTCAATGATCTATATAGATGTAATATTAACATCACCAGGGTGGCAATCTCTACATGTGGAAGCATCACATAGCTTATGAGATGTAAATATATTTGTTGATCAACCATATTACAAATGATCTACTAGATATGCCCATCTATAGATTAATCGGAAGATCATTGCATCATGTTTTCCTTTGATCAGATATGAACCTTGATATTAATTGATAGTATACCTTAAGTATGACCATTAGTAATTTCATCATCATAGGTGGAACTCTCCCAACTTGATTTGACTACTTATAGTGTCATTAATCGATCTTAGCTTATGGAACTAACGGATTAAATTTTGAGACTCTTCGATGATTACATCAACCATGGATGCTTAACGAGATATCCTTACAAATATGATTACTATATCATGGATTCCTATAATAAATCCCATTAAACCACCATTGTTTGGGGGTATACTTATGTTATATCCTTACCAAGGTTGCACGCTATATTACACATTTTAGTTATTCTTATCTTATCACCTCGATATGATCATCCCCAATCCATCAATTATCATTCTATCATACTTAGCTTGACTCTCAAACACATATCTTGTTCACATATCAATGCATCTCATCATGTCATTTACTATTAACATCAACTAGGATAGTCACTTTTTAAATTATTCACCCTGACAATAGTAATTTCCCAACCACAAAAAACTTGTATAAATGATATTCTATGAATTATTATTCTTCCCAAATCACATAGAAATCATAAATTCATAAAATAATTTACCATTAAAAATTATCCATGTATATTGGTATATATCCTCTTATAATGATGCTTGTCATATATTTATTGATGTTTCTAAGAATCTTGTGTAGCATACATTAGTCACAATCAATGGATAGTTACATGGATCATTAATCATTATCAATCAGTATAAATAAGAATCAAATCCAATGATAACACTCGATCCCTATCAACAGTTGGTCCATAATATGATTATGACAATGGTTGAAACCTTGAAGTTCATTTCTACCATATCAATAATGTCCCTGAAAATATAATAAACTATTGTTAATCCCATGCTCATAGTGCATAAATCTTACAAAATACATCCTTGTATTGACACAATAAATTGACATTCAAGTGTGAATTAATAGAATTCAACCAATGCATTGATATTGATCCAATGTTGGAATCCAATACCAAATAAACTCTTGATCACTATAATCAAAATCATATATCAACAGGTAAAGTTACTATTAATCACCTAAAAATTAGAACTACTCTCCTATCATATCCAATAATATCCTAAAATTTCAATACCTCATATATCATTAAATCAGATATATCAAACCAACAACTAATCAATCTCAAATTGAAATTTGCTAAGAGCAATAAATAGTTATTCTCATTTTCATTTACAAGTTTCATATTTATTTCTCAGTACATTCTAGATGTCCCAAATCCTTGGATAATATAGAATACTTGATTCACGATTCTTACCATATTCATTTTGCTTATTATTGTCATTGAAGATCCTTTATATAGTTGATCGTGTCGGGTTTATGTTTTGTTTATAAATATTACATTGAGTTTCTAATATATCAATCATGAATATGACTAACTTGATGTGTAAGTTGATCTTTTCTACTTGAGATTGGAAGGTATGATTGTTGTTTCCGTAAATAAATTTATTTTCTCATCATGTAAGCATAAACATGATATTGTTTTTAATTGGAGGCTCCAATCTATGATAATCCTCTTAAGACTCATAAGACACAAAATATATAATCATATAAATCCCATCTTTTCCACCCATGTAAATTTTATTTACAAGAAAAACACAAGGTACGATAAGATGATAGATCAAATAAAAATAACAAGATATCAATCAAGGTGATTTTCCCAATCAGCAAGTAGGTTTCCTATAGGTTAAGAAACGATAGATACAGTATGAAATAACAATTCCTTCATGGAAATAAATATGACACAACCCAAAGAAGAACATGTGTCAAAAGATAGAAAGAGTAAAAAGGATTTGTTACCTTGACATGGGGTATGTTACGTGTGATTTTTCCATGATCTACATCTTACCCTTTCCATCTGATCACTAACATCACCCTTAAATTGAATAGATCAGGACTTTGTATAGGGGGAGAATAAAAACATCAAGAACCCAATCCAAATGTACGATCTAAAGAGGAGATCTTAACTCTAAACTTGAAACCAAGAGGGTCATCATGTTCCCTATGCTATCATCGCGAGAATGATGTGAACAACGTGTCTCGGTGGTCTTCTATGAGTCTCTTATGATCAGAATGATGTCTATGGAGATGGGGGATGATGGAAGGAAGGAAATGATAGGTTAGGGTTCTCATGATCGTCCTTAGGCCCCATTTGTTATGCTAGAATAGAGGGGGGGGAATGGTTACACCATTCCTATGTCGATTCCATTCATGTGTTTGTTAGATCATATTATGATAGAAATAACGATTACAATGGAATTTGGATTCCCTCATACATGGGAATAGCCATTCCTAGTTACCCCTATAGGAATTGAGATTTCATTCCTAATAAATGCTAGTGAATGTATTCTTCTTCAATATTTTTAAAGTTAATATATCATTTTTTATGGTCACCGACATGATTATGTATTTTTCTTTTTTGGATATTTTTTTGGATAGTATCATGGATATTGTTCTTTTTGAACATGGATATATGGACACTGGCATGGATACAAATATATGGATGCAAAAGGTCGGATAAGTTACAAATATATGCATGGCAGCATGGATGGATACTAACATGGATATGGGTTATTTTTGTGCGGATATGGATAATAGTTAAGGTTTGATTTTTTATGATATAGATACAAATATGGTTATAATATATTCTAGCATATACGAATATATATTTATTAAATATATCTATTATATGGATAAAATATATAAAATTTGATTTTTTGTGGATACGGATACGAACATGGATATATGTTTTTTTAGTTTTTTTCGGATACAGATATGGCTAGGGATATGGGATTTTTCTAATATGGATATGTATACGGATGTAATTTTCAGTTTTTTATAAAAAAATATGGATATTACTATATTCTAGCAGATACATATACGGATATGGATATGGATTTTAATTTTCTTACGGATACAGATATGGACATGAATGAGGATTTTTTTGTGGACATAGATATGGACATGGACATGAATTCTTATTTTTTTCCTATATAAATATAGATATGTATAGCCATCTTTAGTTTTTTTTATGATATGGATACATGTTACATTTTAACGTATATGTATACGGACATGGATATGTATTTTTATTTTTCGTAGATACGGATACCCATAACATATTCAACTTTTTATAATATGGATACATATATGATAATAAAATATTCTAGCAGATATGGATATCAAATATACCAATTGTATGGAAAAAAATCAAAGTAGTCTCCAATTAAATTTGACTATTGGTTCCTTATATGAAATATATCAATTATATGAAAAAAATAACTTGGAGGATACTGATTATTTTTTTTCTACTTAACGAAATATGTCAAAAGGATGATTACTTTCTTTCTATTCTTTTCCCTTTCCAAACATAAAAAAGGAATATGTCTCATAAGAAATCTTTCAATTCCTAATATGAACCAAACCATGGAATGGAAAAACTTATTCCTTTCCATTCCATTATTAGTTCCATTCTTTTCTTCCATTCCATTTTAATTTCTTTCCAACCAAACAAGCGGTGCCTTCTAAAATAGGAATTGGGCAGTTACAATATCGTAACCCGTATACAAAATTTCAGACAAGATACCACTTCACTAAAACAAGCATATCTCCCACATCCGGAGTCGGAATTCGAAAATTTCAGATGCGTTGGAAATATGACATTTGATAAATTTCAATATTGGATTAGGTTAAATCTTTGAGTCGAAAAGCCGGGATCTTACAACTTTAGCATGGAAAAAACTCATGAAAAAAAACTCAATCTATTTCTCTTCGACTAGATCCTTATCTTGAATGAGCTAACTCCCCAAGAGCATAAATCTTTATAGAAACCCACTCCACAAAACTCAAAGTTGAAAGCAGAACCAAGGTCATGCTAAGTCCAAATCCTTATATATTTAGTATGAGCTCGCTTCTAGAGAAAGGAAATTAGGTAGACTTTCTAGGTAGGCCTATGACCATGACATTGTTCTGAGAAGAAGGCGGAGGCCCATCTATTGTATTGATCAACAATCCAGAAGTTTTCATTTGTACTCATGTCCTTTGGAATCCCTGGGCCTGTTTGGTTGTTGGGTTGGATTGGGTTGGGCTGGGTTGGGGTACCCTTGTGAATAATAAACTGTGAAGAGGGTTGAAAGGGTTGGACGGAGGGGTACACCGGTGTATCCCAACCCAACCCAGCAACCAAACAGGGGGCCTGTTTGATTGCTGGGTTGGATTGAGTTTGGTTGAGGTACCCCTGTGAATAGTAAACTGTACCCCTGTGAATAGTAAACTGTGAGGATGATTGAGAGGGTTGGAAAGAGGGGTACACCGGTAAACTGTACCCCTGTGAATAGTAAACTAGTGTTCTCTCTTTTAGAAATACTACTGAATATGCCCCACTTTTACATGACGAAAATGCCCATTCATTTAGGTTATTTATCTATTATATATATTGGTTCGAATATCCCTAATTTGATATGGATTAGCCTTAGATTCTTTTCTAATTATATATATATATATCACCTAATTTTATACTTCAACTAATCATTATGTGATATTTCTAGCCTAACTAACATCAATCATTCATCTTGTTTACGTTATTTGATCCATTCAACAGACCTATACAACTATATAGAAAATATTCATCATTGGTGATTTTTTATTTGAGTCGTAGCTGTTATTATATTTGAATGACATGATAAATCATTTTTTTTATCTGGATCTTCTGTCCACGTTAAATGCAACTAAAGATAGCATTAACAATTAAATCAGTTGCACTCCTCGGTTTTAGTTAGTCAAATGAAATATGAGATTTTATATGATTTTTAAGAGTTTTTATCAGTTGTGTCATCTGAGATACTGCAATATCAGTTATATCCCTCCCTCTTTTGGAATAACAGTTGTGCTCCTGATTTCTTGTTGTTCTATCACGTGTACCATTCGAGTTAGTTGTCGTCTATCCCAACACAAACAGATGCTAACTTTGAAGAGATAAGGGGAATTAAAATAAAAAAAAGGATCGAATAGTCTTTCACCAATACCTCCTCCTCACCGTCACCCCTCACCCCCCTCTTCCTCGTCCACCTCAGCCTCCTCCCCATCCTCCACCCCCTCCTCCGCCCAACCTCCTCCTCCTCCCCCTGCCACAACCTCCTCCTCAACAGCCTCCTCGACCCCCCCTCCGTTGTCCAAGCCTCATCCTCCTCCTTCTCATCATCTCCTATGCCTTGGCCTCATCGTCCCCCACCCCCTGCCACAGCCTCCTCCTCTCCAGCAGCCTCCCCACCCCCCCCCCCTCCCCCTCCTCTGTTGCCTCCTCCTCCTCCTCTAACGCCCCCTTCCCCTCCTCCGCCCCCAACCTTCTCCTCCAGCCTCCCCCTCTTCTCTTTCGCCTCAGCATCATCCTCCTTCGTCCCCATCCTCCAGCTTCCTCCTCCTCCTCTGCCCCCTCCTCCCGCGCAAAAGAAGCAGTCGGATCCGTGAAGCGCCACCTCCTTCGTGGATGTTCTGTGCATCAACAAGGACGATGAAGGAGGATGTCAGAGGACATGTGCAACGAAGGAGGATGGGACGGTGGAGGAGGATGGGTGGGGGGAGTGTTTGGATACTTATGGCCTTCTTAACATAACCATGGTTTGAAAAAATCATGATAAAGTCCAACTTACTGACATCTAAAGTAACTGAGGAGCACGCGTGATAGAATGGTAAGAAGTAAGGAACATAACTGATATTCCAAAAAAGAAAGGGCATAACTAATATTGTAATATCTCAGAAGGATACAACTGATAAAAATCTTTTTTAAATACAATGATTAAAATATTTTTACTGTAATATTTATAATAAAAAAAGTACATAATTATATTTTTAATTTCAAAGGATTTTTTAATAGAAACAATTTTTGTTTACTCCATCCAAAGTGACAGGCAACAATTCTTTCACTTGAATATACCACTTACTTTAGTTTCCATTCAAATGTGCCGATTTAAATATGCAATAATCATTTAAATAGACCGGGGGCTTTCCCCCGTCGTCCTATTAAAAAACTCACATCATTGTTATCATTGTTCTGTATAAATCTACTCCTTACTTTTCTCTGCTTCCCAGTAGGGATGTCAGGAAAGCTCGAACTCGACGAGCTCAACTCGGGCTCGGCTCATTAAGGGCTCACGAGCCAGACTCGAAACCTTAACGAGCCCGAGCCCGAGTTGGGTTTTATGGCTCGTTAGCTTATCGAGCCGAGTCCGAGTTGGACGTTGTTCAACTCGGAAACTCGACTCGATAACTCGTTCTCCCTCTTAATAAAAAGTTGAAAACATATATACCAAAACTTCCACATTGAGTTTGATGTAAAATAGAGGTTAATATTTTGCTTGCCCAAAAAACTACAGAAAAGAGTATAAAAAATCAAAGTTACAAATGGCATTTGCATAATTTAACGAACAAAATAGAACAATAACTCGTTAAGAGGTTCATGAGCCTGCTCATTTTGAAGCTCGTGAGCCAACTCATAAACTCATGCTCGATAAGTGAGCCGGCTCAGAAACTCGTGGCTCGATATGAGGCTCGTGAGTCAGCTCGAACTCGACAAGTTCAAGTTGGTGATCCAAGGCTCGACTCTTATCGAGCCCGAATTCGAACCTTAGGTTTCTTATCGAGTTCAAGTCCGAGTTGAGGCCAGCTCGACTCGTTGAACTCGATAGACAGCCCTACTTCCCCGAGCCAAATTTGCCCAACATCACCACCACCACCACCCTCCGGCCCTCGCACGCCAACCTCGTCCTGCACAACAGACCCAAACCAACGGGACTCGCCTCGCCACTTAGCCAAAAACGCGCGTCCCATCTCTCTCTCTCTCTCTCTCTCTCTCTCTCTACACCCGCTTCCATTTCCTCCCTCCCCCAACTTTGATGCCGATCCCGGAGTGAGATCCCCTCGCCCCGATCCGCCCTCCCCCCCTCCAGATCTCCCAGATCCCAAAGGTACATCTCTCGTCACTTCCGCATCGGATCTCGTCATCCAATCCCTAATTGCGCCCCCTCTCCCTCCAGATCTCGCGTTGCCGTCGGCGGAGATGCTGACCAAGTTCGAGACGAAGAGCAACCGCGTGAAGGGCCTGAGCTTCCACAGCAAGCGGCCATGGATCCTTGCCAGCCTCCACAGCGGCGTCATCCAGCTCTGGGACTACCGCATGGGCACCCTCATCGACCGCTTCGACGAGCACGACGGCCCCGTCCGCGGCGTCCATTTCCATCGATCCCAACCCCTTTTCGTCTCCGGAGGTTCTTACCGTGATCCTCAACTGTCGCCAGATCCCGCTAACGGATCCGATTGATTGGAATTTACGCAGATCCCGGAATGGCTTTCCGATGTGATGCTTGTTTTTTGTGCAAGATCTGAGAGTTTGAGATGTTGGAGTGGAGACCGTTACTGGGCGGTGCGTAAGCCGGAGCGACGGAATGTGAATGCAAAATGCTGAATTGCTTGTCTGGTGAATTGAGATCTGGCCAATGGGGGTTTTATTGATGATGGGATGGGACGGAGTGATCTTTCTATGGTTATCTTTTAAGTTTTAAATAGGTTGCTTGAGGGTCTTTTCTTTTCTCTTTTGAGAATGAAATTACTGGAATAGCAACTTAGTAGATGTCGGCAAGTATAGAAGTGCGGTAAATCTGTATGAGGTCGACCTGAAGTGGTCTGGTCCTATTTTGAAGTCCGAGTTATGGCTGGAGCTTCTTGCACCAAGCTGTCCGCCTAAATTGATGGCAGATTCCCTTTTATTGATGGGAAATGCTTCAAAGGTGTCAAGAGAGATGTTGACCGATGGAGGCCTTATGGGCAAATTCGAAATCGAAGGAATGGTGTGATGCTTGTGAATGCGAGATATTATGTGGTGTTAAGTCCATGGGTGTGGAGTGGATCTGAGATTGCTTTAGATGAGGTTTTGAGGCAGGATTTATAAGGCCCCTTTTAGTATAGTGAATATTCGATGACTATGTATCTTGGGTAGTCATCATTTGGCCTTTTAAGGAAAAAACGAAAAATAGAGGAGTATACTTCGTAACCAGAGATTATGATATTGATGGTGGCATTTTAAGTGGAGGCACATGCTTTCTACCTTGTCAACTCAGTGTTACTAAATGGTGTTCAATAGTAGGATTGGGTTTGAGCTCAATTATGATTGGTTTTAATGTGCTCTATCATGTGGTAATTCAAGAAAGAATGGTCTCTTTTTACTTATAAGCCCGATTAAATGGTTCGGTAACCCTTTATTTCATCTAAAAAGTGTGAATTTGCAAAAGGAGCCCTTCGAGGGGATACAAATTTGGTATAAGCATTGAAGTTGGCAATGTAACAAGAACAAAGTAAGGCAACATTGCCCTTAAATGAGAAAAATGTGTCCTCTTTTGAACTATCTTCAAAAGTGATATGTTCTGATATGAGGTAAGGCTCACATAGTATCAACAGCTTCGTGGATTAAGATTGTCTGTTGATAGATTGAGTTGTCGACACTTCTTTCCACGGCTTTTCTCTTCCTTATTTGCAATGCCGTTAACCTTGCTTTCTTACGATTGCTTCTCTCTCTCTCTCGCATACACTCACAAATAAGCTCTGGTGTTAGTGTTGAAGGGATCTTGTCTGATATGAGCAGTCTCGAACAATGGCTCTACACCCTCTTGTTACCATAGCACAAGTAAAAATCGCCAACTCTAGTGCTGCAATCTTCATGTTAACTGCAACATTCTTATGCATAATGTTTACAAAATGTATTATGTTACTTCGTTCTATTATTTCTTTAAAAAAATTGTATCAGCCAACTTCTAGAAGTTGTATTTGCTAATCTTTTACATGTTGCCATTAAACAACAAGACCACTCCCATTGGGAATTCCTCCTTTATCTGCATATGCATATAGTTGGAAAATACTTAGTTATGTTAGCTTGCACCGATCAATTCAGTCATTTTTCTGTGTTAGATGGTGTTCCGTGTATATTATATTCATTTTTACTTTTGATTGCTGAAGACTACAACTTGCTAAAGATTACAACTTCCCAGATTAGTTGCGTAACTGCAAATCAAGTTTATAGAAAGCAAGTTGTGTGCAGGAGATTTGATATTAAGGAAGTAGAGGTGTCAAATGGAGCACACTATCTGCTGGGAAACAGTGTTTCAGAGTTACTTCTTTTGTGAGAATATGCATGCTAATATGCAGGGTACCTATGGAGATGACTCTCTCAGAATTAGATAGGCTGATTGGAGGGTAGAGGTCTGGCTAGTATCCTATTTCATAATGCAAAGTATCTAACAGTCCCTGCAACTGCCTGCCTCCTTTACGGTTTTCTTGGTTGTATTCTTAAACTTCACTATATTGGAGGTATATTTACCCTCTCCAATTAGTGCCCCAGGTGGTCTATCTCATTACGTTGCCTCTATTTAATTTTGATGGGTTCTAACATGCTATTTGCATTTTCTGAAAAAGAGAGTTGCCTCATGTAATCAAATCTCAAATGGATAGATTTACTCGATCATCACAAGATGGTGACCATTTGTAAGTCTTGGACCTATTGCTTGTTCTTGTTTAAGATCTATTCATGTTAATCAGTCCATCATATTTTCCATCACATCTGACACTCTACATCTCATATTCTTTCATTCGGCATCACTTGCTCAATGGTTGGTTCTACTCACATCTATAACACCCCACTTGTAAATGATATTCTTCCCTATATCAGTAGATTCGTAATGAATTATGAGCCTTTTGGCAATGAGCCTTTAGAATGGAAGATCCTTTGGAATGCATATCTTAAAATGCATGCCAAGCATGTTTGAAGGATTTTTATCCAAAAAAAACTTAGTTTTCTCAAAACTAAATGCTTTACATAGGCATCCATAGGGAATTAGAGACTATGTATTCACAAGCATGTGGAATAGCCAGCTGTGATGTTCAGAGAGCCTTCCCAAAAGCATTGCGAAGATAGGATTTTATAATTATTAGTTAATTGGGGTCCAAATCAGAAAGAGGACATCCCTGCCTAAGTTTCGACACCTTTGCGTCTCCATGTATCTTACTCGGGTGAACATATAAAGTAGATGGTTGCTTGGTCAGGGGTTTATGAGTAGAAAAGGGTTGCATGGATTATATCTTCTCTCACAATGAATGATGTTGATTATTCCAATACGATCGTGAAAAGTACCCTTTTGACTGGTGTGGAATGCCAGATTGAGAAGAGTAGAGATGAAAACTAATACAAATATATCTGTACCCACTCGTGGGAGGTGCGTTGGGACTGAGAGAAATCATCAGACCTTCATGCTCTAAAAAATAGCTCGCAGGGATGGGGTTGGGGATAGTGTTCAAGAAATCGGCTCGTGCGGCCACATATGCCTATGTGGCCACCTTGATGCACCGCTTTCCTCAAGCGTTGCATTATGCACCCTATGCTCATAAGAAGGCCACTTATGCGGATCGTGCTGTCGCTTATGCGTCCTTGAGTGGTTAGGTTTATATAGTGCACTTGAAAACGGATCTTCAAAAATTTTTAGTGTTGCATTGTTTGATGTTACATTTTTTTACTGCTTCCATGCTACAGTTGCTTTTGAAATAGTTATTTTTTTACCGCTACAGGTTTTATATTGCTATAGTTTTTATAAATTCTCAAAATTGTTAATTTTATATGTTAGAGTTATTATATTTATATTTATGTTTGTAACCCTTCGGGTTCCGTAACCTCCCGTGACCCTTCGGGTTCTGTAACCCTCTGTGACCCTTCAAGTTCTGTAACTTTCAGTGACCCTTCAGGTTCTGTAACCCTTGTACTCTCTAGGGTTTTCTCTCTATATAAGAGACCCTAGCTCTATGGAATGAACATCCCATTCGTTCCTCTTCTCAACATGGTATCAGAGCAACGGTCCTAAACCGAAGCCTAATACCCTAAATCCACCGTCGCCACCAGCCCTCTCTCCATCGACTAGGAGAGAGGGTTGGACCTCCTGCGTCGCTCATGGATTCGATGGTCTCGCACAAGGCAGTCCGAGTCCCTAGCAACACCAGTTTCCACCTCTAACGGCACCAAAACGCCACCCAAGGCTCTAGCAGCTCCAACCGCACCTCCTGCATCGCTGGCACTGCATGGAGCCCCCTCCCCCCTCCTACAGCCACTGCTTCACCACGACTTGTTTCTCCCAACTTGATGTTACATACTCTTTATTCTATCAAGTATGGGAGAAAGGGGGAGTCAGATATGATTCTTCAAGACGGGTACTGCCCTACCATGACTGACAGACCGACACTCCAGACTATTACTCAGATCATCAGTCTTCACCGAGCATCGACTTCTTCGTCATGGCGTATACTTCTTCTTTTACGACCCGACTACTACTCCGCGCTGGACTTCTTCTACAACGATTATTCTTCAGGCACGACAAAGATATGTTGGGGTGATCTGCAGGCACGACAGAGATACGTTCCTGTGACCTGATATCGCAGCGACTCTACAGGCATGGCAGAGATACGTTCCGATGACCTGAGAGCCGCAAACTCATCCTTGAGCGAGGTCTTCTACCAGTAGCGGACATACGTTCTTATGATGCATCGTGTGAAGATGTGGTGTATACTTTTCCTTTTTGTTACAAGTTGTAGCTTTCTCAGCTCCAGCTTGAGGGGGAGTGTTAGAGTTATTAGATTTATATTTATGTTTGTAACTCTTCGGGTTCCGTAACCTCCCGTGACCCTTCGGGTTCTATAACCCTCTGTGACCCTTCAAGTTTCGTAACTTCCAGTGACCCTTCAGGTTTTGTAACCCTTGTACTCTCTAGGGTTTTCTCTCTATATAAGAGACCCTAGCTCTATGGAATGAACATCTCATTCGTTCCTCTTCTCAACATTATATTATCTAATATTGTTTCAAATATGCAAACACCACTGGATTATATGATGTATTTATAAATACAATCAGTATACTTTAAACCATTTATATAGTGTTACATTTACCGATTTGAAATATTATCCTCAAGAAAGTGAAAAAAATATTTGGAGTTAAAATACAAAATATTTGGAGTTAAAAATACAAGTATTAGTTATGTTTTGAACAATTTATCAGTTATAGTGTGATTGTGTAAGCAATGTTTGAGACATTTTATTGTTGGTTGTAGTCTATTCCATCTTGTAGCATATTACAAGAACTTGTACAATGGTATGATGTATCTTGTTGGAATTATAATGTTACAAATTTTCTTATTATTCATAATGTTACACGATAGTAATGTTAGAAGATATGTTGTTCTCTTACCATTCTGCAAGTTCTTGTGATATGTTACAAGATGTTATTTTAGTTAATACATTAGTAATGTTATTTGTGTTGATTTTTTTATTTTGTTTGTGAAACTTACAAAAAAAGTATAATATTTTTTTTGCATATTTTTATTTATTTTTAAATTAAAAATTAGAAACCCGTGTAGAACCGCATATACCCCACATATGCCCATGCATATCACTTAATCACTATTCAGTGACCTGTCCGAACGCATACGCATACCGCTTTTCTAAACCTTGGTTGGGGGAAGGGAAGGCCCTAGGGGAACCCCCGTGTAGGTGCCACAACTCCTTATAAATGGGAATAAGCCCCCTCACTTTTGAATACTCTATTTTGACTAGATTAAACCCTCTATTCCTAATTCTCGGAGATAGAGAGTAAAATGACCTCCCATATTCGAAAGAGTCGGTCGCCTGCAGTATGGGTTTGTGCTCTCTCCCTCACACCGTCGGTTATATGCCCTCATTCTATTTCTGAAATTTCTCCTCCCCTACTTTTTTGATGGGACCAACCTAGTTTGTTTTTCTTGATGGCTCTTGCAAAAAGCTTATAGTAAGCCGGAGTGATCGATGTCAAATGGGAAGTTCATGCTTCATGCCATCTAAGTTGGTGCTCACTTGTAGGACTCAGAAGTATCTTTTGGTTTTCCAAAGATGTTTGAATGTCATGATTGCATCTGTCGTATAGAAGATATGTATGCCTTTTTCTCATATTTGGCAAAATACAAATATAAAAATTCAACATTTGATGAATTTGAATGGAAATTTGATATTCTCAATGTTGACGAATATTAATATAAATACATATGTTCAAATTTTAGAGGAATCGAATACATATATTTGTCTTCAAAAAAAGAATACATATATTTGTTTTTTGAAGTGTACACATACATATACAAATACGAATATGCAGTGTCGCAAAAGTCGGTATTCGGTATTTAGTCGGAGGGGTCACTGAATAAAGAATATTCAATATTCATGAGAATATTCAAAATTATGCTTTTTTTTATTATTGTGAATATAAAAACTATGTTTATCATATATTTTGATATATTTATACATATATGGTCATCAATCAAAAAGAGACCAAGATAAAAATATCAATTAATAAGTTATATATATGGAGCTTTAACATTTGTGGTGATACCTGGATAAATGGGTATCTTTAAAAAAATCAATAGTCTATTGCAATAGTCAACAGACAGGTGGAGGGGTCAGTTGCTCAAATACTGGCTCAGAAGATTGGGTGCCTGAGAGTGAGGTTGATGAAGCACAGGATGATATGAACCAAAGGAGAATTGCGCATCGACATGTTGTCGTAGGGGAGATAGCAAGATTGGATGGGTTAGAGGATGTTCGTGGGCTTGATCTAAAGGAGGGAAGGATTCGTGATGAGCAACAGAAGGTCATGGCTGAGATTGACAAGCGTGGAGAGGTGGAGTGACGGTAGAAATCAAGACAGAAATGGGTAAAGGAATGTAATGCAAATACTAGATTCTTTCATGTGATGGTAAGTGGCAAAAGAAGGCGGAACTTGATACATGAGGTAGTGGTAGAGAGTGAACGGATTCAGGGTGATGGGGCGATTGCTGCAGCAGTTGTTGACCATTTCCAAAGGTTTAGCAGGAAGTTGTGTGCGTCTAGAGCTAGATGGAGCGGTAGGGGGGCTAGAGTGTTGAGGCTTAAGCAGCAGCAGTCGGTACTTATCTCAAAGCTTACAAGAGAAGAGGTGCAGCATGCGGCTTTTGATCTCAACGCAAATGAGTGCCTTGGCCCGGATGGGCTTCCGATCCTCTTTTACAAGGAATTCTGGGATTCTATGGAGGAGGACGTCATGGAGTTGATGAAATTCAGAGTCACCAAAAAAGCATTGGAGAAGTTCGATAGATTGATGCTATTTTTTCTTGCGAAGAGGATTGGTGTTGAGCAGATTGATGATTTTAGACCCATAGTGCTTTCAAATGCCATCTATATCATTGTGGCAAAGGTGTTAACCAATTGTCTTAAGTGTGTTCTTAATGATCTTGTGATGCCAGCATAGACGGCTTTTATTCTGGGGCGGATGTTACTGGAGGGTGTGGCTTCGGCTTTTGAGATGGTCTCGGATTAGAAAAGAAAGGGTGTTGTTGGCTTTCTTTGGAAGGTGGACTTCTTTAAGGCATATGATTGTTTGAGTTGGAAGTTTATTTGGGCAACATTGGCAAGGAGAGGCTTCCCAGATGTCTGGATAGTTTGGATGAAGAGATGCATTTCGACTGCATCACTCTTAATTCTGATTAATGGGAAGCAAGAGGGTGGTTTCTTCCAACCTCAAAGGGGAGTTCGGCAAGGTTATCCCTTGGCCTCTCTCCTTTTTGTTTTGGCGGGAGATGGCTTGGTTGTTATGTCTGGGTTGGCTGAAGATGGTGGATTTTTTAAGGGGTACTCCAGGGAGGACATTAAGGTGCCAATCTTGCAGTATGTAGATGGTACCATTGTCTTCATTGAAGGTGGGGTGGCGGAGTGTAAAGCGGTTAAGGCGATGCTTGGCATCTTTGGTGAGTTCTCTGGGCTGAAGGTGAATGGGACGAAGTCTGCATCGTCCCTTTTAACCTTTCTCCGGAGGAGGAAGCTGCTTGTGCTGGATCCTTGCTACAGAGTAGAGAAGCCTTTCGATTAACTACGTGGGTCTGCCTCTCATGTGTGGGCGTCTTAGACATGTTGACTGGTTGCTGGTAGTGGAGAAGCTGGAGAGGAAGCTGGCGGGTTGGAAAGCATCGTATCTTTCGAGGGGAGGAAGACTGATTATGGCCAAAACGGTCCTTGCAGGGATCCATGTTTTCTTTATTTCAACAAGAGTGCTACTGGTTGGCATTCGTAGAAGGTTGGAGTCATTGATGAAGCGGTTCTTCTGGGCTTCATCTCAGGAAGGTAGGGGGTTGGCATTGGTTGATTGGGCAGTGGTGTCTACGCCCACTACGGAGGGTAGACTTGGGGTTATTTGTTTGGATGATATGAATAAGGCGTTGCTGGCCAAGTGGTGATGAAGATTTGGAGAGATGGTGATGGGTTGCTTTCGAGGTTGGTGAGCTCTATATACCATTTGTCGCCTTGTCTCTATGCCAGGGCGGATGTGGTGCCTTCGCCCTCGACCTTCTGGAGAGGTATATGTTCTATCCTTCCTGAGACTGCTGCCGTGATGCGTCCTCTTCTTGCAAATGGCAGTGTATTTCGCTTTTGGATTGATGATTGGACATAGGAGGGGACCTTTTGTGACCTTTATCCAAGACTTTTGTGACCTTTTGGGAAGGGATTCATGGTGCTGGTGAGATGGGGTATTCTCTATTAAAAAAGGCATACAGGGTGATTTCTTTCTCACCTTCTCTGACGGGCTCGGAGGTGGCTCGGGATTGTTCTAGAATCTGGGGATGGAGGGTGCCCTCAAGGGTGAAGATTTTCTTGTGGTTTTTGAGGAGAGAGCATGTTATGACGGCTGCTCGTAGGGACAGATTCTTTCCTGGTGTTGACCATGGCTGGGCCCGCTGGGGAGATGCAGATCTTCTTTGGAAGATACCAATCATTTATTTTTCGGTTGCAGTGGTTCGGTGGAGACGTGGAGGGTTGCGAACATCCCAGACATCCAATGGAATGATAGAAGTTTGTTTTGGGCCTTGATCGGAAGAGAGTGGTTGGGTTCAGAAGAGGGGTGTGCTAATGCATGTGCGATGTTGTAGGTGTTGTGGTTATCGCGGATTGAGCTTGTCTTCAGAGGAGGGGGATTTTATTTTGAGAATGTATTGGGTCATGCTAGAGCACTTTTTGAATCCTGGAAGATGTAATTATTATATTTTTCTTTTACAAACCTATTTTTTGGATGGACAGATTCATCTTATCTTCTCTCAAAAAAATATTCGATTGAATACATGAATATTCAGGTCATGTTCAGGAATATTCGGTTTGGACTGAATATTGAAATAATAGTAATATTATATTCGGTCATCCCACGGAATAAGAATATTCAGCCGAATATTCGGTCCATTCGACCGAATATTGCAACAGTGTGAATATGAATATAAATGTTCGAATTTTGGAGGATACCAATACTAATAGGAACATATAGAAATTAGTATAGTTGCTTTGTTTTACCATTTAGTTATTTTTAAAAACCTTTTTTAGTATTTAATTATTTTTTATGTCCACATTCAATATTAAAATATTTTATATACTTTTATATATTGGATATTGTTGTGAATATAATATGCTTATAGCTTTTAAGTAAATATGGACAAGTCTAACGTTCGTAGATTAATTCACATTGATTTTCAAAATTTTGTATTCGAATTGTTGATATCGGTTTTCCATCCGTATTCGTATTTTGAGGATATGATTCTCCATTTTACACATTCATATGATATTCATATTTTTATTCGTACCTCGATTTTAAAAAAGATAAGGATATAATAACACCTATATTCATGTCTATATCCGACCGTTTTAATCCCTAGAGAAGATGATGCTTTGGAGGGAAAATAGATAGTCTTTCCCCTAGATGAAAATAGAATCCACGGTAAGAACGGAAGTGAAGCCTGGAGAGAGAACCTGACCACTTGGAAGTCACACTGAATAAGTGTGGCTAGGCTAAGCCCCCTCTTCCATATCTTAATTTAGAAACATACGGTTCTATGGAAATCAAAGCACGTCCTAGTTGTAGCAGGAGTTGAGGTAAGTAATTCGATTGCAGTGACAAAGGGGAAAAGGCCGAGGCAGCTTGTCGAGTTACAAGAGTTACTTATACTATCCATCTCTCCAAGGTGAAACAAGACCGTTGGTCTAGTCATAGCACATAAATGAAGCGTGATAACTGATAAGTGCTTTGATCATTCCTGATACATGGAAAGCTTTCTTTCTTCGGCCTTGCTCAAACATGGTGCAAACCTCTTTGCTGCATGTGCTGCTATTTCATCTGCAATAATGGGTGGTCAACCATTGGGAGAGCTCACATTTAGCATTGTGAAAGCTTGTCTTGAAAAGAATTAAACGACTGATTTCTCCGAGGGCGAATTGGATATTCAGGCTATGGTTCTGTTTGTGGACTAGTGGTTTTCCATTATCCTACTTCTCTCTACATTGGAGACATGTAACAATATTTCCCATTCCGGGTTTGCTAGGAGCCATTTATAGAGCCTCCTGGATATTGATGCAAATTTTATAGACAAGGGTATGACGATCTATAATGGGTTATGAAGCCTCCTTTAAAGTTTCTTGGAAAGGAACTATGCGTGCTATGATGGGTGAATTAATCTAGCAAATAATATTTGTTGTTTCATGCGACAAAGAATTGCATATGAGGATTTCCACAAGCTCCTAGAATCCTTTGTATCCTTGGGCCTATTGGGAGTTCATATGATAACTTGTGAAGATGGAAATATCCCTGGAATGTGAAGGCATCTACTCCGTTCTGTTAGGAAGAGAAGCCTATTGATCATTTTCTATTGGTTACTTCTTTTACCTTGGCCAGGTAGGATCTGTGGTCCAGGAGGTCAATCCAAAGCATGTAAGCTTTGTAGTTGGGATAACTTTAGCTGTTCACATAAAGTTGTCATCATCTTTTTACATACTGCAGAGATAGGGGAACTAATAATCTAGCCAAGAGAAAAACCAATGCCATTTCAACAACTTAAAGGTTAATGGGCTTCATGGCAGAGATTTGTTTTCTGGAGTTTTACATAAGTGGCCAGTCTTTGGCCGATAGAAGTTTTTTTTCATAATTATCAATCTCCCTTGCCTAAGCTTAGAGGAATGCACCATGGTTGCTGCAAGTTGACTGTGTTGATGAGTGCCAATGGAATTTTGGAAATAATGGAGGGTAAAATTCTTATTAAATACACATGAATGGTAGAAAATTTCTTAATGGTATGACTTTATTATAAATGAATGTTGAATTGCACAATGCCGTTGTTGAGAATATTTTGACTAGAATCTAGATCACTTTGTTGACACCATTGCATGGCTTCCAATTGGTTTTGCAAATTGAAGTGATTTGTTTTTTAATTGAAATTGAAGTAATTTTAGATGTCATGAAGTGTCTGCATCCGAACATATCGTGGATGTGCAAATAAAAGGGCTGGTAAAGAAAAAGAAGTTTCCCAAGATCACTTGAACTAGATGGTGGAATCTTTAGGGAGAAGATTTTAGAAAACTTATCTTGGGATTGTAACGGAAGTGCAAACGAGATATGGGAGGCGATAGCATCTTGTATTCGAAAGGTAGCCAAAGATATGCTAGGCGAGTCAAAGGGAGGAGCTCCAGGTCAAAAGGAGGCTTGGTGGTGGAGTGAAGGGGTGCAAGAGAAGCTAAAAATTAAAAGAGCAGACTTTAAAGCTTTGTCTAAGGATAGAATAGAGGAAACTGTCCTAAACTACAAAATAACGAAGAAGGAAGCAAAGAATGTTGTAAGCGAAGCTAAATCAAAAGCTTATGAATTTTTGTACAAAAATCTTGACTTGAATGAGGGCCAGAAGGATATATTTAGGTTTGCCAAACAAAGAGAAAGAAAGACCAAAGACCTTTCTCAAGTGAGATGTATTTAAGGATGAGGAAGGTCACGTGCTTGTTACTCAGCGGGATATAGAGACTAGATGTAGGGTTGAGCATTGTGCTCGACCCGGCCCAACCCGGGAAAGCCCGGCCCGAGCCCATCAATTTTCCGTGGGCCTTGGGTCGGGTCGAGGCCCGCTTTTTTCAACAAACTGAGGACCCGGGCCCGGCCCAAGGCCCGCGGGATCGGGCTCGGGTTCGGGTCGGGTTCGGGCTCGGGTCGGGCTCAACCCACACTTATTTTGATTCCATGAAGTTGCACTTTGATTCTAATTTATTGTTATGGATATAATTCATCCATAACACATGAATATTAGATGTATTGTTACGATATAGTATTACTATTGATGGATGAAGGAAATATTGGATGTATTGTGACTATATATCCGTGTCTCCTAATTTAGTTCTAATATGATATTTTGAAATATGAGGGCCCGGGCCCGGCCCATTTGTACTTTGGGTTCGGGCCCGGCCCGGGCCGATCATAATATTTTTGAAAAACGAGGGCCCGGGCCCCCCCATCTGTACATCGGGTTCGGGCCGGACCCGGGCTTTTGCGGGTCGGGTCAGGGTCGGGTCCGGGCCGGCCCGGCCCAATGCTCCACCCTAACTAGATGGGAGCAGTATTTGCATAAATTTTTCATTGGGGAAGGAAATAGAGATATCACTTTGGGTGATTTAGCTAGCAGTGAAAGTTACTTAAATCATGCACAAGATTGCAGAAAGCGGTAGTCGGTACTCGGTTGGCAGGGTCATACTAAGGATTAATCGGCAGTCAGACGACTAATCGTATTTAGTCGGTCATTAGTGGGTTTTGAATTTTTTTAATTATTTTAAATATATAAATCATTTTTATACATAGATTTGTACATTTTCTATACTTTCATAATGAAACAAAGGAAGTAATTGAGTTTAAATATAACATTATTGCATATTAGAATAAGTTTGCTTATATATTAACATAGATTTGTACATTTTCTATATATTAAAAATGAAACAAAAGAAATAATTGACTTTAAATATAACACGAAGCATATTAGAATAAGTTTGCTTTTAAAAAATCAAAAAACAAAAAATATAAAACCTTGATATAAAAGTCTGCCAATTACTCGACCCGACTAATCGGGCTGACCGACTAATGGCCGACTAGGCCTAGTCGAGTCGGCTAGCCCCCCCCCCCCCCGACTCAACTAGTCGGGTCGACGTCGACTTTTACAAGTTTGATCGTGCAAGCTATAGACGAATACAAAGAAAGGAAGTAGATGAGGCTTTGAAGGTTATGAGACCTGGGAAAGGTGTAGGATCGGATGACATCCCTGTAGAAGTATATAGAGTTTAGGTGAGCCTGGTTTGACTTGGCTTACGAAGCTATTCAATGTTATTTGACGAAGCAAGAAAATGCCTGAAGATTGAAGGAGTATCATGGTACCTCTTTATAAGAACAAAGGAGACATTCAAAATTATTCAAATTACAGAGGTATCAAGTTGATGAGTCACATTATGAAAATTTGGGAATGTGTGATCGAAAGAAGATTGACGCAAGTTTCCAATGTAAAAGAAAACCAATTTGGATTCATGTCAGATCGCTCAACTATTGAAGCCATCCATTTGCTGAGAACAATGGAAATTTATAGAGCTAAAAGGAACCTCCATATGATTTTTATAGATTTAGAGAAGGCTTATGATTCTGTCTCACGAGAGATATTGTGGAGAGTTTTGGAGAAGAGGCAAGTACATGTCCTACACATCAACCTCATAAAGGATATATATGATAGGGCTTTATCTTATGTAAGAATCCAGTCTGGAAAGACTGGTTATTTTGGCATCAACATTGGTTTACATCAAGTTTCAGTTTTGAGTCCATTTCTTTTTACTTTGATTATGGGCGAGTTGACAAGTCACATTCACGATGAGATAACTTGGTGTATGTTATTTGTTGATGATATTGTGTTGATTGATGAGACTAGAGATGGAGTAAATGAGAAGCTTGAGGTCTGGAGACATTCATTGGAGAGTAAAGGTGATTTCGTATAAGTAGGGTTAAGATTGAATATATGGAGTGCACCTTTGATGGAAGCAATGGTGAAGATTGGTGACGATAACATTTGGAAGAGAGATTATTTTAGATACATGGGATCTATT
The DNA here is from genome assembly GCA_037367405.1 of Ottelia alismoides. Lineage (NCBI taxonomy): Eukaryota > Viridiplantae > Streptophyta > Magnoliopsida > Alismatales > Hydrocharitaceae > Ottelia > Ottelia alismoides. The sequence continues at coordinate 302,855 of JAZKJV010011535.1, forward strand.
TTGCAACATGATGGGGACGTTGATGGAGATGTTACTAATAGAATAAATGCAGGCTGGCTAAAGTGGAGAGGAGCGTCTGTTGTTCTTTGTAATAAGAAAATTCCTTAAAAAATCAAAGGAAAGTTTTACAAAGCAGTTGTGAGTCTTGCTATGCTCTATGGATCTGAATGTTGGCCTGTGAATCATAGACATGTGCAGAGAATGGTTGTAGCAGAAATGAAAATGCTAAGGTGGATGCGTGGATGCACACGTAAAGATCAGATTCGGAATGATGCAATAAGAAAGAAAGTTGGTGTATCTCCAGTTGAGGATAAGATGCGAGAAAACCGCTTAAGATGGTCTAATCATTTGCAAAGAATGTCAGTTGATGCACTGGTTAGGAGATGCGAGTTTTGGGATGTTAAGCCAGCTAAGAGAGGGCGAGGACAACACAAGAAGTGTTGGAAGGAGACTATATGAAGGGATCTTAGTTTTTTGGATATAAGCCCAAGATAGATCTGAATGGAGGCAAAGAATCCATGTAGCCGACCCTACTTAATTGTGGGAAATGGTTTTGTTGTTGTTCTTAATTTTCCGGAACTATTTCCTTTATTATTTTTATATATGAATATTAAGCATTCGCTCTAGATTGTAAAGTACCTTTTTATTTGTCGTAAAGAGGTGCCAACACCTAATTCATTGGTCTCGGTAGTTAAGAATAGCATTTGTATTCAGATACAAGTTAGTATTACAAAGAACTAATGTGAAATATTCCTTTCTAAGATTTCTTTTAATTTAAATGTTAGTGCAATACAACTTGTTTTGAAACATGTACACAATGGCATCTTGAAATAACTTGTTATGCATGTGGTTTTATGTTTTATATTTGTATGGTTTCATGTGTATTTCAGGAGATGACTACAAAATCAAAGTTTGGAACTACAAGACACATCGATGTCTATTTACCCTTCTTGGACATCTAGATTATATACGCACTGTCCAATTTCATCATGAGTACCCGTGGATTGTTAGTGCAAGTGATGACCAGACTATCAGAATCTGGAACTGGCAATCGCGCACCTGCATTTCTGTTCTGACTGGGCACAATCATTATGTCATGTGTGCATCTTTTCATCCGAAGGAAGATCTGATTGTATCAGCTTCTTTGGATCAGACTGTTCGTGTTTGGGATATAAGTGCTCTCAGAAAGAAGACTGTATCCCCAGCAGATGATATTATGCGCCTTAGCCAAATGAATGCCGATTTATTTGGAGGAGTTGATGCAGTGGTCAAGTATGTCTTGGAAGGGCATGATCGTGGTGTCAACTGGGCTTCTTTCCATCCCAGTCTTCCCTTAATTGTATCCGGAGCAGATGATCGTCAGGTCAAGTTGTGGAGAATGAACGGTGAGGACATATATACTGCATTTTCTCGTAAAAAAGTTCTCGTGGGTCTTTTACCTTCAGTGTTCATAAATGTTCTCCTTTTTTTTATATATTTGTATCCTTTTGACAAGCTAGATTGAGAGCTGATTCTTTCCAGTTTATCCCTATTTCAGATACCAAAGCTTGGGAAGTTGATGCTCTCAGGGGGCACACAAATAATGTATCTTCTGTAATGTTTCTTGCGAAGCAGGACATCATAGTGTCCAATTCTGAGGACAAAAGCATCCGTGTTTGGGATGTAACCAAGCGTACTGGCATTCAAACTTTCAGGCGTGAACATGACCGTTTCTGGATTCTCGCAGCACATCCGGAAATGAATCTTCTTGCTGCCGGTCACGATAGTGGTATGATAGTATTTAAATTGGAGAGGGAACGCCCTGCATTCTCTGTAAGCGGAGAGTCATTATATTATGTCAAAGACCGATTCCTGCGCTTTTATGAATTTTCTACCCAAAAGGACAATCAGGTTATTCCTATACGGAGGCCTGGTTCTATTAGTTTGAATCAGGGACCGAAGACGTTGTCTTACAGTCCCACAGAAAATGCTATTCTCATATGTTCTGATGCTGATGGTGGATCTTATGAACTGTATGTTGTAAGTAAAGATCTTATAGGGAGGAGCGATGCTGCTCAGGATGCGAAGAAGGGGTCTGGCGGTTCAGCAGTCTTTGTGGCTAGGAATAGGTTTGCTGTCCTTGACAAGAGTAACAACCAAGTATTGGTAAAGAACCTAAAAAATGAAGTTGTGAAGAAGAGTCCTCTCCCAATTGCTCCTGATGCAATTTTTTATGCTGGAACTGGGAATGTGTTGTGCAAGGCTGAGGATAGGGTAGTAATTTTTGATCTTCAGCAGAGAATTATCTTAGGCGAGCTTCAAACTCCAGCAGTTAAATATGTGATTTGGTCAGCTGATATGGAAAGCGTTGCTTTACTCAGCAAGCATGCGATTGTAATTGCCAACAAAAAACTCGTGCATAGATGCACACTCCATGAGACCATCCGTGTGAAAAGTGGAGCTTGGGATGATAATGGGGTGTTTATATATACTACACTGAATCACATTAAATACTGTCTCCCGAATGGGGATAGTGGAATTATAAAAACTTTCGATGTTCCAATTTACATCACAAAGGTGACTGCAAACAATATCTTTTGTTTGGATAGGGATGGAAAGAATCATGTGATAACTGTTGATGCAACTGAGTATATTTTCAAGTTAGCCCTTCTAAGGAAGAAATACGATCATGTCATGTCCATGATTAGAAATTCGCAACTCTGTGGACAGGCTGTGATTGCTTACCTTCAACAGAAAGGTTTCCCTGAAGTTGCTTTACACTTTATCAAAGATGAAAGGACTAGGTTTAACTTAGCCCTTGAGAGTGGGAACATTCAGATTGCTGTTGCTTCTGCAAAGGAGATTGATGAAAAAGACTACTGGTACAGGCTGGGAATTGAAGCCCTTCGACAGGGAAATACAAGTATTGTTGAATATGCTTACCAAAGGACTAAAAATCTTGAGAGACTATCCTTCCTTTATCTTATAACAGGCAACTTGGACAAGCTTTCTAAAATGTTGAGAATTGCTGAGATAAAAAATGATGTGATGGGCCAGTTTCATAATGCATTGTACTTGGGGGATGTACAAGAGCGTGTGAAGATTTTGGAGAGTGTTGGTCAACTGCCTCTTGCTTTTGTCACTGCTTCTGTGCATGGACTCACTGATACCGCTGATAGGATTGCTGAGGAACTGGGAGGTGATGTTCCTGCCATCCCTGAGGGCAAAGTTCTTTCTTTGTTGATGCCTCCAAGCCCACTAATGTGCAGTGGGGATTGGCCATTGCTGAGGGTCATGAGAGGCATATTTGAAGGTGGTTTGGACAATGTTGCAAAGCCACTTGAGGAAGAAGATGAGACAGCTGGTGGTGAATGGGGAGATGAAGATTTGGACATTGTTGATGCAGATGCTATTGTGCAGAATGGTGATATTGATGTGGGAGATGATGAAGTTAATGAAGAAAATGATGAAGGAGGGTGGGATCTGGAAGACTTGGATCTTCCTGCTGATATGGATACTCCGAAGGCTGCAATTAATCCAAGGGCAATGTTTGTTGCTCCAACACCTGGTATGCCTGTTAGTCAAATATGGATTCAGAAATCATCACTTGCTGGGGAACACGCGGCAGCTGGTAATTTCGATGTTGCAATGAGATTACTTGGCCGCCAGCTGGGAATAAGGAACTTTGCTCCATTGAAGCCATTGTTTATGGATATATACACAGGTAGCCACTCCTATTTATCTGCTTTTCCCTCTGCTTCGGTTATACCAATAGCCATTGAGAAAGGATGGAACGAGAGTGCCAGTCCAAATGTGCGGAGCCCACCTGGTTTGGTATTTAAGTTTTCACATCTAGAAGACAAGCTAAAAACAGCCTACAGGGCAACTACCGAAGGAAAGTTTCCGGAAGCTTTGCGGCTTTTCCTCAATATATTGTATATGGTCCCGCTCATTGTGGTTGAATCGAGGAGGGAAGTTGATGAAGTAAAGGAACTAATTGAGATTACTAAAGAGTACCTTTTGGGTATAAAGATGGAGTTGAAGAGACGGGAAACTAAAGACAATTTGGTTAGGCAGCAGGAACTAGCTGCTTACTTCACCAACTGCAAAATTCAGAAGGTCCATTTGAGGCTTGCACTATTTAGTGCCATGGGTGCATGCTACAAGGGAGGAAACTTTGCAACAGCTGCACATTTTGCCAGGATGCTTCTGGATACTAGCCCTGGCGATGCTCAGTTGAAGAAGGCGAAACAGGTTCTGCAGCTTTGTGCTGATAAAAAGGACTCTGGTCAGCTAAATTATGATTTCAGAAATCCTTTTGTGGTTTGTGGTGCAACGTATGTGCCGATCTACAGAGGGCAGAAGGATGTCTCCTGCCCTTATTGCAGTGCTCGTTTTGTGCCAAGTATCGAGGGTCAACTATGCGAAGTTTGCGAACTTGCTGTAGTTGGAGCAGATGCATCGGGCCTCCTGTGTTCTCCGTCCCAGACAAGGTGAAGTATTATCATACATCTGTAATTTTCTTTTCCACCCACCAGGCTTAGTTGTTTCATTCATGGTTTTGGTGCTGCTAGATGAGTTATTTGCATATTCTATATTTTACTTTTTCAATTGAACTGCTTGAAGGAGAGATGGAACAATAAAAATTAGTAGAGGTAACTACCATTTGCTTTTTAATCAAATTATTGATGGGGAACGGAATTGATATTTTTCCCTTTCTGTATCGGCTAAAAACAATATCATATATATCTTGTCTATATTGCATTAAATGAATTGTAGTTGCATTTCTATAGCTTTGCAGTAGTCCTTTATGGAGTAGTTTCCACCCATTTTTGTTGATGGTGTGAAGTTTGTAAATTCTGAAGATCTCAGGACATTCACTGTTACTGGATTATGTATTTCATTTTTTTAGGGTATGAAATAATTTTAACATTTCTTGAATATTACATAGTTAATGTGATGACTATGTTTAAGTATCTCATAATGTCGGGTCATTCTGATCAAGACCAAGAGGATTGAGATTTGTTGGAAAGAATATAATTTTCTTCATCTCAAGGAATATTAGAAGAATAGAATGCTTCACTTCTTCAAGACACCTTTGTGCACTTACCTTGTGCTAGAACTTAGAAGAGCTGCAGGATGACCGTACCGGTTCTTGCCTGTGTTGAATTCTTTCCCTGATTTTGTTACTCTGAGTTTCATTGCCCCCCACAGTCAAGAAAGAGAAGTTAAACTTTTTCTTCGGTTTCCTCTTCTTTTGAAGGGATTTGCATCTCTCAAATCCCAAAAGTAGGGCTCTCTTTTCTCCTGCATATCCGAAATACTTGCTGGTTTCTGTATTTGCTTGTTTCTCTTGTCTTCCTATCTAGCAAACATATAAAAATGAAGCATGTTCACACTTCCACCGTGACTTCCTATATGAAGCAAACACATTGTAATGAACCCATATACTAGCATCATTGGTTTGTTCTGCAGATTTTTTTCACCTTAAAAGTATTTGTTTCCAATCTATTCTTTTGTCTACTTTTACACGAATTCTCTTTGATGTGCCCTTTTTCATGTGTTACATGTTCATAACAAGCATCATTGCATCTGCCGTATTTTTATTTTTTTTTGTTTGTTCCTATTATTTATAAGTTTACACTTAATATATATATATATATATATATGAGTGATCCTATGATAGCCAAAACATGTGAGAGTATGAGAGCAGTGATTCTGGACCACTAGATTCAACCAGGAAAGAGAAGACCAGGAGAGAGAAAACAGAATCTAGTGGTCCAGAATCATTGCTCTCATGCTCTTACAGTTTTTTACTCTCATAGAATCACGCCCCTCTCTCTCTCTCTATATATATATATAATATATTTACCTGACTTATCATTTGTTAAACAGAACGCATGGTGTTTGCTCCTCTTTTGTTTTAACCGGTTTTCATATTTGAATTTATTAATCTTCTAATCTTGCTTGAGAAAGCATCTTTCATGTCTGGATAAAAAAGTTTGTTATTTAAAAATATAAAACTTTGAGGCACATTATTTAAAAATATAAAACTTTGTTAACAGCGTTATATTTACTCTAAAAATGACAAAACTGACCTTATGATGTGTACATAATCCAAATGTTTTGATAAGTAGTGTTTGATTAGTTATATGCCGTTATTTATATAACATATATAAAATACGTCCAAGGTTTCAATGAACAACAATAATAACATCGTATAGCTAGTCATATATTAGTAATCAAAACCTTGTATTTTATAGACCACATTGATAAGGTCAGTTTAATCATTTCAATGAGAAATATAGTATAATTTTAAATGCCATTCCTCAAAATACCATAATTTTTTACTAGGACCTTGATATTGACCCTAAGCTTTGGGAACTCTTATGTAATTTATCCAATAAAATCTAGGATATTTTGCTCTTACATCCCATCTTAGCTTCTCTTCCCTCTTTATCTCTGCTTCTCAACTGGAGCTCCTCTGCCTCTGCCATTTCCATTGCCACCACCTTTTTATGTCGTAACTCTCTGCCCTATCCGTCTTCTCTAAAACCAAATATGGTTTTTTCCATCCATTCCCGTCCCCTATCTCTGAATGGATCTACTCGGAAGTCTGGATCAGGACTTCTTTCCTCCTTCCATTTAAACATCTTGTTTTGGGCTTGTGCGACCGACCGGAAAAAAGCGACGGGACCAAATCTGATGTAAAAGATGGCTGATGGCCATGGTCTCAGATCAAACTATGACAGTTTTCCAGCCCTTGATTTTAGCTTCAAAGTCTCGTGGGACGATTATTGGAGTTGGGTTACCATGCATTCTAGTAATTTTGACCTTATTTTTATGATCAAGGAATTAGAGCGAAATTTGTGTCTGTTCTTGAAATTGGTACTGGATCTTGGTTGGGTTTTTGGCATTAGGTGAGATGTGTGCATAAAATCTATGCCACTGTAATTTCTAGGATTATAGCGTGTATATGTGTTCTATGGGGTTACTTGTGTAATATGAAAGCTCTATGGAGGCATCTCCACAATTAAATCATAATCACTAAAAGCTTAATCCATGGATAGATAAATCTTAAATGCTGATAAATATCGTTGCAATTTGCATCTACCTGTGGCGATGGTTACGGGTTTAGATATTTTGGTATATATATAGGGTAAAATGGAGTTGTCTCCTTGGGTAGCTAACTTGGCTCCCCCACCTCATTTTCCTCTCCTTTTTATTTTGTAAAAAAATGAATCTGTGAGTTTTCATTATTATATCCCTGTATTATGCCGTTCAAGTTTCTTGCGAAACGGAGACTCATGCGGCCTCCATCCAGACATTCATTTTTTAACGATCGCAGAATTGTTGAAATCGACCCCTTCTGGATGGAGGCTGTAGGAGTCTGTTTTCATGAAACTTGAATGACACAATATAAGGATATAGTTGTGAAAATCTATAGAAATATTTTTCAAAAAAATAAAAAAACGAGAAAAATAAGGCGGAGGAGCCAAGTTAGCTCCCTTAGCGGGCAACCCCATTTCACCCATATATAAATGCACAAGCTGCTTGCTCCTAGTGAAGCAAATTCTTTAGCAGATAACTTTCTTGATAATGAAATCTACATCCCAGTGCATCTCCACATTGAACTGTTGAGCAAAACATATTATTGAAGTATGGTAATCCTCCACTATTCATTTTCTTTCCTTGGATATCATGGATCGAGTTATGTCAAAATCCGCAGGGAAACCTTTTTTTTTCTGTGAGCTATCTCCATTGGATATGTGAGGGAGGTAAATTTTGCAGTAATTTTTTTGGGCACTTGGATGGTAGCATGGACTTGCTTATTGGGATATAACTTATTATGTTTGTTTACATTTTTTTTATAATGTTGAGTTGCGATTGAGATATGATTTCGATGCTGTTTTTGTGTAAAAGATAAGGTGATTGTAATATTGCGAATTACGCAAAACCAGTGGGTTGAATCTTCCTTCTGAAGAAAGTAATTCGGTCTATTTAAAATAAAAAGAGAGGGAGAAAGTAATATTGCTCGTATAGCTGCCACATCAACTGCCAAGTAGTTTTTTTTCTGTTATGTTTTTGGTATATTCTTGAGTGTATATACTATATATTATAATATTCCAATTCTCAAAACATAGTCTCACGTCTAAAATTCATGAAATGTGGATGTGGGTTATAAGCAGTGGAGATTACTACTTGACAACTTGGATTTAAGCATTTTGGATAGTTATCAGTGGGTCAAATTGAGCTCAAATCCAACAAGTAATCAATGATAATTTTCCTCGATAACGGATCGATAACCTAAACCCGAGATGTTACATATATAAAGAAGGTTGTTGGCAACTTACATATCTTCTTCTTGGAGAAGGCACGTTGAGCGTGCTCGCTTCTAAGTTTGACAAAGACCTCATATAATTTCCAAGGTAATTATCCTCGACAAGATTAGACGTCGACTATGTTTAGTGGTTAACAATTGAAGTAGGTGACGCTTTGGAATTAGATCTTACATTTGACTTATTGTTGATGTCTGCAATGACAAGGGAGAAGCACACGGTTTGCATCTGTCCTTTGCGAAACCACGAGAATATAAGAAAAGCTTGAGAAAATATCGAATGGAATGCATGCTCACACTTTCTAAAAAAACGTGAATCCTTATCCATGAATATACGACAAATAGATGTCTAAGCTGAGTCATCAAAAATACACGAGAGGAATTAGGAGAGCGGATCCTCTGTTGTCCAGTAAGGATCTGTTGTAAACTCAGACCGTAAGCAGTTCGCACAAAATTCGGGTTTTTGTGAGCCTTTATCATGTGAATTGTTCGATCTTGATCTAGCGACAAGGGCACGGTCTGGATTTAGAGTAGACCCCTGCTATACAGCGGAGGATATGCTCACGCAGATTAGTGTAACTTATGTGATTGATTTGACATCAAGATTCGTAAAAAGAAATCCGCAGCAAAATTATCGCGATTTGATATCTGAATTGACTCTCTCGAGCTCGATCATGTTTCGGTGTCGGAGTCAGAGACGGAGCAAAGCGAAGCATGTGTGCGCGTGTGTGGTCATCCATTCCTCATTGTGTCAACTCATTTAAGTCCACCAAAATTTTGGTACTAGATGTGGTACTAAAAATTCACCAAAGACTCCCATTGTTTTAAATTTGAGAATTTTCAACTTCCCTCCAACATTACTTGATTTCCCAATTGAAACCAAAATGATAATCCAATGTAATTGCATAGGTCTACTAAGTAAAAGCCTAATTACATGAAGTCTAAATACAACAGGAGTGCTACTTGACAAGCATTTTGAGTGGTTATCAACGAGTCCAATTAGGCAAGTACCAAATAAGTTATCCGGGTCAGTTTTCTTCGATGACGGTTCGGGAACCTGAGCCCGAGACATTACAAATGATATCAGAGCAAGTTTCCTCTGATCGCAGAAAGAGTTACACAAGAGGTCGAGATATCCCTACAAAGAGATGGGAGGAAATGGCTACCTAGAGCGAGCACCTACCACTGTCACTAGGAATAAGTGATAGGTCTTGATGCAAAGAAGACGTTACGAATATAAATGGAAGAGGTTGTAACACCCCGCCCCCAAGCATAGTCCCACAAAAGAAACTCATGAACTGAGGGTGTGTATTATAAGTGGTCATCAACGAATCCAATTGAGCTCCAATCCAACATGTTGTCAGAACTAATTTTCTCTGTTAAAGGACCGGGTAATTTTCTCTGTTAAAGAACCGGGTTCTATGATGTTATACAGACTTACGTGGGTCATAAAAAACTAGAGCAGAGTTTGTGGTTAATAATAAACCCCCGAAATGAGTTGTTATGATTGAACAACTTTTTTTCCGGATTGCTTTAAGAATTTGGACAATTCACAAAAAGATGTGAGCTTTTATTGAAAAAAACTTTTGTTGTTTTTTAATGGATGAAAGGTCACCGCTTCGGAAAAAAAATGGGACTTTTTATACTGCGCACCTTATCTTTCTACTTTTACATATCACGAAATTTTTCCTCTAGTCCTTAACATCCACAGGTCAAACGTCAGAGACTCAGATAGTACTAAGATATTAAAATGTAATGAAAATTACAAAACATCCTTTGAATAATCTTAACATTTATCACTGGTCCTTTTCCATCTTCTCCATCTCACTTGCCCCATTCCACCTTCATTCCACCTTCCACCAATAGCCGCGGCACGTTCTCCTCCTTCCAGAGGTCTCAACTCCTCCATGGCGTGCAAGATACCCTCAACATCACCACCTCTCATCGACCTCCATGGCGGCTCCGTCCTTCCTGAACACGAAGCAGTCGTTGCCTCAATGACATCAAACTTGATTAATATCAAAATTCGCCAAAGGAACGAATTGTAGACACATTTGCTAGATTATATCCATATCTAATCGCTACTGGATCCATGATACACAGATAATATTGGTATCACTTCGGCATTATGTTCGATATAATTGTTGTGAAATAACCGCACATAATATGTCCACATCCACTCATTGTTTAAAGGTATGATAACACATTTTTCATATCCGCAAATATCCATATCCGCATTTGCATTCGTATTATCACAGCAGTAAAATGAAGCCTGAATAAAAAAGAGAGAATCATAAAATGCCAGACCTGGATTTCAGGTTTGATTGGCGGTGCTGTTTGAAATTAACAATGGTATCAAACGGACGATATGGACATTCAGCTGCATATCAATGTTTAAGCAATGGTTTCAGTAGCAAGCTAAATTATACATGATTGGTCCACAAGGCAGGAATAAGAAAACCAGACTAGAAATTACACCATGCTCAAGCCAACAGGGGTTCAAAACTAGATATAAAAATGTGCATTTTCCTATTGGCAAAAAAAATAAAAGCAGTTTCTAACATTTCAACACACCAAAATAAGATGCCAAGAAGAGTAACTTAACGAGATCGATATATTAAATGAGGCAAGGCTCAGTTTGCGACACTACTATTTGCACACGCCTGCCCGACGGAGCACAAGAAACACGCCAATTTGCTAAATAAAACTAAAATGCTGATAACCACATAAAACTAGCATCATGTCTAATCCTGAGGACCAGTACCCTTCTGCATAATGCATTCAAACCTCCGACTGGGGCAGTGCAAAAAGCAGATGAGGAAAGCCCGATACTTGCGCTGAGGCTAACTGGAATCAAGGATGGTATTTCAGACTACAAGGACCTACATCATGTTACAGCTGAGCGTGTTCAATCACACGATCCATTCAATAACAGAAGCTTTATAACAATATGTACAAAACTGCAACAAGCGCGGGGTACGCCATATTTCATCAAATACATCAAAGGTTGCATCTTGCAGCTGCAACCGAGCGCCGTCCCTCAGCCACGAGTACGGAGTGTTCGGCCTGTTGAAGAAAATTTAACTGATGTCATAACTGCACAGGACTACTGGGGCAGTTACCAAATAAACACATACCTCGTGTAGCCAATGCACCTCTTGGGGCCGTTTTGGTGCCCTTGTCTTGAGGGGCACTGGGTATTTTTGAAATCATCAATGAGCTCTGCAACCCTTCTAGGAGCTGCATGCAGACATAACAGGTTACACCAATTCAAGATGTACAAATGTCAAGATGGATAACAAGAGAAATTGATATGGAACCTAATCCTTACAGTAGAATTCTAGGTCAAATACATCAACTCTATTTTCCTGAAATAAAAGGATTGTGATACACCTCTAAAAATTCATTACAGGATCAAAAAATACAATGCTTATTCGGCAGAAATCTCCACCGAATAATGTCTCCATTCATAACACGAATACTAGACAGAATGATAGGTCTCAACTCTCCATCAGATGCACAATTTCCCCTTTATAAGCTCAGGTCGGTGAGTTGAAAAGTTCACACGAAACAAAAGCTAGCATAGAGAAAAAGCGGGATAGAAGTAATGGCTAATACAAGTTGTGTGATTTAACCATATATTCTATTTCCAACTAAGCACTTCAACCACAATATAAATGAAGAGGTGGAAAAAACTGAGCGCTTAAACCACATGAACCATTGACTAACATGTCAACCTAACCATCTCTTCTCTTTGCAACTTGGCACATTTAATATGACCTAATATTTGGTCTAGTGGTAGAGCAGTGGTTCCCACAATGGAAAGACCAAGGTTCGAGTCCCACTGCCCTCACTTTCTACCAGAAAAAAAATGGTATGGAAGGAACGGCGGGTTAGGGTATGATAATCTAAAAAAAAAAATATGACCTAACAACAATATTGCCCGTTTAACCACCTTGAGTATTTGCAAGTTGGACATTTGATGAGGCCATCACGAATATGACTCATTTGCCAGTTTGTACGTTTGCCCACCTACAAAATTTTCCAGCATGTAAAAACCTAAAAAGAGACCAGAGGAGTCAGCTAATGGTGGAAATATTGCAAAAATTCAACCATTGGTCCTATATAAGAAAAAAAGGTGGAAAATCTTATTACATTCCTCCAGAGCAGCAGGAATATGGTAAGGGAGGTCAATCACGCATTCCCCACTCTTATCCTTAAAACAGGATCCCATCTTTCTCGGGAGACTTTGACTCATTTCCTGTTGTAATGTAATTTACAAGATCTTTGCCAAGTTGTGTGTTAGCAGAATGGTTGAGGTGCTACCTATCAGACCTTACATTATTTCTCTCAATCAGACAGCTTTCGTGACAGGGCGATCCATAGGAGACTTGAAAGGGCGCTCCATAGCAGAATGGCTCAGGAGCTCGCCTTCAGTTTTGAAAGAATGACGGGGGAGCGAGCTTGCCTAAAGATTGATCTGGCAAAGGCCTTTGATTCTCTACATCACCAATTAATCTTGGATAACTTGAGTGCTACGGGATTCGGGAATGTGGGGATTGATGGGATTAGTTACATAACAGTCTCGTTCTCAGTAATGGTCAAGAGATTTCTCCCACGGATTTTTCACGGGTACGTGTGGGCTGCAACAAGGAGACAACCTAAGCCCCTTGCTATTTTTTAGGAAAATCCTCAAGTCCCTTAATTTTCATGGTTGCCAAGGAATCTCTAACCCGCATGGCTGACAAAGCAGTGTAGTGTGGAAAGCTCTCCCCACTGGGCAGGGGGAAGTCCAGGGCCCCTACTCATCTTACTTTTACAGGCAACCTCATTTTCTTCTGTTGGGGCAACCAAAAATCTAACGTGGCTGTGAGACATATATTGTTTTCCTTTCTGTGCTTTCACTCACTTAGAGTGAGAATATGTGCAGCCTATTCGGATTACCTTGGCCTTTGCATTGTTACGGGATTCTTATCAAAAGCAATGCAAGTCGTCAACATCCTTCTTGACGCTTGTTGCTTTCCCCATTTGGGAGATTTCTTCCTTTCTACCTACCTTGGCCTACCGCTTTCCCACTCCTGTGAGGGATACGAGCTAATGAAGACCCTTGAGGATAAAGCGATGGGATGCTTTGTGGTTAAAAGGAAAAGGTGTTTTCATTTCTGAGATGGCTACAGCTCCTGAAATCAGTCATTAATGAGCGTTAATTAACTAGGTTGGGGGTACTAATAGCCCTCAAGCCATTGTTACATTGATTGGCTTCATGTATGCAACTTCTTATGGAACTCTCGCAAATATGAGGTGTCATGAGATATGGTCTATTTTGCCAAAAGAGGGAGGAGGTCAACGCCTTAGTTCCCTCTCCACTATCAAAAAAGCAATGATGACGGGTTGTTCATGCCTTCATGGCAACTTCACAAGGTGGAAGACCATCTCAGTTTAGGGTGTTCTTTTTGGGTCGAGCAAAGGGGATCCTCTGTTTCCCCATTGTGGACCAAAGATCTTGTTAAAATAGCTATCAGGGGTTTGGACACCCATTTCTTTAGAGGGTTTCTCATTTGCCTCAGCTGTCAACAGCATCGGATCATGTCCGCCATTCGTCAGTTGGGTCAAGGAAGTTTGATCCCTTAGAGCTGCACCAAAGCACACATGTTGTCATTATAGAGCAGCATTGAACAGGCTACCGACCGGAGCTTGCCTAGCCAAAAGAGGAATTTGCAGACACATGTTGCCTCCTCTGCCAAGGAGAAATCGAAACATCACATCTTTTTAGTACCCTTTCCCGATGAATGTGTGGGGAGACATATCGACATATCTGAGTCACTTGGGAACCCAATACAGGTTTGCGGGGAAGCAACTAAAGAGGGCATAACAAAAGCATGAAAGGGAACAAAAAGGTCACAGACCTCGTGGGCAAGACACCAAAATTTTACTGTCCTAGATATGGCCGCCTTCACATTCGGAAACCATATCTGTACAACCTAAACTTAAGATACCTGTCTTCACAGCTTCTAACGCTTGGATGGCTAAAGCATCCATTTTGTGATAGTTGAAATAGAAAATTATTTTACCAATCAAAAAAGACAAAAAAAAATGTTCTCCCGTGATTTTAAAGTGAACATATACAAGGTGTACAGATATTTTAATGAGAAACAAACAGAAGAAAGACATACCCTGGAGGTTGGCTGTATCCTACGATTGGATCTCCGTGGTTCTGAGGCACCAGGCGTTCTGCCAGAGTCAAAAATACTAGAGCTCTTGTCATCACTTCCAGATGCCTTATCATTGGCACCCAGCTTTCCTTTTCTTGTATGCACAGCCTCCCCGTCAGCAGCTTCTTGCATAGTGTGCAATTGAGAAACTGATACAGGATCATCCGATGGTCGCAGGGTGTTCGAAAGAGAAACTTCCAAGTGAATATTTTGTTCTAATTTCTTATCCGCGTGACAAGTAGAAGAATGTTCAGAACTAAAAGGCCCACGTGTATTTCCCCCATCACTGGAAGCAACTAATTTCGATGTGGATAGACCATCTCCACCTATTGCCTTTCTAGAGTGAGTAACTACAGATTTCGTGGTTTTCGTTGTCCGTGCTTTCAAAGTGGTGGCTCGTTTCTCCCTTTGATCAACTTTAGGTGTCATCTTCCACCCATGAGATGACTGGGGCATTAAATATTTTGCAAACTTAATGTTACTGCTTCCATCTTTGACTTTTTCTCTATTGTCCACAACACACTGCTTGCTTACATCCATGAACTTCCTTTTCTTCCCCGGCCTAGGAACACCAAATATGACTCCTGAATTCTGCTTCTGTAGGGCAGTCTGCTTCCCTTTCTCAGAACTGTTCTCTTCCTGAGAAGATTTTCCGATAGAGAATATTTGTTCCTTATCTGATAAGTGCAACGTGGGGTGATTATCAGGCTTCCCCGAATCATTAGAAACACTATTTTTGAAGGGCATATGAACTCCCAGGCCCTCAGATTCTGTGGGATTTTTTTCTCTTGGCCCATTCATTTTTTGTCGCTTCTCCTTTGGTGTGTCATGCTGAACATTGTCCTGTAGAAAAAAAATGTGAGAACTACAGGAGTTCAAAATTGTATAACACTACTTTTAATATGCATGTTAACGGACCTCAGAAGGCAAAAGTTTGTTTTCCTTCAAACTTGACCATTCAACCCATGCACCCTCCTTCCAAATAAGGGATGGACGAAGATCCCACGACCTCACTATTGACGAATCTCCTCCAGCTGTATACACGCCAACAAACAAATATCAGAAATACCCAGATCCCAATTGCAAGGCCAAATATCATCAACAGCTATCAATAGATCCAATCCACCTTCCATGAAACAATATTTCATCTACTGAACCATTTAAATGTGTATACAAAGCAAATGATTTATTATGCATAAAGCATGAATAATCCAAGAAACCTAATTGAAAGAAAAAGTACAACAAAAACAACGGCAAATTGAAGGGTTTCATCACGTTAAACTTTATTGAGAGCTAGCATGAAGGTTCAAAAAACACGATTTTGAAAGATGAGTAAAGAAGTTCTTACTAAAATAAAACCATATACCAAAATCAAATTCAGAATATCTACAATAGAGGATAACACTCAATACTGCATTATCCCATACATGCTGAACCTCCTACCTCACATTATCACCCACTGCAACCATAATATCAGTAGCTAAATCTATATCCACCTCAACCTGGTCCTAAGCCCAATCACTTAACTGGTTAACTGTTACTTACAATTCTAGCAGGCATGACAAGTCACAACCATCCGTTGCCAAGTCAGAGACACAATAGGGGAAAATTGTTGAGACTACTGCTAGGGGAGAACCATACCATTTAATTTTAACATCTCTAAATGTGAAACAACAAACAATTAATTCCTTCCACAAGATAACAAATATTAACCAAGGATAACTTCAGCAGGTAGGTAACCCTCCAAATAGGGATGTTAATCAAGCCCAACTAGTCGAACAAACATTAGCTCAAGCAATGGCTCAACAACGAATTCTGACAGCTCGATGCTCGCAAGATTCTTGTTGAGCCAACACAAGTTTGGTTCACTTAGACATGTGGCTGCTTCAGCCTTTTTGACAAGGCAATTAATCAAGCTCGAAGATATAACTCCTTTCATAGAATCATATTACATGAAATTATCTTTCAATAAAAAATGAGAAAAATATCTTTGAAAATGTACTATAAATATCATTCCACCAATTTATAAAGAGTTAAAACTAACATCATGGATTCATGTCGATCGGAACAAGTTCAATAAACCAATATCTGGACCTGATTTTTCCGTTTTTAAACTTTGAAAACGTATATGAGATGCATTTCAAAAATCACAAATATGATTATAATTAGTAACGAAAGAAAGATGTTGAATACGCAGACAACTTGTTATGTTGTCGAGATCTCAAGCGAAGTTGACAAACCAAGCAGGCCTTGGCTCAACAAGAATATATCAAGTCCAAAATCTGGCTTGAGCTCGGCTCGATTGCTCATTGAGCACAGCTCACAAGCTGGATAATGAGCCGAGCTTGAGATGAACCAGTCAAGCTCGAGTTCCTAAAACTCCTACCTCACTATCTGAATTTGCAAGAGATTAGTTTTTTGCCTCAATTTCAAAGGAGAGTTAACTGCCAAAGTTCAAACTGCTAGTTCGAGCTATATATTAATGTTAACAAATGATCCCAAAACCCCCTCAATGACTTCTGTAAGTTCTTTGGAAATTGCAGAATCATACAAATTTGCAATGTCAAGTGTGTGACATTAAACGAGTACATGACACCTGCGAATTCAATCGTGCAAGCAAAACACAGTCCTAGAGAACTTTGTCAACTTACCTGAAAAGCAAACAGTCAATTTGGTTTCATCCTCGCTGCTCTTTGTGGTGATGACACCTTCTGACCAGCTGCAAACCAAGAATCAACGGGTAAAAGAAGGATGCAAAACAACAAATACCAATATGTAGAAACATAGCTACCAAGATATTACAAACACAATGATACAAATATTCCAGTTTTTCACGTCCAAGAATCATAATAGTTCAGGAGCTGTTTATCAGTAGTGGACCGCCATTTATTGAAATTATTCATATCAGAAGTATATTTACCAAAACCAAGAATCAATTAACTATTAGCTTATTAAGGTACTTTTTGGTAAATATCTCTGGAAGTTCGAATCATTAAAAAAACTAAATTGGTTTCCAATTTCAAAATATTCTGGTATATTTTGGTAAATCTAATCAATAAGCACTAAATTTTGAAGGCTAGCAGTTTAGCTCAAGAAGTACTTTGATCCTTATGGGGCTCCTTCCATATATCCGAAGAGTGCTTTTAAAATGATTTCTCAAAGGTCAAGTATCTTAGCCTTGGCAAGAGTCTTACCCAGGTATCTGTATCTTGAGTCATTTGCTGGTTATATGGTATCAAAATTGAAGCTAAAGTTTTTTTCTTAAAAAATGATTTGCACTTTTGTCCTGCCCTCTTCATACCACTGGAATAAGGTCGTTCAATTTAGTAAATCTTTTCCTAAACAGGACAGACATGAAGCCTTACGACAGCATAGGTCTCAGGATATCTGCAGAACTATGGCCGATGGGTTGCAAATACATAACATACATCTCATAGTACACAATGCCACAATTCAAATATCCAGCATGCCTACTACATGAGGGGGGTGATGATCAAATATTCAGAAGCTAGCAGCATCTCACAGATACACCAGCTTCAGCCATGGACATATGGAAAAAACTATTCATCGAAGCAATCAAACTTTTTTGAAGAAGCAACAAGCGTGATTATTGTAGAGGAGAAAATAGACCACTTCCAACATCACCAACATTTGATTATCCAAATAGGCAACAAATATTGTGGAAAAATAGTAGTTGGTGCAGTTCGTTTTTGGGGGGTGAGAGAATGTGTCCTATAGGTAATACCTCAAAATTTAATAATGAGAGTCAGAATATTCCAGATCGCTGAAATAGAAGAACAAACTCAGATCCCAAACTGCTGAACAGAATTGCAAACAAACACAAAGCACAGATTCAAATGATGTGTGGCATGCCTTGGGAGGCAAGATGGGAAAAGGTCAACTGGTTTCCCAGTCCCAGAAGTCTATTGCTACACTGCTTCCAACTTAACTACATGTCAGGAAAATGGTCTGGAGCAACTCAGACTAGATCCAGGAACTTCAGCAGCCTTATCCTAGGTCATGAAGGGAAAAGAAAAAAATGGTGATAATTCCTTCATCAACAAAATCCTCACTCCTTGGGGACAAAGAGGTGTATCCACTACAACTTTTTTTGAGGAAAAAAGGGTTTGCATCGGAGGGATGCATATCCCAATATATTAAGAAAACAACCACAAAAAAAAGGTTACAATAGCCTGAATCCAGAAGTTACTCGGCATGATGCGCCACGTTCTCAAAATCAACGCACTCATTATGAAAAATGTGGCCATTCCTAGCAGAATAAACAACCCACAATCAGGTTACATGCTTCACTTCAGGGATTGAGATTTCACGAAATTCGGTTTCGACTAAGACTAGGTATCGAAACTCCCCTATATGTCGACTTCTCGGATTTCGACCGAGATGTGTCCAAATATCCATGATATTTCACCATATCAACCCATATCAGTCGAAATTCAAGATTGATTTTTCAGTGCAAAATTTCTCAGATTTGGACGGATATTGGTGAATTTTGCCGATACTTATGTAAATCAATGATATTATCCATGTGAGCTTGATTTTACTACTTATTTAGCTACTCCTAATATAGTGGTGCATATAACGAATCTTCAACTTAGGGAGCTTCACCCATTTTGGGTTTTTAGCAACGGAGATGAAACAACTCTATAGCATCTAGAATCTAGATATCCGATATAGTTGTTCGTTTGATTCCGTTTGTCATTTATTTTCGTAAATAGATGCAGCTTTACAGTATGTATGGAACTAACTCTGCAATTCACTAGAACTTTGTCCACGGACCACGACAGTTACTTCTATGAAGGAAACATTGTCTCATTAATCATTATGTACATTTCAGAATCAAATGCTCATCTATTTGTTGAACAAAAAACATGTTCCAAGTGTTGTTAACTTAGTTATTTCGCTTTTCATTTCCAATATCAATCACTCATCACAACGATATGTCCGATATGTGCGATATAAGACGTACGCGTTGGAGATGGTACGGTGCGCAGCTTTGAGAGCAAGGGCTGCAAGGACTGATTAGGGTTCCTACAAAACCCTAGAATTTTCTCCAACATATGAACAAATCTACAACATAAATATAACCTTTAAGAACAGAAATCTAAGAATCAAAACCAATCGGAACTCCCAAAATCGACTCGCTCTGATACTCGAATCTCAAACATGAACAGATAACATACAATCCTCGAGAATCGAACTTGCTCTGATACCATGTTAGAAATATGAAATGCGGAAGCATAATCAAAGAAAAAGAATAATAACAAGAAAGAACACTGAGATTTTGATATGGAACCCTACTCCCTAAGGAGCGGGATGAAACCACGGGAGAAGGCCTCAAAGGGCCATATGTTGTATTCAACTTTCTCATCTCTAACAGGTGGTGTGGTCTTATATAGCCTCCACTGAGTCTCAACATCCCACAACTGGTCGATGTGGGACTAAACATAAGAGGGTGTGGTAATTGGATCCAAGAGGAATCCAATTACCCACCTACACATGACGGATACTCCAACAATTATTTAGGAATTTATCTTTCTTGTATTGGTTGTCGGCTACCTAACACGCAACCCTCCTCAATTTACCTGAGCATGGGACCGGCCATGGCTGAATATCTAACATTGGTAAATGGTTAGGATCCCATGACCAAAAATAAGGTCGCCAAAAACAATAGGTGGGACTCAATTAATATTCATATGATTGGCATTGTTTGGTGTCTGTCGATGCAATGTGGTAAGGTGCTTTTTGCTGGGGCAACTCCTATACAGTATTTTTTCCATACTTCTACTTTCTGGAGCACTACTGTTTTTACATGGTGCATGTGATTCTGTAAGTTTTCTCTTCCTCGGTGAATATATTTCGTACTAATCTAGTCCTATTTAGATATCTCAAAAATAATGTTAATTAAGGTATAAACCACCAAGGAAACCCTTCTTGTGGTTATTTATAACTCAAATTACCACTTGACAATTGTGTCATTCTATCCACCAATTGTTAGATCTACTCTGATGGCCTTTAAATAAACTACCGTAGGTTCTAAGTGTTATCTCAATCAAATCCTCGAACCTGCTGGGTATATGATAGCGGACCGAATATTACATTTATATATGCCGACCCCTCTCACACCACATTTTCATATGGACAAATTATAATGGAAGTGATTACTACACCCACATGTTACTAATGCGTACATTTGCTTGAAAAGTGGTGCCATATGTTTCTATTATCTTACAAACTAATAAGTTTACATGTAGTAAACATTACATTTACAATATGCGGAGCTTTCACACACCTCAATATCACATGGACAAATTGTAATGAAGTGATTACTTTGCCCCTGAAGAGATATATTTATATCTATGTACTGTTTATGTATTTTCCTGGTCTTTTCATCCAGCTTATGTAATTTACCCATACGTCTCTTCTATATAAGAGAATTTAGGGTTCAACGAATAAATAACTTTCATTTTTTCCCAACATGGTATCAGAGCGGCAGTCCTAGGCCGGAGCTCTCGTACCCTAACCATACCCGCCGCCCTCTCCTCCTTCGGACTCCGCCCGTCTCGTCGCTATTGCTCGGTCGCCCCCCTTATTGT
Organism: Ottelia alismoides; assembly: GCA_037367405.1. Classification (NCBI taxonomy): domain Eukaryota; kingdom Viridiplantae; phylum Streptophyta; class Magnoliopsida; order Alismatales; family Hydrocharitaceae; genus Ottelia; species Ottelia alismoides. The sequence goes on from JAZKJV010011535.1 coordinate 323,998, forward strand.
CCTCGGGAGTTGTCGCTGCACGGGCATCCCCTGGACACCGGTCCACTGCCACGGCTAGTAGCCGCTGCTGGTGGCAGTCACCGGCCCCCTCCTTCCCTCTTCCTTCTGGCGGTTGTTGATGGCTTCTTGTTGTTGGTTCACCACAGCCGCAGCTAGCCATTGCCGGCACCCTATCGCCGGCTCCAAGCTCATCATCCTTGCATCGACATCTGTTGAGGATTCATGGGTTTGAGTGCATATGTCTACATATGCATTCAAATCCACATATATCTGTGTAGACACCCATCCTTTAATCTACAAATCCTAGTGATCTTCATACAGCAATATGTCAGAAAACAAAGTCGACGTAACCACCACAAGCGCCTTCAGAAGTCCAACACCAATAATCAAGATGGATGGGATGAACTATGAGCTCTGGGCTACGCAGTTCATGAGCCTTATGAAGTCTACTGGTAAGAATCATATTCTTACCGAGGAGTCAGTGGAGAAAATTGGGGTTAACGCCTCGTGGGAGGCGGATGATACATACGCCAAAGTCTGGCTTTTAGGTACATTGACGATAGAGATCGCCAATGATGTGTTACATCAGCCCACCGCTAATGCAATGTGGGATACCCACGAAGCAACCTATTCTCGACAGAAGAATGAGACCAAGATTATGCACCTCCAGCATGATATATTTACCGTCAAGGAAAACATACGGCCAATTCATTCGTTGTATACATGCTTGCGTGGGATGTTTGAGAAGCTCCACGGCTTCATGCCTCTCACGACTACTCCTGAGCAACAGAAGGCATATAGGAATGCTACCATGGTTGGTGTATTCCTTGCAGCCTTTGATCCAGAATATGATGTTGCTCGCTTCCATATTCTCGCGGATGCTACTATTCCCCCAATGGAGGAAGCTTTCCGCAAGCTTAGCAGGATTATTGTCCCATCCACTACTACTAGTCAGACTTCTTCAGTAGTGGTTGTCTCCCGAGGACGAGGAGGCTCTTACCAGTTCCGTGGATGTGGAACTCGTGGCAGAGAAGGTCGTTTACGTCAGTCATGCACTTACTATCATCGATCAGAACATTCAGAGGATACATGCGATTCTAAACATGACTTTCTTGCATCTGCTCGGGTTGCTAAGCAAGTCAAGTCTGATGTGGCTTCCCCGCCAGATCAGGGATTTGATGAACTTATAGCATGATTGAGGGATAATAATATGCCTCCTGCCAGTCTCGTTGCTTCTTCATCTGCTGCAGGAAGTCACTCACATGTGATTGCTTCATCATCTTCTAGTACCTCAAGTAGTACTTATGTACTTACTAGTAGTGGAACTAAGTTTATAGAATGGATTATGGATTATGGTGCTACACAATACTTGTGTGGATATAGGGGTCAACTTACAGCATACAAACAGGAGCCTTAGGGAGAACTGTGGTGATAGTTGATGGGACTCATTCCCCGATTACAGGACCGAGGAAAATTAGCTTGACACCCTCTATGCGCCTACAGAATGTGTTACATGCTCCTGATTTTTCTATGAATCTATTATCTATTAGTCAAATTACAAAGGACCTACATTGTCTAGCTATTCTTGACCCATCTTCTCTTGTATTTCAATACATCCTTACGGACAAGGTGACCGGTTATGGTCGAGAGCAGGGCGGCCTCTATCGGTTGGTTCGAACACCTTATGTAGGCCTTTCCTCCCATTATGCCGGATATGTCTCACCCTTTACGTGGCACATGCGTTTTGGTCATCTTTCGCTCCAGAAAATGTGTCATATCCCACGTCAATTTTCTTCTCACTCATCCTTCCAGTGTGAGGCGTGTCAATTGGGGAAGCATCATCGGTCTGTTTTCCCTAGTCGTCAGAGTCAGAGCAGTAGCTCCAATTTTGAGTTGTTTCATATTGACATTTGGGATCCAAATCGTGTTCCCAATCATCAGGGACAGATTCTATCTTGTGGCTGTGGATGATTTTACTCGTTTGTCATGGGTATTTTTGTTAAAGAATAATATGAAGACGAAGATGTTATCAAAAACTTTATCAATGAAGTGCAGAATGTGTTTCCTTCATCTGTAAAATTTGTGAGAACTGACAAGGCTTTAGAATTATGTACTCATGCTCTCTCGAAATTCTTTTTAACCCGTGTCATTATTCATCAAACACCGTGTGCCTATACTTCACAACAAAATGGTGTTGCAGAGAGAAAACATTGCCATTTGCTTGATGTCACCAGAACTCTCCTCATTCAGAGTCGTGCTCCGCATTCCTTTTCAGGTGATGATGTCCTTACCATATGTTATCTTGTGAATCGCATGCTCTCGTCTATCTTGGGTGAGAATTTTTTTCCCTTGCTTTTCCTGATAAAGAAATATTCTGACTCACTCCTCGTATTTTAGGTTCGGTTGCCTTTGTTCACCAGTTGTCTCCAAGTTTTGACAAGCTCTCTCCTAGAGCTGTCAAGTGTGTCTTTGTTAGGTACTCCATGACACAAAAGGGGGATAGATGTTATGATCTACTGCGCATAAAGTATTATGTTAGTGCTGATGTCACCTTTTTCAAGTTAGTGACTTACTTTTCTCCTACAGGTGATCGATTGACTTCGTCAGACTTTGATGATGAAATCTACATGCCACCACCACCATAATCACCACCTTCACGTCCTTCTATACCCTCAGCTCCTATTGTTCCGGTCCCACCATTACCACATTATGGTACACATTAGCATGCCTCTGCTCATGGTCACAGCTCATCATCTAGCACGCAAAAGCTATGTTCTGAATACATTGTTCCTAACAAATGGGTCTGATGCTTTGCATGAGCAGGGTTCTCCACAAGGAACGGACATACAGGTTGATGATCTGGACATATCTATTGTGCTTCGAAAGCAGAAGCGTAGCTGTGCATCATATCCTCTCGCATCTCAGGTCTCCTTTGATCGATGGATTGGAGAGTTTAGGAAGTTTATTGTTGCATTGTCTGTCGTGAAAATTCCACGAAATTATCAGGAGGCCTTGAAGGACAATAGGTGGCGCCTGGTTATGGAAGAAGAGATGGCTGCTTTACAGTCTCGTGATACCTGGAGCTTGGTTCCTGCACCTAGTGGAGCATCTGTTGTTAGTTGCAAGTGGGTGTTTACTGTTAAACACCATGCCGATGGGAGTCTGGATAGGTATAAAGCCAAACTAGTTGCTCATGACTTTACTCAAACATATGGAGTGGATTATCTGGACACATTCTCACCAGTTGCTCGTCATTCCACTCTAAGTATTCTTCTTTCGATTGTTGTGGTACTTGATTGGCCTCTCTTTCAATTTGATGTCAAAAATGCATTTCTGTATGACAATCTACAGGAAGAGGTCTACATGCAGCAGCCTCCTGGGTTTGTTGCTGAGGGGGGGTATTCGCAGGTTTGCAGGCTTCATAAGGCTATATATGGCCTTTAACAGAGTCCAAGGGCATGATTTCAGAAGCTCTCGGATTTAATTGAGAAGCGAGGATTTCAGAGGTCAAATGTAGATTATTCATTGTTTGTACCGAGAACTTCCAGAGGCACGGTAGTGATTATGGTATACTTGTTACAGGTGATGTGCGTGGAATAAAAAGGGCAAAGGAATTTTTGGGCCAACAATTTGTTACCAAGGATCTTGGCACCCTAAGGTATTTCTTGGGCTTAGAATTTGCCAGAGATCAGCAGGGTCTTGTGATGACCCAATGAAAGTATGTGACAGATATGCTAGTTGAGACAAGAATAGCTAGGCCTGCTACCACTCCTATGGACCCTAGTATGAGGCTATATGATGATGATACAGAGGAGATGGACTGGAGAAGATACAGAGAATTGGTGGGGAAGCTTCTTTACGTTATTATAACCAAGGTGGATATCTCATTTGAAGTTAGTCGGGTGAGTCAATTCATGGAGCAACCCTGATAGTTACATTTGGATGTTGTATATATGATATTGAGGTAACTTAAATCTTCTTTAAGTACAGGATTGTTATTCAGAAAAGCGGCAACACTTACTATTTCTGCATGCGCTGATGCAGACTATGCAGGATGCCCAAAGGATAGAAAGTCCACTTCAGACTTTGCGATTTTCGTTGACAGTTTTCTTGTCTCTTGGAAGAGTAAGAAGCAAAATGTGGTTGTCAGGTCCAGTGTTGAGTCTGAATACATGGCTATGGCACAAGCCAGTACAGAAACAATGTGGGTTCCTGTAGTACTAGTTGATTTACATATGGATGTACCTCTTATAATGCAACTACAATGTGATAATCAGGCGGCTCTATTCATTGCAAACAATCCCGCATTTCATGAGAGGACTAAGCATATTGAAGTAGACTGTCATTATACAAGGGGCATGATTCATGAGAGGACTAAGCATATCTCTACCTCTCATGTCAGCTCTGGCGACCAAACGGCAGACATCTTTACCAAGGCTTTACTCAAAGGGTCTTTCCAAAAATGTTCATCTAAGCTGAGCATGATTGACATCTATGCTCCATCTTGAGGGGAAGTGTATAGATATATTTATGTTTATGTATTTTCCTGTTCTTTTCATCCTGCTTATGTAATTTACCCATAGGTCTCTTCTCTATATATGAGAGCCTAGGGTTCAAGGAATAAATAACTTTCATTTTTTCCCAACAGCCCCCATGTAACTAATGTGTATATTTGTCCTTTTTCCTTTTGAAAAGTGATGCTATGTGTTTCTATTATCTGGCAAACTAATAAGTTTACGGGGAGTACCTTTCTTAACTAGTTAGTTAAAGGCTGGGGTTTAGCATAAATATATAGGTAGTTATCTCAATCGTTTTAAATACTTTGTAAATTCAAGCGTATTGCATCATACCAAGCATTATATGGACTAAATTGAAATGGATTATAGCCTTCTATCGAAATCCCTATAATTGTTGAGATTGGTTTATATTGTGGCTCATTCACCAATCCAGTCCAACCCACACTATCAATAACCTAAACTTCCTAGGGAAGGATCATCAGCAGCATGTAAAACAACTAAAAAAGCACTGACCCATCTCGTATCCATGCATCTACTCTGTCTCCAACGTTCCATGAATGCATGGTAACAACGTCTCTTCTTCTCTTCCTGGTTCCTTCATTTTTTACTGCCGTTCGAGGATGGGCAACACGTATCCTAGGTGCTCTATCACCTAATCCCTTCAGCGGTACCCAAGCCTTTAACTTCCCAGAACCTGATTAACATCAACAAAAAAAAAAGATTATACAAAACAAAAGAATGTTTTAAAGAGCCAAAACTTCATCAGATTGAGCAGCCACCTTCATCAGCAACAAGTGTATTGTAGCACACATATGCTTGCCCGTCTTTTATATTGAGTACACGGGCTGAATACCAGATGCTTCCAAGACCGTTCTCAGATGAAATCTATAAGGATCAGTCAAAAATTCCATAAGTCTATGAATCATAAACAATCCAGAAATAGCAATTCACTCACAAAATTATATTATCCAAGTTACGTGCTTTGTATAAGTAACCATGAATATTGTCTCTTACAGCGGAAGTGCTGACGAAAAACATGCCAAATTGAAGGAGAACATACACCATGGCAAAGTAGTGTGTATCGGACCATTTCAAAATCGCAATGGAACTTAATTTAACGTGACATGGACAAGGTAACAAGCATCGATAATTCCTACCTCAACTATTGATCCTTCCTTAATGATATGGTCATTGGCATCAACTACAACTCGGCCCCGAAAACCTCCATTGCCAGGAGGTGTTAATTCTGCAAGTCCACATAAAACCTCCTAAGCAATTATCCAATTACTCAAAGCACTGACAGTACAATATAGGAGTGAATCGTAAAGAAAAAATCTCCCAATAAAATTTTACCTGTGCTAGTTTCAACAGGTTTACTAACTAGATCATTCAGAGTTTGTGTATTTTCATCCTTATTAGGATGATGTGTTTCTTCTCTATTCAGTGGCAAGAAACTAGGATGCCCTATGGACTTTTCTTGGCTGTCAACATTATTTTTTGCCATTTGTATCCCAGAATACATGTGTTCTTTAGCCAGAACATCTTTTTTTGATTGTTGACCCTTCCAATAACTCTGCGGACCAGCATCTAGAATTTCATTCAAATTAAAAGGCAATGGATCACCCATAGCAACAAGAGCTCCAGCCTGGGATACAGCTCCAGAAGCAAGCTCTGCAGCCTTCACAATGGCATCCAAAATTTCAGCTCGTTTTGCTGCAGCAGAAGCCGCTTCTACCCTTTTCCGTGCACCCTCCCGAGCAGCAGTAATGATGGAACATGAATTAGTAGCTATGTCATTATGTATTGACTCAGAACCACGCACAACATTCACAGCACAGCTTTCCCGCTGCTGATGGTCAGCTTCAACACCTGCAGGGGCTTTAATTGCTTTATTAGATGCTAAGACCTCATCAGTTATCAACTTAGCCTGCAGAGCAGCATCAGAAGCAACCTTTGCTGCCGCCGCCGCTGCTTTTGCAACAGAAGCGGCTGCAGCAGCAGCAACAGCTGCAGAAGCAAGCTTTTGCTCAACTTCCGAAATCAATCCGGAATTCCTTTGAAGAGCTAGATGACTCCAGATGCCTTCACTATGCCTAACAGCTGTAGAAGCAGAAGCAGCAGCATCCTCCGCCTGTTGCCTGGCCTGCTCAATTTTTGTACAGGTCTCATCAGAAAGGATAAACCTGTCTAAATGACTGCTGCCAACTAACTGAAAGTGAGCAGGTGATAAAACCGGATATGCATTTGAGACAAGACCGTCCGTTGTAGCTTTATTTAGTAAACTAACAGAGGTAGGAAATCCCAAAAGCCTGGATTGCCCACTGGCGGAAACTGGTTCTTGTATAGGTTGACAAGCAATAAAATTCTGCTTGGGTGCATCCAACCCAATATTCTTTTTCTTCTTGCGAGATTTTGGTTCACAAGAGGTCTGTTTATTAGGAGACGGTGAAACAGCATCAATCTGCATTGTTGTTGCTGATGCAACAGTATGGGTGGTGCCTGGGAGAGACGAAAATGTCCCCGGGGATACCAATTGCACATTGGAATTATGATGAGCAGATAACTCCTTAGCGTGTGGAAGTTGGAGAGCTTCCCCAGAACGTAAAGCTGGCACTTGAGTGTTCATGCTGAGCACTTGAGCAGGACTTGAAGGAACCAGAGAAGCAGAAACAGGAGACTGTCCAGGCCACTGATTACCACTGACTGCATACTGCCTGACTTGTGGAGAATGATAGGCATGCAATGGAGAAAGTATTCTGCTGGGATCCACAAGCGACCCTCTTGATATAGTAGAATTCTGCAAATCCTGAGAGGTCGCACTCCAGATTGGAGATTGTAAGGACACTGTGGAGTTAAAAGGAGCGGCACTCTTGCTTCCAGCTTGGCAAGCTGGAGTATTTACTCTATTTGGAAGAGGGCTACAAGTTGCTATCGGGTCCAAGGGCTTTATTACTGTCAAATACAGAGAAAATAGAATTTTATGATAAAATTTAACACAACAAAATGTACAGTAAAGCAAGTACCTGTACGAGAAGGAGTTCGAAACAACGGTGATTTCTGACTCCGATACTTTTCAGAAAAGGCGCGCCATACACCCTCCCACATTCTCCCACCATCTAAATCGGTTTGAGGAAAATTACATAAAGAGTATGACAAAGAAACAAAATTGGAAAACTAGTTGAAAGTTGAAACACAAACCACCATCTCCAAAGGCTGACACCATACAAGCTTCTTCAGGAGGAATGCCTTGGCTGCATAACACAAAAAATACTCAAGTAACACCAAAATACATGCTTCTTAATAGAAATGGGCACACTCACATAAGATAGCCATATACAAGTATCTGTGCACGCAGTTGGACTTGTTGTGCATCTGTAAAAGGCTGGCTGAACAAGGATACCCCGGAAGCAGACGAGTTTAAATCAGGTAGATTGGAAGGCTGGACTGGAGAAGTGGAAGGCTTCACATTGCGACCCTCGAGAGATGGTTGTTGCTGCAATTCCTCCAATGAACTAGAAAGTGCATTCTTCCTGCCTTTTTCTGCAGTTTTCCTAGAGGTCTGCGACTCTTTAGCCGACTTTCGTTTTGATCCACTTGCACTGGCAGCAGACCTGCCTTTGTCTTTCCCTGTACTTTTTACAATGGTGTCATGTACTTGCACCTTATTGACCGCCTCATTGACAATTACCTCGATATCTAGAGACATTGCCTTCTCTACCAAAGCAGAGTTGGGTTTGTCTACACCTGTACTAGTGCAGATTTCTGGCACATACTGAACAAAGAGGCATTCAAAAAAGAGCCAGAAAGTATTTGCCAAAGAGGAAAAACTAGAGCTTATATGCGGGTCCACAGCTACAGTAATTAATATATATTCTACTAAAAAGTAAGATAGAAACAATGTACCTTCTGTGACTGGCTATCTGAAACAGGTTTGCATATATCATCCGGGGTTGCACATGATTCCTTCAAATTTTCATGGGTAGATTTATCTTGCTCCAATATCTTTTCTGTATTTTCAGTAAGATCACCTAAAACAGAGCTACTTGGATGAGAGAACCCTTTAATGATGTCTTGCTTCTCAACATCACCATGACAATGATGACTGGAACTAATGACAGGGGATGGATCATCATTATGATCAAGTGTATTTGGCTCACTAACAGAAGATTCCGATGGCTGTGTTACTAAAGCACATTTTGTCGAAGAAGACATCGGAGACTTATCATCAAAATTACTATCTCGTCCTGCAGCAGTTGAAGAAAATTACAAAGTACACCAAGAAATTGGATGCAAGAGAAAAATGCCACAAACGAACCTTATAATCGTAATTGCAAACAAGGAAATGACAAGTAAACCACAGGAAAACGACATCAAGATTTTCCCCCTCATTCTGGCTCCTTGTTAACAAGGTTTATCGGTCTGCCTCCAGAATCACACGTGAATCTTGCCTGCTTACCTTTTATCTTCGTTACAAACTACCAAAGCAAATCCAAGGTGAGGTGCATTAGTGTATTTTGTTTGCAGATGAGATTACATTCTTCTAATGGCCAGGATAAGCGATGGAGTGGAATCAACTGAAAGTGTGACTTGTGATAGACAAAAAGAGGATATGTAATAAACATTCCATGGTCGAGAAATTAGAAATATGCCAAAGGTAGAGCTTGAAATGGATTGCATTCCCAAGAAAGCCACTTTCAAATTCAGGGATCGGTCATTTAATGCAATGCAAGCAGTGACATCTCTCAAAAGATTAGTGCAGAGTGGCTAAAATAAAGAGGTGCTTCATGTGAGATGCTCCATGTTATCTGTGACGGGAAGATGTCATGCAAGGTAAATAGGACAAAATGTAAAACTGCAGACATGCCAGGTTTTAGACACCAGGGGTCAGTCATACTAATATTTTATATAGCAATAATAAAGGATAAATAAGGGAAGCTCGTTTAAAGTGGCTTGGACAAGCACAGAGAAGTCCACTAAACCCATCATTGAAGGTGTGAGTTGTTAGGGGAGACCCTCACAACTTGGACTTAGAACGGTCAAAGAAATGTTGGACGTAAATAATGGAAAGGATAAATCATTGTTATTGAGAAACGAACCAAAATCCTCTATATATAGATAGAGATGGTAAGTTCAGGGTGAGTACATAAGAAAGGAGTACGAAAAAAGCCATCAACGGGTACATTACTCATACTTAATACTCCCTCCGGAAACTGGAGCATATATGTCCAAACATAAAAAAGGAGTACGAAAAAGCCATCGAGGGGCAAGGCCCTAAATGTCGGTTTCGGTCACGATTTCGACGAGCGACCGAAACGGAATTTCGGTCGAATTTCGACCGAAATTTCGGTCATTTCGGTCATTTTTTGTACTAGGACCTCCTATATTTCGGCCATTTCGGTCCAATTTCGATTTCGATTGGATATCGTTCGATAGAAATTCGACCGAATTTCGCTGAAATTTGAGGCCATGTCGAGGGGCTGCATTATTCATACTCTAATACTCCCTCATCTAAGATGGAGAATAGATGTCTAACATGTTCAACTTGCTACAGCATTGCTCAGAAGAAACTCTTGGAAATCCATTGGTGAAAGTATTTGTTCTCGGATCTACAAAAGTTTTTTTTGAATCACTGATCTGCAAAAGTTAGCATTGGAAGTCCGTAAAGGCGTCTCTGATGAGATCTCTACTGATGTCACAATCAACCTCTGCATGTTTAGTTTGCTCAAGAAACATGGGGTTAATTTCTATGTACACAGCAATCCTTTGCCACATCTCAGCTCCATCGTCATGTCTGGAGGAATATGAAGATCAGTAAGTCTTGATGATTGTTTCCAAGGCTTTTTCGTACTCCTTAGGACATCATCAAGGACACTCTTGTTACTCCAAAAACTAGCCCATTTCCAAGGATATCCTTAATAAACCTCAACCATCAGAATGGTGTCCTAAAGGTTTTGTTTAAATCTGCTCATAAACTAATAAATTCCCAACCATAGACATGTGCAGAGATGGTTGTAGCAGAAATGAAAATGCTAAGGTGGATGTGTGGACACACACGAAAAGATCAGATTCGGAATGATGCAATCAGAAAGAAAGTTGGTGTAACTCCGATCGAGGATAAGATGCAAGAAAACCGCTTAAGATGGTTTGGTCATTTGCAAAAAGATCAACTGATGCACCAGTTAGGAGATGCGAGTGTTTGGATGTTGAGCCGTGATGCAGCATGATAGCAACTTAATTTTAGTAGACATTTATTTGGTCTCAGTAGTATTTATTTTTTTTTATTTATTCCCTATGTAAAAGGCTCATTATAAAAGGCCTTGTTATCCTCTTTTTATTTTCTTTTTATTTTCCCCTAGTTTTTAGGAATAGCTGTTATTTAGTTTGAGGGGGAATGACCTCTATAAAAGGTCCCCTTATTTTGTAATTGAAGTTAAGTTGAATTGATAACAATTTTTCCCCATCCCTAATTCTCTTTCTCTCTCTCCCTCTCTCTCTCTCTCTCTCTCTCGACCCGCGTTCCCTCTCTCCCCGATATCCCTCTCTCCCGTAACCCTACTCCCAACCGCTGCCTTCCCCTCTCTCTCCCCGATTCCCCCTTCTCTTCCTGTAACCCCATCTCTTCTCCGCCGCCGCCCACCTCTCCTCGTCTCCCCTCTCCCTTCGCCGCCTCCCTCTACCCCGCCGCCTTCCTCCCACGGGAACTCCCCTCCCGCCTCACGACTCGCCAGCCACCGCGCCAGCCTCCTCTCCCTTCCTGCGCCGCCTCGCCTTGGCGCCTCTCTCCCTCTCCCAACCTCCCTCCTCCCGCCGCCTACTCCTCCCATCTCAGTCCCAGCCACCGCCCACACGGCTCTTCCCCCTCAGCGGTTCCACCCGCACCACCTCCCTTACGCCGCGACCCCGCTCAGCCCATCCTACTCGCGTCGCATCCCTATTCCACGACATCCGCCGCCGGACTCCGCCGTACCACTGCCACTGTATCCGCAAAACCGACGCCGACCTGCTGGGCTTGGAGCCTGCACGACCCCCCCCTCGTGAACAGCCACAGCCTACGGCCAGAAGTTGCTCAGAACATCCCTGACTCAGCCGCTGTCCTGCTCGATCAGATCTGAAGCACGCCTGTTTCCCCTTTGCCGATTGTGGTATGAGCGTTATTTTCCCCTTTTATTCCACCGCATAATATAGTTTGTGGATTGTTATATTGTTGACTTGGTTTGGTGAATCGTTGAGACCCCACGTCGTTGCAAATATTGTGATAATTTTCTAAGACTTTTAACTCATCCGTTTGTCCTAAATTTGTGGATCGAAATCGGTGCTAAAACGCAAATAACGTGGCTATTTTGTTGCTGATTTTGGCCTGTCGTGCATCAATTAACTCGTTCGTCGTTTGTTTTCAATAGTTCCAATTGCGTGAATCGTCATGTAGGTTATTGCACACATAGGTTGCATCAATTTGGTATCAGAGCCTCCCGATTCTGCATTTCGTCTGCATCCCATTCATTCGTTGCATATAAAAAAAAACACAAAAAAAACCCACAAAACAAAACCCTAGAATCCATGGCCGACAAACCTAGTGGCTCTAAACCCCCTACACTCCACACCCCGAATTAACCCTAGAAGCTTTGTTTGCCCAATTACAGCACATGAACAATCAACTGAGTACCCAAATCGCCGGACTAGATCGTAAAATCACCAATGCCCATGAACAAATTGCTACATTGAATAGCCGCGTGCTAGGACCTGACATTAGTGATGAGAACCCCAACAAAGGTCGACGCAATGGCCGGAAACCACACTCCCGGAATAGCACGTCCCGTGACTCTAGTTCATCCACCTCCGACGGACATGTGAGCGATGATCATTCACCAGAAAGTGAAGAAGAAGAACCCAGAGAATACACCCCTTTCCTCCCAAAACTCAGATCAATACACCTATGGCTATACTCCACAAACTAATGGTGAACATCAATTCCAACCCCGAAATGGACCCAAGTCCGACGATGGATGGGATCGAGGTATCCGTCTCGATGTCCCAGAATTTGACGGAGGACGAGATCCTGACGTTTTTTTGGATGGCTCCAAGCCGTCGAGCACTTCTTTGTGTGGAAGTCCATGCCTAGTGAACGTAAGGCCAATTCGTCACTATAAAATTAAAGGTACATGCTCTGCTATGGTGGGATCGTTTGCAGTCTGAACGCAAACGAAAGGGAAAAAGTAAAATCCGCAGTTGGAGCAAAATGAAAGCTAAACTGAAAACCAAATTCGTGCCTGAAGATTACAGACGCGATCTGTACGCGCGACTGCAATCCTGGAGACAAGGCACCATGAGCGTAAAGGAATACACCGAAGGGTTCCAATCCCTAGGTCCACCGCAACCGTTTGCAGGAGACTCCTATTCATGGCCTCAAATTTCAACGAAATTCGGTCGAATTTCTGTCGAATATCGATATCCAGTCGAAATCGAAATTCGACCGAAATGACCGAAATGACCGAAATATGGGGGTCCTAATACAAAAAATGACCGAAATGACCGAAATTTCGGTCGAAATTCCACCGAAATTCCATCGAAATTCTGTTTTGGTAGGTACCGAAATGGTGACCGAAACCGACATTTAAGGCCTTGCTCCTATTCAGGAAGTCACTCGCTATATGCAAGGCCTCCGCCAAGTCATCCAAGATGAACTCTACCTCCACAACTGCCGAGATGTCGACGAAGCCTACAAGCAGGCTGAACGGGCTGAGACCAAGCTTGCTAAAGCCCAGACAAGGAAGATGCCTTTCTCGGCGAACTCCGCCCCTCGTACCAGTACTCCGATGATGTACTCCAAACCGATGGGCTCCTCATCAGTTGTGACGGGTAAAACTCCAGCCAAACCATCAACTCCTGCCGTCACCCGACCACCCCCTGGAAACCCCGGCCAAGGCATCTTGGGAAGCCGACCCATTGTAGGACCTGATACTTGCTTTCGATGCTATCAAAAGGGCCATCGGGCAGCAGAGTGCCCAAACCCTAAGGCTAGACCCGTCCATCTATGCACCACCGACGAACCTGAAGACCCCGACCTTGACCAACAGGAACCCCCTGGAGAGGATCCGACTGCGCTGACTGCCAACACCATGGGAGCCGACGACTACGAGCTTCTAGGAGTGGATGGAGACGACTCCGGTCCGTTCCTGGTAATTGAACACGAGAACTTTATCGCTCCTGACAGCGCGCCCACCAACATTCTGCTCACCCCCGCTGCCTCCGATGCTGATAGCTGGCTGCGACGCAGCATCTTCCGAACCACCTGCACCTCAGGAGGACGACGCTGTTCGCTGATCATTGATGGAGGAAGTGTTGAGAACTTCGTATCACAAGAGATGGTCGACAAGTTGGGTCTGCCAACTCAACCTCTCGAGAAATCGTACAGTGTGGCATGGTTTCGTGGTGGTACTCAACTCCCGATCCACCGTCAAAGCCTCATTAACTTCTCCATCGGTCCTTCATATAAGGACGAGGTGTGGTGCCATGTGGCCCCTATGGATGTCTGTCACATCCTTCTAGGGAGACCGTGGCAATTTGACCGAGACACTGAACACCGAGGAAAACTGAACACTTACACCTTTCTCATTGACAAAGTTCGTGTCACCCTCAGGCCCCAACGTGAAGCCCTTAGCCCTCGCCAAGTGGCTACACTCCGAGCTGCGACCACCCAAACTGGTAACAAAACCCCACCGGCCAAGCCTGCGACCACGGGCTCCGTGTTGTTGATGGAAGCCCAAGCATTCCAGCGTGAAATTCAAGAGAGCCCCACCATCTATGCGTTAATGGGACGTGAAGTGGCCAACCAAGAGACAACTCCTCCTGAAGTCCCGCCTGAGATAAAGCCCATCATCCAAGAGTTCGCTGACATCATGCCTGAAGAATTGCCTGAAGGACTGCCCCCGTTGCGAGACATTCAACATCACATTGATCTAGTCCCTGGAGCCAGCTTGCCTCACCTACCCCATTACCGAATGAGCCCAAGTGAGCATGAAGAGATGAACCGACAAGTTACCGACCTGCTGCGACGTGGGTACGTTCGAGAGAGTACGAGCCCCGTGGCGGTTCCCGCTCTACTTACTCCAAAGAAAGACGGCACATGGAGAATGTGCGTGGACAGTCGAGCTATCAACAAGATAACGATCAAATATCGTTTTCCCATTCCACGCCTCGATGATATGCTCGATATGTTATCAGGCGCCAAATTGTTTTCCAAAATGGATCTCCGCAGCGGCTACCACCAGATCCGCCTGCGACCTGGAGATGAATGGAAGACAGCTTTCAAAACCAAAGAAGGCCTGTATGAATGGACGGGCATGCCCTTCGGCTTGTCTAATGCCCCAAGCACCTTCATGCGGACAATGAATCATGTTTTGCGACCCTTTATTGGCAAGTTTGTGGTCGTGTACTTCGATGATATCCTGATCTACAGTTTGACCAAAGAAGACCACCTATCTCACTTGCGACAAATCTTCGAAACCCTGAGAAACCAAAAACTGTACGTCCACATCAAGAAATGCTCCTTCATGTCTGGCACGGTCCTCCTCCTAGGATACATTGTCACCGCTGATGGACTTAAGGTTGATCCCTCCAAAATCCAGGCCATTCAAAGCTGGCCCGTACCCAAAACACTCACGGAAATTCGCAGCTTCCTGGGATTAGCTTCTTTCTACCGACGTTTCATACGGAACTTCAGCACTTGTGCAGCTCCGTTGGTAGATTGTACGCGGAAAGGCGCACCCGCCTGGACTCTTGAAGCAGAAACGAGCTTTCAAAATCTGAAACATCAATTGACGCATGCTCCTGTTTTAGCACTCCCCGACTTCACCAAGATTTTCGTGGTCGATTGCGACGCCTCACATGTCGGGATTGGCGCTGTCCTAAGCCAAGAAGGACGACCTGTCGCCTTCTACAGCGAGAAATTGAACGATGCCAGATCACGGTACTCCACTTATGACGTTGAATTTTATACTGTGGTCCAAGCCCTCAAGCATTGGAGACATTACCTGATCCAGCGAGAATTCATCCTTAACTCTGATCATGAAGCCCTGAGATATTTGAATTCCCAGAAAACTCTTAATAAGCGTCATGCCAAGTGGGTTAATTTCCTCCAAGAGTACACCTTCCACCTCAAACACAAAGCTGGAACCCTGAACCGTGTGGCCGACGCGTTGAGCCGGCGAGCGCATGCCCTGACCACAATGACCGTCAGCACGACCGGATTTGAAACTCTCAAAGACCTCTATCCCACTGACCCTGACTTCGGTCAAATTCATGCCGACTGTGTTGGTACCGGGCAGGACCCAACAACCACTTTTGTTCTTCATGAGGGTTTCCTATTCAAAGGCCGCCAACTGTGCATTCCTGCCACGTCCCTTCGTGAGAGTTTAATTTCAGAACTACACAACGGAGGTTTAGCTGGACATTTTGGACGAGACAAAACTTTGACTCTACTCCAAGAGCGTTTTTATTGGCCGCAACTGCACAAGGATGTGACGAAATTTGTACAGAAATGCCAAACATGTCAAAGATTCAAAGGCCACCGACAGAACACTGGACCATACTCACCCCTGCCCATTCCTCTGCGACCCTGGGAGGACATCACCATGGATTTTGTGCTAGGATTACCCCTCACTGTGCGAAAAGTTGACTCTATTTTTGTGGTGGTGGATCGATTTTCCAAAATGGCCCATTTCATTGCATGTAGGAAAACCTCAGATGCATCTCATGTCGCCGATTTGTTTTTTCGTGATGTCGTCCGTTTGCATGGTGTCCCTCGTTCTTTTACCTCGGATCGTGATACTCGGTTTTTGAGTCATTTTTGGCGCACTCTTTGGTCCCGTCTTGGTACTCGTTTGCAGTATAGCACCGCTTATCATCCACAAACAGATGGGCAAACTGAAGTAGTTAACAGGTCATTAGGAAATTTGTTGCGATGTCTTGCAGGGGACTCTCCGTCCAAGTGGGATCTAATTCTTCCCCAAGCCGAATTCGCATATAACAGTTCCACTAATAGGTCCACCGGAAAATCCCCTTTTGAGAGTGTGTACGGCTTTCCACTTCCTCAATTTCTTGACCTAAAACCCACAACCGTGCAAGGGAGAAGTAGTGCAGCTGCTGAGGATCTGGTCGAACACCTAACCAACATCCATACTGAAATCCGAGCCAAACTCCAATCTATGACCCAGAAATACCAGACCCAAGCCAACCTACACCGAAGAGAGAGCGAGTTCAGAGTTGGAGAGTTAGTGATGGTCCACCTGAAAAAAGAGAGATTCCCTTTGAGAGTCCACCAAAAATTGAGCGAACGAAAGATTGGCCCATTCCGAGTCCTCAAGAGGATTGGGACCAATGCTTATTTACTCGACCTGTCGCCAGACGTCCAGACATCGCCAGTATTCAACGTATCAGATCTCTTCTTATATCATGGAGATGAACAGACGGATGCCACTACTCCAGCAGTTCCTGATGATGACATGCGCCACCCGCCAGCCGCAACCGATGCTGATCAAATTGAAGATATTGCAGATATCCGCGACATGACTACTAGACGTGGTCTCTTCCGACGATATCTAGTTAAATGGAAGGGACGACCTCTTACCGATTGCACCTGGATCGACGAAGACGAACTCCAACAACTCCGCCCCGATCTACTTCAGAACTTCCACGACGCCATCTCGACGGAGCGAGATTCTTTTCAGCAGGGGGGAGTTGATGCAGCATGATAGCAACTTAATTTTAGTAGACATTTATTTGGTCTCAGTAGTATTTATTTTTGTTTATTTATTCCCTATGTAAAAGGCTCATTATAAAAGGCCTTGTTATCCTCTTTTTATTTTCTTTTTATTTTCCCCTAGTTTTTAGGAATAGCTGTTATTTAGTTTGAGGGGGAATGACCTCTATAAAAGGTCCCCTTATTTTGTAATTGAAGTTAAGTTGAATTGATAACAATTTTTCCCCATCCCTAATTCTCTTTCTCTCTCTCCCTCTCTCTCTCTCTCTCTCGACCCGCGTTCCCTCTCTCCCCGATACCCCTCTCTCCCGTAACCCTACTCCCAACCGCCGCCTTCCCCTCTCTCTCCCCGATTCCCCCTTCTCTTCCCGTAACCCCATCTCTTCTCCGTCGCCGCCCACCTCTCCTCGTCTCCCCTCTCCCTTCGCCGCCTCCCTCCTCCCTCTACCCCGCCGCCTTCCTCCCACGGGAACTCCCCTCCCGCCTCACGACTCGCCAGCCACCGCGCCAGCCTCCTCTCCCTTCCTGCGCCGCCTCACCTTGGCGCCTCTCTCCCTCTCCCAACCTCCCTCCTCCCGCCGCCTACTCCTCCCATCTCAGTCCCAGCCACCGCCCACACGGCTCTTCCCCCTCAGCGGTTCCACCCACACCACCTCCCTTACGCCGCGACCCCGCTCAGCCCATCCTACTCGCGCCGCATCCCTATTCCACGACATCCGCCGCCGGACTCCGCCGTACCACTGCCACTGTATCCGCAAAACCGACGCCGACCTGCTGGGCCTGGAGCCTGCACGACCCCCCCCTCGTGAACAGCCACAGCCTACGGCCAGAAGTTGCTCGGAACATCCCTGACTCAGCCGCTGTCCTGCTCGATCAGATCTGAAGCACGCATGTTTCCCCTTTGCCGATTGTGGTATGAGCGTTATTTTCCCCTTTTATTCCACCGCATAATATAGTTTGTGGATTGTTATATTGTTGACTTGGTTTGGTGAATCGTTGAGACCCCACGTCGTTGCAAATATTGTGATAATTTTCTAAGACTTTTAACTCATCCGTTTGTCCTAAATTTGTGGATCGAAATCGGTGCTAAAACGCAAATAACGTGGCTATTTTGTTGCTGATTTTGGCCTGTCGTGCATCAATTAACTCGTTCGTCGTTTGTTTTCAATAGTTCCAATTGCGTGAATCGTCATTTAGGTTATTGCACACATAGGTTGCATCAAGCCGGCTAAGAGAGGGTGAGGACGGCCCAAGAAGTGTTGGAAATAGACCATACGAAGGGATCTTAGTTTTTTGGGTATAAGCCCGAGATTGACCCAAGATAGATATGAATGGAGGCGAAGAATCCATGTAACCGACCCTACTTAATTGTGGGAAAAGGCTTTATTGTTGTTGTTGTGTTTATGTCACTTCAGAAGATAGTAAGGTAGATGAGTTTCCCAACTAACAAAAGATATTGGCCCATATTAATACAGCACGGAATTAACAAATAGAGTCGATTTCTATCCGTTAATTTTATTTAAGTTTATTTGAGTCGTGCAATTTTTATTTAAATAAAGAGATCGTGTGTGATCTCGAAATTAATTAATTTTGAATTTTGAATTTCGAATTAAGGTCAAATTAGGATAGAGGTAGATTTGAATTTTGATTCAAATCAATTAGAGTCAATTAAGATCGAGTGGGATTTCGAATTTGATTCTCTTTCTATTTTTGTAATTCCACCTCTACTATATAAAGAGGTTGATAGTTTATTGTAAGGGACGGTCCAGTTGATATATGAAAATTGAGTTTATCTCATTATCTCCGTCTCTCTATCTCTTTCTCAGTGCGTTCTTCGCGATTCTCATCCCAAAATCTCGCGCAACCGGCACGTTTTCTCCTTCTCCCTCCCCTCTCTAAATCAAGGCCTTAAATGTCGGTTTCGGTCACCATTTCGGTATCGACCAAAACAGAATTTCGATGGAATTTCGGTGGAATTTCGACCGAAATTTCGGTCATTTCGGTCATTTTTCTACTAGGACCCCCATATTTCGGTCATTTCGGTCGAATTTCGGTTTCGACTGGATATCGATATTCGACAGAAATTCGATCGAATTTCGCTGAAATTTGAGGCCATGCTCTAAATTTCTTCTACCAAAAATTATATTTTTTTCACCGTTTGCATCATTTGGTATCAGAGCATGGAAACCGAATCGTTCTTACGATTCGACGATCCCGTCACACATTGGAGGATGCAATTCGATCTTAGTCTTCTCTCCCATGGCTCACATGCATATTCGCGACAACAAAAGTTCAAGCGACGCCTTATATCAAGCTTGAAGGTCCAAGCATGGTTGGACATGCTAATCAATGAAGATTCATCCGTCAACGACAAAAATCAGAACGAGACACGTGCTGTTCAATCCGATTTCAGCCCAAAAAGTGAAAGTATTTTCAATTCGAAAGAAGATTTTATTGATACAGTCGTTGTACAAGACAAGGAGGACATAGGACCAATATTTGATGAAGATCCTACGGAGGAAAATTATGAAATTGTCAATTTCTGTGAGGTCGAAGCTGCTGTCCAAGAACAAAAATATGAAGAAAAAGCACCTATATTTGATGAGTATCATTCGGATGACACGCCAGATGTCATAGATTTTGTTGAGTCAGCAGGTCCCCATCCTCTACTCCCGCCAACTCCAATGCAACACCAACATCAGGAAGCACCAAGCCCTCAAATCCGCAGCCCCTGCACGAATAACATGCTCCTTCATCGCCGCCCACCTCCAAGCTTATGCGGATCTACGCACCTTCTTGCGTGCAACTTGAACAGCCCTCGTCGACTTGGCATTTGTGTGATCACGCGCTGCTCGAGGGATACCACAATCGCAGTCGCTGCTGTATGCGTTGCCCTCGACCCCGGCAACCACCATCCCGCAGTTGCCACCGTTAACACCCTCTCCTATGCCGCCAACGCCGCCGAAGTGCTAGCCCCAACAGCCTCCCAGCCCCATGCGCTAGTACAGCGAGTCGAGTTCACCGTCGCAGCTCCACGCGCATCCCGTGCATCCCACCTCGATGTCGATACCGCCGCATGTGGCCAACCATCCCAGACACCCGCCGCCAGCAGGTCCCTCGTCATCGCCACGACTACCACCATCACTCGCGCCCGAGCTTCCACCCCAACCACGCACGGTTGTAACCATTGCCACCAATCACAGTGTCGCCGCCGCTCGCGTGTGACCCCATGCTACCATGATGATTGGAACCCTAACGTTAGGGTTCAGTGCCGCCTAAAAGGAGGGAGGAGTGCCGCACAAGCCTCCTGATTTCTCTCCCTTAAGCAATCAATCACATAACATTGGGGACTAGAATTTTAATTTGGTTAACTTCAATGAAAACCCTCCTACAGGAAAATTTTATTCAAAGGTGAAAATTGGTGGGAGTTGGAGAGGCATCGCATTAGATGAAGGGTTAGGAAATTTACGATTCCACCCCCTAGAGCAAAAATATTTTAAGACAAAGGCTAAAAAAAGAAAATTGGGGCTGCTACCTTCTCCAAATAGGATTAGGAATATGAGATTCATCTATATAAGGACCCTATGGGCTAGCTCATTGCCCACATCTCCTTCCATCCTAGGCTTGTGCCACACAGTTGTTATGGGTTCTCCGAAGGCTCCGATGTTCGAGATGAAGATGCCCCATCAATTTTTCGATCACCGCAATAAGGGGACAAAGCTCGTGGAGACGCCTCCCTTTGCGCCACATATGTTCTTCCAACATGAGGTTAACGACTCCGGCCACTGCACTAAAGACATCTGGATTCCACCGTTTGCTCCGCATCTATTCTTCAAAGAGGCGAACAAGAAAGTCGACATCAAATCGTCAAACTTCGAAGATAAAGCAATTCGTCAGGAGACGAATTTTTCAAGCGGAGGAGAACTGATGCAGCACGGAATTAACAAATAGAGTCGATTTTTATCCGTTAATTTTATTTATGTTTATTTGAGTCGTGCAATTTTTTTTAAATAAAGAGATCGCGTGTGATCTAGAAATTAATTAATTTTGAATTTTGAATTTCGAATTAAGGTCAAATTAGGATAGAGGTAGATTTGAATTTTGATTCAAATCAATTAGAGTCAATTAAGATCGAGTGGAATTTCGAATTTGATTCTCTTTCTATTTTTGTAATTCCACCTCTACTATATAAAGAGGTTGATAGTTTATTGTAAGGGACAGTCCAGTTGATATATGAAAATTGAGTTTATCTCATTATCTCCATCTCTCTCTATCTCTTTCTCAGTACGTTCTTCACGATTCTCATCCCAAAATCTCGCGCAATCGGTGCGTTTTCTCCTTCTCCCTCCCCTCTCTAAATTTCTTCTAACAAAAATTATATTTTTTCACCATTTGCATCACATATCCACGAGGAAGTCTTCCTCATACAACAGAGATTTGGAATCCTCATAAACCTGGGTCGACTTGGTACCTAACATGCCAGCCTCAGGCAAAAAATCAACTACATACTTTGAGCAAGTCCTCTGTGGCTGCTGGCTACATCCAGCCCGAAGAAGTATCTTAAAGACCCCATGACCATGAACCGATCAGATAAAATGTGCTTAGCTTCTATGATTCCATCCATGTCATCTCTTGTTATGATTACATTACTAATATATACCAGCATAGCCATTATACCTCTACATGTCCTCCAAGTAGTCAACAAGTGATCTAGATGATCTGAAAAAAACCCTAGCTCTCTAGCACCTCTGCGAACATATGAAGTCAGGCCTTTGAACTCTCCTTAAGACCATGAATGGCCTTCTTCAAAAAGTAGACCTCCTGACCATTATTCGAAAAAACGTGCCTCGAGGTGCAAAGGCGCACGAGGCGAAACGAGGCGGTGAGAAAAAGCTTTGAGGTGATCGCCTCGGACCCCCTGGCTGAGGCGAGGCGAGACGAGGTGATGAGGCGGGACGAGGTGTTGCCTGAAGATTTAGGGATTTACCGAGCATTTTTTTAAGAAAATAATTGGTTCTATCGATGGTTTCAGATGCTTATAAAGGCCTAGTTATTAAGGATATATTTATGCAAGAAGAATGCTTATATTTAACCTCTTTCATATTCATATTTACCATTAACATGTCCAATGATTTCAATGAACTCTTAATATTACACCCTTAAACATATGAATCCGCAAATCTCAGATGCATGCAAATTCGAATATCCATATAAAAAATTCGGGACAGGGAATTGCCTCATGCAACCCCTGCATGGGGGGGAGGGGCCACTGGGGGAACATCAGACCGTTCTTCAATTGCGTTCAGGAGAACATACGGTTAGGATTTAAATCATATGATTCATATCAACATCTCGGATATATTTAATGACAACTATAGCCCATAACTCCCTCTTTGATAAACATTTTAGTGATAGTTATAGCCAATGATTTCCTTTTTTGATTGGATAGAAACTTAGTAGAAAGTTTTATGGAATTGACATAACCTTTTTTCATGTTCTTATCTTCCTAATTTCATCATATATCGCAATGTTATATTTCATATGTCCGATAGATTAGATTATTTCATCAATAAATATATTTATTATACTTTTTGTAGTTATTTTCCTATATAAACCGATGCTTACGCCTTGACCGTCTCGCCTCGCCTCCATGTAAAACACCTCATTCTACCTTTCGTTTTTCAAACGTTGCTCCTGTCATTCCCCGGAAGCTTGAAACTCAGGCGTTGCTACATTATAAACAACCTCCTCAAGGTCTCTTAAAATGAAACGCATTACATCTAGATGATACAAAAGCCATCAGTTGTGCGCAGCCATCGCAAGAAAAATTTAGACCTGATAGACGAGCTATCAAGGAGAAAACGTCAAACTTTGGGTAAAACTTTTGGCAATGAGTCGTGCCTCGTGCCTTGTGACTGTTTCCATCCAATTATGTTTCACAGTTAAAACCTGCTTGAAACCAACCACACTGCAACATATGAGTAGGTCCACCGAGGTCCAAGTACTCATGGATATTAGAGCCATCATCTTCTCATATGTGATCTCCTTTCATTGATGTTGCAGAATCGCATCAGTGTACGAAACATGTGTGTATTTTTTACCACCCCTCTCCACATGTCTATAACTATCATTGCGGTAATAAAATAGCATCCCCTTGGAGATACGATCCATAGTGTGATTGTGAGGAATGAAAATTGGAATAGCAAGTCCTCTGAAATATTTGTCTCATGACTAGTACACGTATAAACACACATCTTCCGTCAGGCTCAACAGTTGTCAAACTAACTCGGAATTTGAATTCCTTGACAGAAAGATTGTGCCAGCTCAAGAAGGATATCAGGGTGTCACGAAGACTCCGTCGTTCAGATGCAGAGACGGAGTTGACAGGGAAGAAGATGAAAGAGATCTGGGGGAAAATGAACCGGAGCAAAGATAGGATTCTCTGAAAATCATTATGGAGGAAGATAAGAAAGCTGTGACAGAATGGAAACAAAAGTCGCAAATGAAATGGATCAAGGAAGGTGATGCTAGCTCTATAGGGAGACAAATGGAAGATGTAGACATAACTTATTGCATGCAGTGATTGTTGAAGGTAGACGCATCGAGGGTGACAGGAAAATGGGAAGAAAATTGGCTTCACTCTTCCATGGATTATCTCGTAGATCAAACTCCAACGATGTGTGTAGAGCATGCCACCATGCAAACACATTCTCTCTCTATAGTTGAAGTAAAAGCGACAGGGTGGAATTTGATCGTTGATGGTGATCCTGGCCCTGAAAGTTTCCATGTGTTCTTCTACCATGAATTATGGGGTGTGATTGGGCTAGATGTGCTGCCAATGCTTGATGATTTTGCTATGGGTAATGCTAGCTTTAACATGCTTAATAGGGAAATACTTTTCCTGCGCTCCCAAAGAAAGAAGGGTCTGAAAGGTTTAATAGATTGGGCAAAAATCTTGGCTAGCAGATTGGGCATAGTCCTTGGAACTGTAGTCTCTGCACCGCAGTCCGCCTTCATCTCGAGCAGACGTATTATAGACAGTCTAGCAATGGTAACAAAAATTATTGATGATTGAAAGGGACGTGGCATTAGTGCTCTGCTTTGGAAAAAACAATTTTCCAAAGGCATGTGACATGATAGATTGTCGATTCTTGTGGTCAGCTCTGCAAAAAGAGGGTTCTCAATTACATGGATCTCCTGGATGAAAAGATGCATTATTAAGGCCCCTTACCATGTGTCGGTTAACTGTAGACCTGATGGTGGTTTCTCTCAATCAAAGAGGGATACGCAAAGGGTGCCAACTTGCGCCACTTCTTTTGTTATTGTTGCAGACGTTCTTGCTCGGATGGTTTATAACACGGTTCATTATGGTGCCACTTGTGAGTACTCATGTGGGGACAACGTCATCCTACTTCTTTAGTGTAAGGATGACAACATCATGTTCGTCGAAGGAGAAGGCAAGAGGCGACAAACATGGTAGATGTGATATAGATCTATGGGGAGCTTTCAGGTCTCAAGCTAAACAACAGAAAACTACAGTTATACCTTTTGATCTTCAGGAAGAGGAAGGAGAGTGTTGCCCATAGCAAGGGACAGGACGTGGGAGTCTGCCTATGTGTTACTTGGGATTGCCACTAACTTGTGATAGGTCATGGTTATCTGACTAGCTACGCGTGATAGAAAAGGAGAGAAAATTATCTAGGTGGACGACAGCAATTCTCTCTCGGGGAGGGAGACTTGTTCTTGTCAAGGTCGCACTCGTTGCAATCCCGATGCTTTTTATGTCATTTAGACGTCTTCCGATTGGGATCCAGAAGAGATTAAGAGGACTGAGAGTTTTCTTCTGGGGCAAGTCAGGCCAAGAATCGCTAGGTGTACACCTAGTGAACTGGGAGGTAGTGACTCTACCTCATAATAAGAGAGGTCTTAATGTTCCGAGATTGGATATCATAAACAGAGTTTTGTTAATGAAGTGGGTAGCCCGAATATGGGGGCAAAGTGATGACCTCTGTTGTAAGCTTCTAAGACACATATATGGCGTCCAGGCAAGTTTTGGTATCTCCCATCGTCTGTCTTTTCCAGTCTCAATTTTCTGTAAGGGTATTTGCTCCCTTCTGCCATAGCGGGATTTATTGTTCAGGCATGTCTTCGGAGATGGAAACATGGTCTCAATATTCGGCAAAATTTAACCGAATTTTGGTCGAATTTCGATTCCGACATGTTACCGAAAATCGGCCGGAAGGACTGAAATGACCGAAATATGGGGGGCATGTATAAAAATGACCGAAATTTCATTTCGGTCGATCACCAAAATATTACCGAAATCGACATTTAGGGCCTTGAATGGAAATTCCTTTGCTTTTTGGACGGATGAATGGACAAAAAGTGGAACTCTTGCAGCTAGGTTCCCTCGTCTGTTCGCACCATCAGACTCTCAAGAGGTGCGTGTTGCGGAAGTCAGGATTAACAATGCATGGCAGTCTACCTTCAGAGGAGTTTTTCTAACCAACAGGTGCTGGAGCATGTCGACCATTAGGGTGTGCTTTTTCCCCACTCTCCCCAAGTATAGGGAAAGATCACCGGACTTGGCGGGATGGAGATTTCACTGTAAAGAATGTTGACAGAAGTGTTGAAAGGCCTTCTCCTACCAACTCGAGTTCTATGGTTAGAGACTGCAGATTCATTGGGAGTTTGAAGGTCCCTTCCAGTATCAGAGTTTTCTTGTGGTTAATGCACAGAGGTAGAATCCTTATGAGGGATCGTTGGTCCAAACTTTGTGGTAGTGATATTGACGTGTGCCCTATATGTGGTGTGGCAACAGAAGCCATTGACCATCTGTTCTTCGATTGTGGGAGACCAAAAGCTATCTGGCTGGCTATAGAGATTGATCAGTAGATAGCAGTACTTTTGTAAATTTTCGAGGATCTCTCTATCATGATAGATCTCGAGTTGATTCGAAGTTGCTCTGGTCCATTACTGTCATCTGGGGTCTTTGGCATTCTCGAAATGGAGTTATTTTCTCGTCAAGTCGTTTCTATTCTGAAAATGTAATCTCTCATGCCAAGAATCCTCTTAAATCGCAGATCTTGTGAGGTAACATTTGTATTTTTTCCAAAAATCTAATATACGTGGGGCGAGCAACTTCACGTGTTTCCCCCTTTTTTGTCTAAAAAAAACAATATCAGACTATACAAGCTCCTGATCACGAAATACCTCAAATAAGGGCGTAGTCCATGGCTCGGAAGGGAAGGAACAATGTATCACTGAAACTTAACCTGATTATCATCATGTACAAAAAATGGACTCTGATTCCAATTCTTGGCATATCCCCAAAAAATACACCTAACAGCTTGTAGACAGAGCGTGTCCTTCCCAGACCACAAATGATGCACAAAAGTAACACATCTAAAACATGAGGAAACATAGCAAAAACTAGGTGGTTAACATGTAAAACCTCATTGGGTGTAAGTCACCTCGAGTTTACACCCCTTTCCCATTTAAAATAAATATGTAAAACCTAAGGAGATAAAAAATTGTGAATATTGCATCCCCTGCTGGTCAGACTATACACTTGCCTGAATATAACAAATCCTAGCTACATCAAGTGTAAGATAATGTTTCCATTTTGCAATACCATTCTGCTATGAGATATGAGCATAGGTGGATCAATGAACAATCCCCAAAAAGTTATAAAAATCCCACAATAAAGAAGAACAAACTCGCAAGCAATATCATAATGAATGGTCTTAATAGTGGCACCAAGTTGTGTCGTTATGTCATTAAAAAACCTAATAGTCTTTAAGCAAATATCTGACTTACTCTTCAAAAGAAAGCCAAAACAGTCAGGTAAAATCTACCATAATGACAAAATAAAAGTGATGACTAAGCCAATCCAGAATCCAATTGGGATAGCAGACATACATGTGAACAAGATCAAAAATAGATGACACGTGTAGGTGATCGAATACATGAAAAGAAATCTGGTGGTGCTTCCCAAGTTGACAGGCATCAATGTTGCAAAAGTCGGTATTCAGTATTCAGTTAGATGGGTCACTGAATAGATAATAATCGGTATTCAGTATTCAGAATTATTCGATTTATAATTTTTAATTATTTTAAATATAAGATTTAATTCTAATACATATATTCATATATATATATACATATATGACCATCAATTAACAAAAATCCAAGATAAAAGTACCAATTAACGAGATACACATATGAATCTTTGACATTTCTAGAAATATTGCTATAAATGATAAGCCTTCATAATAAAAAAATAAAAATAAATTGGCATAAATTCAGCAATCGGCCGAGTAGTCGGCCAATCAGCCGAATAGTCGAACCGACTATTGGCCGACTATTTGTTGTTCAGTCAGGGATCCTCGTGCACCGCATAGCCGGACCAACTATTCGGTATAGTCGACCGACTATTGCAACACTGACAGGCATCACACTTCAAAGAGTAATGGGAGACAACTGACGGAGTAAACATTACAGTTTGATGACAGACGGATGACATATGCTAATTCAATGAGAAAGCTGAACTTGTAGAAGACTGGAGGATAGTACAAAAAGCCAAGCAAGTGGGGATGAAGAAGATAATGCACTTCACTTCTACACAACTTTGACCAATCGTCTTCTCTAGCAAACAAAGACACGATATATGAAAATAGCTTTGTAGTGCATAGCCTTGCATATCTAGCTAACCAAAAGCAAGTTAATTGGATACTCTGAAATGAGTATCACATCTGATAAATTGAAATTAAGGTAACGGTAACCTCCTCATATCCAACAACAAGGAATCGACAGTCATCCGCCACTTCTACAATCCTCCCTAGAGGAGTCGACTTGACATTGAGATTGTGAGAAACGTCGAAACCTAGTAAATAGCCAAATTCAATGGAATGAACAAAGTGAGGATTTATATCAGACATGATTATAGAAAATGATGCAAAATGGTAGCCATCGCTGCATACTCAGGTGGCATGACAATAAATATGGAAGGTGTCTTAGCAAAGCTCATAGACGTATTGTCCAGATTGAGCAAGATATAGTAATCATATCACCACCTATAATCACAGAAGCACTATGTAGCCTCATTTGCTTAGTTCAGCATGTCTCCTCAATGTAGGTTGTCCTGCCACAAAAATGCATTGAACTTTACCAAAGAGGCTAGAGACAATCGGGTAAGTTTGACCAATAGAATCACTCAGTCACATAGCGGAACTGTCGCAGCCTCTGTTATGGCCTCCTTCAGACAAACCACACGACCATGTTCACATGACACTAACAGGGCAGAAGTCCAAGACCCTGATCTCTACAATTACTAAGAAACAATGAGGCATGGCCTTAAATAACGATTTCTTGGCATTCTGCCAGCCTACATAAACAAAATATCACGTACATGCCACCAAAATTTCACCCAAATCAACAAAAAATAGGGAAATACACAAAATTTAAACTTTTTTGGAAATTAAGGTTTCCAATGTGTTTTGATCAATAAATAAGAAATAAATAGACACGTATTTGCTAAAATGGATGTCTAAATTTAATTTTTTAGTAGCATTGTCCTCGTAATCACAGCATAGGCTGATATGCAATGTTGACGGTATGCAGTAAGAAGTTTAGCCATGTAAAACACATAAATAAGTCGAAATAACAAATAACACACTCGAACAAACTCAAAATAATTGATATACCAATACAATAATAAGAATGCATGATATACCAATACAATAACAAGAATACTTACCGTTGTATAAGTAAAAGAGAAATTTGTCCGTCGTCAAAAATCAAAAGTAAGACTATAATTAAACATAAATGTATTATTATAAAAATCTAAAATTATAAACCTACATTAAACACATGCACCCCATATACTATATTAATCACATAGGTCTTAACATGTAGCTAAGAATCTCGAGACATCTTAAATCATAACCCGTTTGTTCAATCAGTTACATTATACAACTTACTGCGCAACCTCGAATGTTGCGGCAAATCCGTCGTCTAGACAAGGTCTCGTTTAATATATATTATGACTAACATATATGTTCAAGGGGAAGGCAACTACGACGATATGAGCGAAATGGACCCAAATCGGCCGTATTTACCTTCAAATTGAAGGAAGTTGGCGATATATCGCCGATATGACGATATATCGCCGACATCAAGAAAAGGGCATCATCTCCTTTCATATCCCCGAATCAATGATAGTGGCGTATTGTTGATGTGTTGCCACATTTCGAGCAATGCATTGAGGTGACTCAATCTATTATATGCCTCCTCTAAAATGGATATAGTATGCATGTCATTATCTGATCTCGAGTGGAATGGTCGATCAATCCCAGTCCGTTGCAAGAATATCGCTTCCGACATTTTCGAATTGTTTTCTACATCTAACATGTGCAAACAATCTTCATGTAGTTGCACTTCTCGCTCAACACATTCGATTGTGAGTAGTATGCAGTATTGGGCAGGAGGTGTGCCCTCCTGTCGAAGCTGCATTAATAAGCGTAGGTCTGAAACATGTCCCACATTCATCTTTTGCGAATATGACTCCTTCAAAATGTTCCATATCACATATAACGCCTCATAATGGATCACCTCATCTGCAATCTGAGGAATGACCCTACTCCGATACATACCATGCCATTGTCCTCATCCCATATAGCATACTTTTGCATCCTACTCTCCTATTAGACTCCGGGAGAGGCGGGGAAGATGTATCTTCTTTTATCATTTCATTGACATCAAGAAGATTTGTAATCATAAAGTATGGCCGGTCATGTCCAGCTTGACAATCTGACCATAAAGTGGGTTCTCCATACAGAAATATGATATCCATTGCTTATGATGTCAACTTGGTATCCGAGTTGAGACCTCTCGAGCATTCACCTATTGTAGTACCACACACCACCATAACAACAATAAAACTGCTTCCCACATTAAGTAGGATCAACAACACGGATTCTTCACCTCCATTCAGATCTATCTTGGGTCATTCTCGGGCTTTGATCCAAATAACATAGATCCTATCGGATAGTCTCATTCCAAGACTTCTTGGGCTTTCCTCGACCTCTCTTATACGGTACAACATCTCAAATCTCACATTTTCTAATTGATGCATTAGTTGACCTCCTTTTCAAAAGGCCAAACCATCTTAAGTGATTTTCTCTCATCCTCTACCAGAGCTACATCAACTTTCCTCATAATCACATCATTCTGAATCCGATCTTTTTGTGTATGACCACGCATCTACCTTAGCAATTTCATGTCTGCTATTGTCATTTTTTGCACATGTCAATGATTCACAGGTCCGCATTCAGATCCATATAGCATAGCATGTCTTGTTGCCACTTTGTAATATTTTCCTTAGATTTCCAAAGGCATTTTCTTATCAAATAGAATGGTAGAGACTCCTTTCCATTTTAGCCAACCTACATTCTTTTTCCAGTCAATCTTTTACCCTAACACATAAGTAAGTACAATTCATTCAAAAACACATTTTGCTAGAGAGGATAAATTTGTTCATAATTGTGGAAAGTCGTGAAATGAAAAGTTGTATTGATTGTAGCCCTAGAGCTCTCTTATATAGGAGAAAAGCTCTGGGGAGAAATTACACAAAGTAGACAGGAGAAATAGAAAAATATAAATAAAGACAAAGAGATATAATTATCTTAACACCCCCCCCCTCAAGCTGGAGCATGTATATCTATCATGCTCAGCTTGGAACAACACCGGTAAAAAGGACCCCTCGCAAGAGCCTTGGTGAACATGTCTGCAATCTGATCGCTTGACGCAACATGGGAAGTGGAAATAAGCCCCTTTTGGATCAAATCACGAGTATAATGACAATCCACTTCGATGTTCTTCGTTCTCTCATGGAAAGCTGGATTATTAGCCATGAACAGTGCTGCTTGATTATCACATTTGAGATGTGTTTCTCTCATGTTACTTTTGTTATTTTGGAATAAATTGTGATTGGGCGGACACCATCGAGTGTTTCCCCTACCTTTCAGACTTCAAAAAAAACACTTGAGATGTGTTAGAAAATAGGAATGCGGAAGCGGGATTAGATAATAAAGAAATAAACATTAAGAACACGGGATTTTTAACGTGGAACCCTACTCCTTAAGAAGCGGGATGAAATCACGGGAGAAGGCCTCAAAGGGCCATATACTTCATTGCTTTTTCTCA
This sequence comes from Ottelia alismoides, assembly GCA_037367405.1. Classification (NCBI taxonomy): domain Eukaryota; kingdom Viridiplantae; phylum Streptophyta; class Magnoliopsida; order Alismatales; family Hydrocharitaceae; genus Ottelia; species Ottelia alismoides. Next base: position 355,477 of record JAZKJV010011535.1, read on the forward strand.
ATGGATACAGGAGGTCCGAGGCTCCTTATATAGCCCCCACAGAGCCTCCAAGTCCCACCACTGGTAGATATGGGACTAAACAACTTGATGGGGTAAATGGATCCTTGAGGTATCTATTTACCCATCTACAACATAAGATGCGCACAACCAAATACTCCAGTACTCCCCCTCAAGCTGGAGCATGCAATGCTCAGCTTGGACAAACAGAAAGAAACTCAACTCACAATACATGACACTATAGACAATACCAACTCAACGTGCACAATTGTCGGCTGTTATCGAGGACGTTGCTTCTCATGCCATGCAGGTGAGGAGGACGAACGAGCTGGAGTGTGAGTCAACTGAATCTCCTCATCGGAGAGCATGTGCTCTGAACTGCACATGCCAGAGTCACTGCAACTAGAAATGAGTCTCCTCGTCGGAGTACTCTGGCTCGCCACAACATCTAGACAACTGCTCCATCTCTGAAAAGGTCCGAACTGAAAAAAACCGAGTACAATCCTCGTCGTAGCCCACGGTCGCTGGAGATTGGAGTATGAAGAAGTCTCCTCGTCGAAGAACTGGGTCTCTCCCATCTGAATCAGAGAATGGTACTCTACTCTGCAATCCCTACGATACCACATGAAAATCCTTGCCCACATGGCATAGCGAATGGTCCTCTACTCTGGATTCCCTACGGCTCACATGAAAACTCTGGTCGAAACAACAAGAATGATGGGGACCACGACAATGATGACAAACATGTGCACATCTGAAAACTGAAGACTCGGAATCTAACGTCGAGTCTAAACATCTGTAGAGTCTGAACAACTGGCTGGCCATGCAATCTGGACTAGAGAATCTGGATCTGAATCATCTGACAGTCTGGCATGTAGAACTCTACAAAATACTCCCCCTTTCTCCCATACTTGTCGGAAAATAATGATAGAGACAAAGTTGGGAGAAGACAAGTGAAATGGGAAGAAAACAAAAACCAAATAAGCCGTCTCATTTTTCTTCGGCTTTTCTCAATAAAAAAATTCTCATTTTTTCTCGACTATTTCATTCACATTTTTTAATAGCCATCATTCATTTTTTTTAATAAGTTGTGCAACATTTTTTCAGGCCTCCCTCTCCTTTTTACAATTTTCATTATTTTTTTTGAGCTTTGAGGTCTCTTTTTTTTCCGCTGCTCTCCGTTTTTTTTGCAAAACTGCTCGTCAATCATGTGAGTTATCACGTAAGTTCAATTCGACCTGCACCTGTAGCGAATATCCAAGTTGTGGGAACAATTACAAAATATCCCACAAATATCTCTTCCCCTCTCGTGAGGCACGCACTAGCTCTGTTAAGTGACTGGACGGTGGAGGGAATCTCGAGCATCTTTTTTTTAAGCCATAGGCGTCGGCGTCGCCTCCCCCCCCCCTTTTTAAATAAAGAGGGCCATAGGGCCCTCTTTGTCTCTTCGTCATCGCTAGGGTTCTTAGTTGGGAACCCTCTTGTTAGCGATGCCGCCATCGCTGAATGGTAGGACAGGTGAATCGGCAGGGAGGGGAGGTGTGGCTCACGGAGGAACCGCCACCACCTGGGGTCTGACCTCGCGCGGCCTGCACGAGATCTGAGAGAGGAAGGCGGCACCGATGCGTGTCGCCTAGAGCCGCACGAGCAAGATGATGCGGCGAGAAGAGGGTCGTCGCCGCTGGACGCGCCATGCGTGAAGAGGATGCGGCCTGGCGAGCGCCGCATGCGCCAGGGTTGGCTGAGAGAGCTCGGTGAAGAGGAGCACAGGGGCTCCGCTTGCGTGCATCGCCTGGGATGCGGGCGAGTTGAGGGTGCAAATCCCGTTGTCGCCACTACTGGAGTGGCTAATTGAGAGGTAGTGGCGCAAGGAGTTAGGGCAGACAATGGAGTGCTCCACGCCGCCGGGAAGTCGGAGGGGCGCCGCTTGCCACTGCTTCAGGGATCCTCCCAAATCGAAGGAGATTTCGATGGAGAGGTTTTTTTATCTAGAGTATTGAGTAGCATCGCCTGAAAAGAAGGGGTACCGCCGATCTCCATGACAGGAGCACCCCAAGGCTTGGGATCTGTTGCGAGTCTCAGGAGGGGGCCATCGCCTGGATTAGAGGGAGATCTCGCCTGGAAGTCACGCTGGAGATGATTGTCTACGCGAGATCGCATAAGAGAGGACATGCTCGAAGGGGCATTGTTGAAGAAGGAGAGGCGTGCTGCGATAATACCGCCTGAAGCTCGAGAAAAGGTGTTGTGAGGGCTTGGATCTAAAGTGTGCCGCCTCTAATTGGCTAGGGATGCAAGAATTAGGGTTTGAAACCCTAGAACCCGATCTGATCTTGAACATGAACGAATCATTTCATACTGTTCGAGTATTTGGTTATGCGCCTCTTATGTTGTAGATGGGTAAATGGATACCTCCAGGATCCATTTACCCCATCCATGTGTTTATTCCCACATCTACCCGTGGTGGGACTTGGAGGCTCCGTGGAGGCTATATAAGGAGCCCCAGACCTCCTGTGTCCATTGAGAAAAAGGAATGCAATATCTGCCCCTTTGAGGGTTTCTCCCGTAGTTTCATCCCGCTCCTTAGGGAGTAGGGTTCCACGTAAAATTCTTGTGTTCTTTATCTTTTTTTCCGATTCCGCTTCCGCTCCCTATTTTCTAACATGGTATCAGAGCGGGTTTGATTCTCGTGGAGTTTTTTTTGTTCGAGAGTCAATTATGGTGTTTAACTCTTGAAGATTAATTTGTATGAAGTTCATGTTCAGGGGTTTAGATGAAACCCAAGAAATTATTCTATGTTCATCTCGGCTGCGCTAACTCCATTCGAGTTCCAGTTCTCTAGATTTTCATATCAATGCTTCTGGCTGAGGTTTCCGTTTCCCCTTTAGATGGGTTGTGCACCCTCTGTCATGCACCTCGCAGAAGAATCAACAGCCTGAACTCAAGTTGGCATCTAAGCAAACATCCAGAATATGTTTCCTTAATGATGAAGGACCGAATGAAATTGATTCAAAGAAGAAGGATATTTGTGGGGGTAGATTCCAGATTCAATTGTTCTATGTTATTTTCCTGAAGATAGCGTGTCCTATCGTTCTAAGTCTTCTGGCAGTACTACTCAAGGCATCGCATCTCCCTCATCTCCTTCTCGCGCAATACAACCATGTGGCGACTCCGCTCCAGCAGCCCGGAGGACTCTTCAGGCGATGCCACCTTATCGTGTGTCCCTCTTCAAGAATAACAACACAGGCGAAGCCAGATCTCCAACAAGCAGGTGGCGGCATCTTGATACATGCCACCCTTCTTCATCAACGGGACCTCTCCTACATCGCGCAGGCAGCCCGCGGCGGCAGACGACACCAATCTCATTGCGCACAGGCGGCATCAGACCTCGCCTCCGCACGATGCCACGCCGCCCTTCTCCAGTAGTTTCAGGCGGTGGCGATATACCCTCTCCACGCAGATCAGAAGGCAGCGTGCCTTCTCTCCATTGCGATGGCCATGCGCCGCCGAATCACCAATCTCCATGTCGCATCTCCTCGTGGCGCCCTTGCCGCGCTTCCTCCTTCCAGGCGGTGCCCTCGTTACCAGTCATCATTCGTGTATAGTGGCGGCGCCCAAAAAAAAAGGCCCCTTTGAGGGCGTGTGGCGATGTGTGTGGGGTTCCCACGATACGGGGAACCCTAAATAGGAGAGGGTCGAATGCTCGGGGCCGAAGAAAAAAATGAGGTTGAAAGTCACGAGCCCAAGATGGGTTGTTTTGAGAAAAAATGCTGGTTAAAGCCCAAGGTGGGGACTGGTTTGTAAAAAAAGGAGAGGTATATTAAAAAAAGGAGAGATGTTAAAAAAATTAAAAAAAACAAGTGGGATAACGTTAGAAGAAAAAAAAGAGGGGAGAGTTATAAAAATAAGGAAGAGATATTTTGGGCCCAAAGGTGGGCCGAGAGTTGGATAAAAAAATGTTTAAAAAAAATGTTCGGAGATAAAAAACTCATATAAATATATATATATATATCCGTACGAAAAAAATTGAATGGAAAAGCCGAAAAAAATGTGTCAACAGCTTAAAAAAAGTGTTTCGAAAAAAATAATTGATGAATAATTTGAAAAGCCGAAAAAAATGAATGAAATCGGCTTATTGGTTTTTGTTCTCCCCAATTTCTGTCTTCTCCCAACTTGATCGACGTCCATGTTTTCCGACAAGTATGGGAGAAAGGGGGAGTATATGTAGAGTCACAGGTCTATTCAGATTCTCCATAGTGCAGATTCATCAAACCAACCGGATTGTTCGGACTCTACATCAGTTGTTCAAACTCGACGTTAGATGGTTTCCGAGTCCTCAGTTTCAGACTCGCACATGTATGCGGTCTTCTTTCAGATGAGCACATGTTTGCCATCATTTTGTGTGGTTCCCATCATTCTTCTTGTTTGTCGGCCAGAGTTTTCATGTAAGCCATAGGGACTCCAGAGTAGAGGACCATTCCCTATGCCATATGGGCAAGAGTTTTCATGTGAGTTCATAGGGACTACAGAGTAGGGTACCATTCTCTGTGCCAGATGTGAGAGTCCAAGTTCTCCGACGAGGAGACTTTTCAGACTTCATTCTCCTGCGACCGTGGACTCGGATGAGGATTGCAATTCCACGGCCTTTTCAGTTTGGCCCTTTTTCAGATGGAGCAGTTGTCCACATGTTGTGGCAGGCCAGAGTACTCCGACGAGGAGACTCATTTTCAATTGCAGTGACTCTGACAGGCGCAGTTCAGAGCACATGCTCTCCGACAAGGAGATTCAGTTGACTCACACTCCAGCTCGTTCGTCCTCCTCACATGCACAGCACGAGAAGCAACGTCCTCGACAGCAGCCGACAGTTGTCGTATTGAGTTGATATTGTCTATAGTGTCACGTATTGTAAGTTGAGTTTCTTTCTGTTTATCCAAGCCGAGCATTGCATGCATGCTCCAGGTTGAGGGGGAGTGTTGGAGTATTTGGTTGTGCGCCTCTTATATTGTAGATGGGTAAATGGATACCTCTAGGATCTATTTACCCCATCCATGTGTTTAGTCCCACATTTACCAGTGGTGGGATTTTGAGGCTCTGTGGAGGCTATATAAGGAACCCCGGACCTCCTGTACCCATTGAGAAAAAGGAATGCAATATCTACCCCTTTGAGGGCTTCTCCCGTGGTTTCATCCCGCTCCTTAGGGACTAGGGAGTAGGGTTCCACGTAAAATTCTTGTTTTCTTCAATTTCTTTATCTTTATTTCAGATTCTGATTCTGCTTCCTATTTTCTAACACATACAAATAATCTTCAATGGTCAAACTTCAAGAACGGAAATTTTAAAAACGAATCTCAAATAAAACAAAGAATAAATCTTCAGGAACAAATCCTCGAGAATCGAATCCTCTGATACCATGTTAGAAAATAGGAATGAGGAAGGGAATCAGAGAATAAAGAAATAAACATTAAGAACACGGGATTTTTTAACGTGGAACGCTACTCCCTAAGGAGCGGGATGAAACCACGGGAGAAGGCCTCAAAGGGTCATATGCTTCATTCAATTTTCTCAATGAATACAGGAGGTCTGGGGCTCCTTCTATAGCCTGCACAGAGCTTCCAAGTGCCACCACTGGTAGATGTGGCACTGGGATGTGTAAATGGATCCTGGAGTGATCCATTTTCCCATCTACAACTCAAGTAGCGCACAACCAAATACTCCAACAAGGTGCATCGGAAGAGGCACCTCAATAGCTAGGTCAGTCAGGACGGACTTGACCCACATCATTTCCGCGCTCCCTTGGGCCATAGCCCTATATTCTGATTCAGCGCTAGATCGAGCAACAATGTCAGTTTCTTACTCTTCCATGAAACCAGGGAGCTACCAACGAACATAGTGAAGCCGGAAGTGGACTTCCTGTCTTTAGGACACCCAGCATAATCAACATCTGCGCATGCAGTAACTGATAGAGACGTATCACTTCTAAAAAGAAGACATGTACCTGGAGAAGATTTTAGATACCTCAAGATCATGCAAATTGCATCTATATGAACTTGTCTGGGTTGCTCCATAAACTGGTTGACTCTGCTCACAGCAAATGATATGTCGGACTTGGTAATAGTAACTTATGGTAACTTCCCTACAAGCTCTCTGTACCGTCTCTTATCCACCTCCTCAGAGACATCATTATAGAGTCTAGCATTGGGATCCATTGGTGTAGTGCCAGATTTGCGTCATGTCATGCATGTCTCAGTCAGAAGGTCAGTAACATACTCCCTTTACGTCATAACCATACCATGTTGATTGCGTGCAAACTCAAAGCCAAGAAAGTAGCGTAGCTTGCCAAGGTCCTTGGTCACATACTATCGTCCAAGGAAATCATTAGCCGTATGAATACCATGTTCACCGCTGCCAATAACAACTATATCGTCAACATAAACCAGGACAACAACAGTACCTCTCTGAGTTTTCTTAACAACAAGAGAATTATCTGCAGTAGATCTTACAAAACCATTCTGTTCAATCAATTCTGGGATCTTCTAAAACCAAGCCCTCGAACTCTGCTTAAGGCCATATATAGCCTTGTGAAGCCGGCACACAATACTGGACTCCCCCTCAACAGCAAACGCTGGTGGTTGCTGCATGTAAACTTCCTCCTGCAGATCGCCATACAAGAATGCATTCTTGACATCTAACTGAAAAAGCGGCAAGTCACATACCACAACAACTGCAATAAGAATCCGCAACATGGAGTGACACGCAATGGGAGAAAAAGTATCCTGATAATATATCCCAGAGGTTTGGGTGAACCCATGGGCAACCAGTCTGGCCTTATATCTGTCCACAGTCCCATTAGCCCGGTGTTTTACAACGAACACCCACTTGCTGCCAACTACAGACGCACCTAGAGGAGCTTGTACAATACTCCACATACCACGAGATCGTAAAGCCGTCATCTCCTCATCCATGGCCAGACGCCATGGACTACTCTGCAATGCCTCCTGATAGGACCGTGATATCTCCACGACGGACAGTCCCACAACAAACCACTGAAAATCCTCGAACAGATGCTCCAAGGATACATAAGAAGCTAGAGGATGCATAGTACACGCCTGCCTCTGCCTCCGTAGAGCAATAGGTACATCTAGATCCTCAGTACTCGCAGAAAGTGTATCATCCAAGACATCCTGCACGGTTGCACCTCAAGCTGCATTACAAATCACCAGTGCCATTAGAAGAAACTCATATGCTCAGAACATACCTTGGGTGTGCTGGATGATGGAGGAGGCACTTGAGCACGGGGTCGACGCTGGTAAACCTGAGGAAAGAAGTAGGTTGCTGCGGAGGTAGTGGTGGCAGTGGTGGTGGTGGAGATGGTGGTGGTGACGACGGTGGTGGTGACGATGATGGTGTAGTGGCATATAGACCTCCTCTCCATCTTCTGAAGAAATGAGTTTGTCACATGTAGGAGAAAATACATAATGGACTCAAAGAAGGTGACATCAGCACTAACATAGTATTTTCGTCGAACAGGGTCAAAGCAACGGCATCCCTTTTGGGTCTTGGAATACCCAACAAACACACAATTGACAGCTCTGGGAGAGAGCTTGTCAAGACCAGGAGACATCTGATGAACAAAAGCCACAGAACCGGAAACACGAGGCGTATGAGAGAAAAGATCAGTCTCAGAAAACGTAATCAAGAATGGGATCTCCTTCCCCAAAACAGAAGAGGGCATACGATTCACCAAGTAACAAGCAGTTAGAACCGCATCCCCCCAGTACGAGTACGGCTCTGAATCAAAAGAGTCCTGGTAACATCCAAGAGATAGCGGTGTTTTGGTCCAGCCACCCCATTCTGTTGGGAAGTATACGCACAAGATGTCTGATGCACAATACCAAGGGACTTAAGGAATTGGGAAAGCTGAGTACTGCAAAATTCAAGAGCATTATCTGAACATATAAACTTGACTTTTGCAGAAAAATACTCCTTATTTCATTAATAAAAGATTGAATAACATGACCAGCATCAGACTTGTTCTTAAGAAGAAAAACCCAAGACAATCTTGAAAACTCATTAACTGCGACAAGATAAAACATGTGTCCCTGATGATCCGGAGCACAACTTGGACCCCAAATATCAAAATGGATCAATTCAAACAGACTTTGACTACTCTGACCCTGATGACTCTGATAAGTTGACCGATGATGCTTCCCAAGCTGGCAGGCCTTGCACTGAAAGGTAGAGCGAGGAGAAATCTGCGAAAGAACGTGACACAGCTTTTGCAAAGGAAGATGACCAAATCGAAGATGCCATAAATAAGGAGAAACAGACCCAGTGCGAAGAGAAGAGACACCAGCATACGGAGATTGCACCAATCTGTAGAGACCCCTTTGGTCACGGCCAGAACCAATCACTGTACCAGTGAGAATGTCCAGAAACACAAGAGCAGATGGATCAACAATGTAAATCCTTGGTGATTTGACTAATTGATAAAAATTCATATAAAATTCAGAAGCGTAAAGAACATTCCGAAGTCACATTGCAGAAGTCAACAGCACCTCCCCCTGACAAGTAATGGGAGAGTATGCTCCATCTGCTATCACAACAGATCGTCCAGGCTGAGTTGAAAGGAATTCTCTAAACTGACCTCTGTCACCACAGAGATGATGAGAAGCTCCTGAATCCATGATCCATTCTTATAAATATGCCTTGTAACAACTAGTAAAGGATATGTTGTACCTGATGTGGATGTTGAGGCAGCTACCTCTGAGAATCCTGAATGAGAGCAGGTTGACCCAGGATTAGGCATGATCTCTCGGAGTCGCGACACAAGTTCGTCAAATCTCTGATCAACAACCGGTGACGGGTTCCCAACCTATTGGGTTTATTCTGCAACCCGAGCTAAAGCAGGAAATCCATGCTTATAATAGCAGGTTTCCTCAGAATGGTCTGGCTTGTGGCAGTAGGTGCACGGCTGACGGGTTCGACTACCCCCTCCTCTGCCACGACTAGGGCCCTCCTACCACGATATGGTGTAGGACTTCCCCACCACGAGGTGCAACCATAGTTGAAGATGTCTGAGACTACAAGGTACCATCGGAGGATATAGATAGCATGCTCAATCTACGATATGCCTCCTCCATTGGAGGTATAGTAGCATCAGTAAGAATTTGTGCTCGAGCAGCGTCGTACTCAGGATCAAGAGCTGCTAGAAAGACCCCAGTCATCACCGACTCTCCGTAAGCCTTGAGCTGCTCTGGGGTACAGTCAAAGAAATGTAACCATGTAACTTCTCAAACATACCCCTCAAAGATGTGTAAAGGATATGAAGGGGGGACCATTCTGCTTCGATGTGAAGATATCGTGCTGGAGCTGTGGTATCTTTGACTCATTCTTCGGCGGAGAGTAACGGCGAGAATGTCTCATATAGACTTTGAAGTAGGTTGACTCAGAATATCATTGGCTATCTCCGGTGACACAGTCCCAGATAGCCACACACGTGCATATGCATCATCTGCCTCCATGAGGCATTTATCACAGTCTTGTCACTTGGCTCCTCCACTGTGAGGATGTGCTTCTTGCCATTGCATTGCATCAAGTTCGTGAACTGCATAGCCCACATTTCATAGTTTGTTTCATCCATCTTGACGATGGGTGCGGAACCTTTGAGGGCATCCGGGGATGGAACGTCAGATTTGTTGTCGGACATGATGACAACTATTTACAAGACTAGGAGATCAACAAGAAAGACTTGCACCTACACTGACATACGAGAAGATGATTATGGGTGTAGACTCATACTACAACCTCATCCATTCTTTGAAGGCTCCTTTGGGTAACTAGAGTGATTTAGATAATCACGTCAAACACTAATCGCCCAAGAACTCTGTAGAACCACCCACAACCCTCAAGGGCAGCGGTGGCACAAAGAGTGGCACGACGCAAGCCGTGTGGTAGGAAGCAGGCCGCGGCACCCACAATGGAGACACGTGAGCAAGGTGCACCGAGGAGCGGTGGCCGCACAGCGCAACAAGAAGCGGCGGGCGCGCGAAGGTGCGCCGAACTACAGGGCGTGCGGCGAGGGGCGGCAGGCACACGGAAGTGCACGGACGACCGTGCGGCGTGGCGGGTTACGTAGGTGTGCTTTCGCGTCTAGGGTTTTGGAAGGTGGGTCTCTAGAGCACAAGCTCCGGTCTAGGATCGTCGCTCTGATACCATGTGGAAAGTCGTGAAATGAAAAGTTGTATTGCTTGTAGCCCTAGAGCTCTCTTATATAGGAGAAAAACTCGAGGGAGAAGTTAAATAAAGAAGATTGGAGAAATAGAAAATTATAAATAAAGACAAAAGGATATAATTATCTCAACAATAATCAACTGCTATCATGAAGTATGGACATGTTACATAAAGAAGACTAGAGAAATAGAAAAATATAAATAAAGACAAAGAGATATAATTATCTCAACAATAATCAATTGCTATCATGAAGTATGGACATGTTACAGTAACGATGATACCAAGGTGCAGAGCAGGGAGCCTCTAGAAAGTTGGAAACTGAGAAAGGAACTATAGTGCAGTCAGCCTCCCCATACTCTGTGATCACCCCCAGTCCATTTGAAGCTACAACATATATAGAAAATATTTCCAAGCATCCCTAGGGAAAATTCCCACTAAGATCTTATATCGACACCAATCCTTCCACCTGACATGCTTTCACCTGAGGCTAGATACCAGATTTTTTGCCTACATTAAAACCACATTTTTCTCTAAAAAAGTATGAATGCCTTCCAAATTCCCAAAAACTATATTGTTTCTATAAAATTCCAAAAGGCTATTGACCTTATTCAAAACTAATTCATATTAGAATGACAGTAGTGTAATATTTTTGAAATGGATAGACACACCTTACGACTTTTATGCAATCCTTTCATGTATTCACATGTGAGGAAGGGTTACTCCCATCAGTGTCAACTGTAGTTTTCCATTTTGGCCAATACGTCCAAACTAAGTAATGTCAATCCCCACGTTGAATTTCCAAGATTAACATCAAAGGAAAATGTTTTGACTCTTACAAAATAAATTAACCAGTGTTCATAGAAACGCTGACCAAATCGTAGTCTGACAATTAAATATTGTACCATGTTGACATCATGACATGAATATCACCTCAACCAACACGCATAACAACGAACTTCTTTGCATGGTTCAACAAATGCTGCCTCAGGGCATACGACCTTGAGGTGAAGCGCATCTCCCACGCCTCGACGAGAAGAAATCAGGCAACTCCAGTGAAGTTTGTGTCTCAGCTAGGTGAGGTGTTGCCATGTAGGCCTCGTATGTCTGCTTTTTAAGGAAAACCCACCCCAGACTCAAGAAATCTTCCCTCATTGGCCAGATCTCAGTCAGTTCTTGCCTCTTTGTACTGCCACCCCTTCTACACCACCCACCTTTACGCATCACACTCTCTCCAACAACTCCACCATCTATCTGCTAGCTCCTTTACCAGGATGTACCTCTCTACAGTCTCTCATACATTACAATTTTTTTAATATAGAGCATGTTAATAATGTAGTTTAGGCATTTAAGTGTAATATGTTCTTCTGAGGTTTTCTTGTTTATGATATTCACATGCAACATGTGTTATTAATTGTTATACATGAGACTAAAAATATGATTATTACTTCTGAAGAAGTAATGTGCATTGCCTCAGCCACAGAGAAGCCTCCTCAAGCCACCTTAAATTCACCCCTTGCTCGTATCCCAAATGGCAAGTCAATTACAAAAGTACAAAATGTGACTAAACTAATTTCAATCAACTGTAATCTTGAGATATTGCATGAAATGGTTTCTTTCATGCACTGCAGGACAGCCTACCACTTCATCAAGTTTTCTTTATTCCATACCTGCAGAGGGGCTGCCACCACTTTTCACATCTCCAATTGACTCAGGTATCGAAGATTCTTTTTGAGAAGGAAGATCATTATAAGGTGCAAACTGAAAGGAATCCTGTAAATAACATGCAACAAAAACAAGAATTAGAGCTTTGAAGCAAAATATAGGACTTGTACGGCACGACAAAAAAAGTGAACACAGGCAACCTCGTGAATAGGGACACCCGGTTCCTTCAGGCCTCCAGAGAATTTTGCATCATTTTGATCATCACAAACTAAATCTGAATTGGTTATACGTGACACCACGGCTTTTTTCTTGTGAGACTCAGTAACACTGGTAGTGTCAGATGACTGCTCCACATCTTTGAATTCAGCAGAGATATCTTGCATATCGAAGCTTGGCAAATTCTCAGTTGCTATATCTGCAGGATAAAATAATACAGACGTCGAGAAAATGCTTCAGAAACTGCCATCATAATTATACACCAGATTCATGGTGTGGCAATCTAGCATTATCTAATAAAGAACCATGATACCTGATTTGGTTTCACTGATTAATTTTTCAAGAACTGATGGCGTTGAGGCATCACAAACTTGAGGCAACAGGTCAATGGATTTCATACCTGTAGCAGAGCCATTGTAATCAGGATCTTCAACCCCAGGACCAACAATTGGTCTTGCACCCTCCGCATACGAACTACCCAAAGGAACTTTGTCATCATCTGCTGAACATGAATGATACACTTCCACCGGGTCCGCATTATCAGGTGACAACAAAGCAGCACCAATATATGGTCTTGCACCCTCCTCGTGAGGAATACCTGAAGGGCCTTTGTTACCGTCTATTGAACCTTCCATTGGGTCTACATTACCATATGACAATAAAGATGCACCTGGACTAATACTGGGATCTGGAGAGTTGGCGCTTACCTTAACTTCTTTCTCATGATCATTCACACCTGTATCTGAAAACCCTATATAATTTTCAAGTTTGTCATCACCATGCTTATTCATAATATTTGATAGATGTTCCTGTGATTCCAGTTCAGGAGATCTCTCGGTCCCAGTAGTCTGCATTTCCTCAACTCTCTCGGCTTCATTAGGAATTTTCAATGGCAATTCAGAACATTCTTGTTTGTAGTCACTTCTGCCATCATAATTTCCTAAGTCATTTTCACCTTTTAAAGTAATCAATGCCACTTGATCTCCTTCCCCGCCAAAGTTTTGGGGTGACTCATATGATTTATCAAGCAAACTTACAACAGTGGAGGATTCCATTTCCTTAGGAGAAAAAGTAGCCGGTGAACAATCTTTACTCCTCTCAACAGGATCACATTCTAATTCCCTCAACTCGTTACTTTTGTTTGTAAATTTTACTCCATCAATAATAACCTCCAACAATCCATCAGCCTGATTACAATGGACTGTTTCTTCACTGCCGTTAGTCATCTGGGATGAAACATCTTGAGTCCCCAGAATAGGACTTTTTTCAATGATACAGCTGCCCAAAATTGAGTGCAGCTCAGTGTCAGGCTTAACAATTTCAGTATTTAGCAATAATCGATGCTCCTCTATCTGAGAAGCCAATGCATCACTGCCATTCTTTGAGAACTTCACATCATCAATAATAACCTCTAATAATCCATCAGCCCCCCCGGAATGGACTGGTTCTTTACACACAGTCATCAAGTCTGAAGAATTTACATGCACCACTGAACTGGAAGGAACTCCTGAAGAGCTGGAATGGCTCCCAAGCAAGCTCCCATCAGGATGGCAATGACCAATACATTTACCTGATGGCAGCAATTGATGCTCCTGTATCTGGGATTTTAATATTTCTGTTGGTTCAAATTGCAAATCCTCACTAGATAATTTGGTATCATTGTTGGATCTTTGACTGCTGGGAACTATAGAGACTGCCCTATCCATTGGGTCTATATTTAAGGGATCATCAAAATCAATCTGCACATTACTCAAGTGCATCATATGAGAATCTTTTCCTTCTGCACTATGTTCAAGATTATAAGATGCTGAACTGTGTAAATATGAGTTGTTCAATGAACAGTCTTCAGTAACTTCTTCGTGGGATTCACCATGAATGTAGGGTGACAAATTAGATGATTCACCTTCAAGAATTTTAACTGAGCCTTCATTTGTCAAAGATTTTTCCAAGTCTTTGGGATCTTTCCAATCAAATTTTCCATCACCTGGCAACTGGTGTCCAATATTAACATGAGAGGATGGAATCAAATTGTCTCTAATTATCCCAGGTGAGCTATAATTCTTTGCTGGTGGTGATTCAGCTTTAATAACATCCACCAGGCATGAATCGTCGTTTGGTAGATCGGAACTTGTGTCATTGTTTGCATTGTTTACCACTTCATCACTAACAGAGCCAGTAGTAGCCTTATTCTTCAACATATCATCTTCTCCGACAGATTTCAGCAGCATCTCAACAGACTCAGTCGATGTAGCTTCTGACCAGATGTTGTTCTGCCTTGAAATTGTGCATGATTCAGCAGCACCAGAACTAAATTCTATACCACGACTTCCAGAAGGGAAGTCCTGAATCCAGTTACTCCCCTCCTGATCTCTAATTCCAAGTATATCTTCAGGTTCGTCTATACCGTCAAACCTTAAATGCACCTGAAGATGCTCATCCAAATCAAACTTAGGCAAAGAAAATGGCCGCAAAATGTTGTTATCCTCTCCTCCTAGCTGAAAATGCTGATTTTGGTAGTCACTGTCATTATAATCCATGGGTATATCCCTGTAAAGATGAGAAAAAGTACAATATATGAAAAGGCTACACAATAACAATCCAAACAACACGATGGAAAATTCAGATAAATTGACGAAGCAGCTCCCTATCAAAATATGAAACTAAAAGTGAGAAGGTCTTAGATAACAGTATACATAATGCAACTGAGAAAGAGCTTCTATAAAGTTAGAAAATTGTGATGCAATAACTTTTTTACCGAAAGGTGAGATTTAAATGTAAAGCACTTAAATTTACCATAACATCATCAAGCACTCCAATTTACAGCATATTGAATTGGTGGTATGACATCAACAAAGAATATGGCGAGCATTAAATCGATGATGATTGGGGATGCAAGTCTAAAAGGCCATTTAAACGGTCGTTTAGACGTATGTGGTGCTCGACTGCATCGACTAATCAAAATCAGGTTCATAGACGGGTGGGGCGCATAAACGACCTTTTAAACGGCCTTAAACGGCCTTTTAAGAACATGGATCCACTTTCTTCAAAGGATCACCATTATCCATGACTTTTGGGATTCATGCTATGAATTGTAATTGTTTATGTTGTCTATTTTGACATTTGACTATATTCTAGTTGTTTAAGTTATCTATTTTGACATTTGGATGAAAAATTCATTGAATTTTTCATTATTTGATCTATATTGTGAATCTATGATTATATTTTTTTATTTCAAGGTTGCAAAAATCGGTAGTCGGTACTCGGTCGGTTGTGTCACTGACTAAGGATTAATCGACAGTCGGGCGAATCATCGGATTTAGTCGGACTTTAATCGGCTTTGAATTTTATTATTATTTTAAATATATAGCTCATTTTTATACACATATTTACATTGATTTTGTACATTTTTATACTACCATAATAAAATAAAAGAAGTAATTGAATTGAAATAAAATATTAAGCATATTATAATAAGTTTGCTTATAAAAAAAGCAAAACAATAAAAAAATATGGTATTCCAAGCAAAAATTGATCGATTAGTGTACCTAATCGGAATTAGTCGGTATTCGGTCGGCCACCCCACTGACTAGACTAGTCGGACCTACTAGTCGAGCCAGTCGGGCGACTTTTACAACATTGTTTTATTTATTTATGTTTTCTTAATTATATATATGTAATAATTTTTTATTAATTAAAAATGTAAAACCACAAAACCCGCTTAGTTTCCGTTTAAACTCCCGCATACCGTCTAAACAATAATCAGTGATCCTACCGACTGAATACAGGTTACCGTTTTTTGCAACCTTGATAATGATAATATAATGGGACTAGTGCTGAATCTTTTTCGGTAAAATGCATGTCTATCAAGTGATGATGAGCAGTTCTGCCATCTGTTTCATGTGCAGGGGGGTCTTGTATACTGAGCATGGGATTTCCAGCACTCTATCCAGTATATATTGGGTCACAGCGCTCGTCGTCAAGGAGTCCCATGCTCGAAGCGAGTGGTGATAATCGTGGCTGGTTCGCGCGGTGAGTGGAGGTCAGAAGGCAGCATCTTGGTTGAGGTGTCAACTTGTCAGGCAGAAGGGAGCCTAGGTCATCGGCGAGATCATAGCCAATAAAAAACCACTGATCAAGGTTAAACAGGAATGATAGAAGGGAAGATAAGATAGCATCGGCTCATGGAGTACTAAGATAGCATGGGATCGTGGACCTAGCCATTCAGATGACGTGTCAGAGACAATTAATTGAGATGATACTATCAGAATCACGGTCCTCACTACGCAAGTAACCAAGAACTACGGATAGTTGTTAACTCCATCATTTTTTGGTGGAAAAAATTTCCCCAGATTTGTCCACCAATGTCCTGATCAAGTTAAAGAATCTCGCTTAGACAAAACTACACTATCCCCTCAAACGTCAATCCACGAGATTGTTTTTCCGAACTCCACATTTGCACCCGGATCAAGACACTCTTTTGGACATATAGTTCCAAAACCAGCAGCCACACCATCGTATAGTTAAAGAATCCAAGAATGCCACTCGTCCACGGTGATGATTCTTGATTAAATATGCGCAGCCCAATTTCAGATGCATCTCCTCATTCCTATACTGAAAAAAAAACAAAATAATAAGCTTGCACACGACCGGCTTACCAGCATTAGAAGTGCGGTCAGATCCCCACCTCATGCAACCGCGAATTACCAAGAACAAAAACCTAAACCCCAGCAAAACCGCATCGAAACAGGCAAAGGCGCGGCCTTTTCCACTCGAGCACGACGTAGAAGTGACAAGGTGTAGAAAGGAAACCCTAATTTCGCCAATCGAGTGATTTGAGGAGTAGAAGAAAAAGGCGGGTTACCAACCAGAGATTGAATGCCTAGTTCGCTGCTGGCACCCTCCATCCGTGGACGAGATCTTGGCCGTCGGACGCGTATCCCACGGTGGATTGCAGGCTCATTTCCCCAGGGACTCGGTTCGCATCCCCACCGCTGCAGCCCTCGAAACCCTAATCCCGGTCGTCATCGAGTGACCTCCTCCGGTTCTCCCCCAATTCCACACCGCAGCATCAGGTGGCGGCGCTCCTCGCGCGAGTTCGAGAGGTGGTCTCTATCTCTCCTCTCCTCCCTCTCTCCCTCACTAACTTCTATTCTCTCTCTGGCGCTCAGTGGCTCGCACGCGCATCGAGAAGGGGGTGGAGAGGAAGTGTGTGATAGAAAATATAAAAAGAGGAGACGGGAAGGGGTAGCAGTTCAACTGGGTTAGTAGATTAGGTTTTTGTGGAATGGGTCCCCGAGTAAGAGGAAATCTCTGGATGGCCCCCCGGGAATAGGTAGAGGTGGGTTTTTGCGGGATGGGGCCCCTACTTGTTGGTTATGGCCGACAAGCCCCTGGAGGGTGCGATCGCATGCTTTGGGAAAAGACAGTTGTTTCAGTTTGTATTTTATTTTTTATGGCAAAGACGATGGTAATTTTTAGGAATGCCTCCAGCGCATAGAAGGACATATCGATATCGGTATCGGTATCGGTATCGGTACCATGTCGACGCCATATCACTGATACCGGACCGAATCTCGCCTTTTTTGCCTGTCGACACCCGATATCGAACATATCGGCGATATATCGGTGACCTGTCGATACCGATATATCGCCGATATATCGGGATGCGGCCTTCCATGCCAGCGTACATAGCACAATCTTAGGGTAATTTACAAATGGGATATTTACATCCATAACCCTGAGTAATTTCATAATTACTCCAGAAACCCTCGATAAATACGAATTACACACGGGACCCTGAATAATGGCTCCGTTTTTCATCCGTAACCTTCTGTTAGTTTAGTGAATTAACCCAACCATATAAGTAAGTTAATCTAACCCATCTACAATCTAAGGGCTAGGAAAAGGGTTAGGATAACCACAAAAGGAAAAAAAATCAGGTGGAGGTGGATTGCATATGCGATGGAGCTGGCGACACGGCGGGGGGAGGGGACGAGCTCGCGAGCTGGGGGCGGCGAGGGGAGGGGTGTTGGGTGAGCTCGCGAGCTGGGAGGCCGGCGAGGGGCGGGGTGTTGGGCGAGCTCACAAGCTGGGATCGTGGATGGAGCTCGCCGGCGAGGGGGAGGGGGTGCTGGGAGCGTGGATGGAGCTCGCCAACGGTTGGGGGGTCTTGCAGGGGCAGCACGAGAGGGGAGGAGGCATGGGGCGATGTGGGAGGGCGGAGGGGGCGGGCAAGTGCTGGACCCCTGGTCGGGGGGGGGGGGGGTGCAGGAACGAAGGGCGGGAGGCGGGCAGGTGCTGGAACGAGGGCGGCGCGGGAGGGAGGGGAGGTGCTGGACCCGACGAAGGACGAGGGGCGGGCGGGTGCTGGACTCCTGGTAGGGGGGCAGGGACGAGGGCGGCGCGGGAGGGGAGGAGGCGTGGGGCGGCACGAGGAGTGGGGGGTCGGAGGGAGACGCGGGAGGGGAAGAGGCGCGGGGCGGGGGGTGTGGAGGACAAGTGCTGAAGCTTGTCGGGGGAGGGGGTGTCGGGACGGAGGGCGGCGCGGGAGGGGAGGAGCCGGGGTGTGGCGGGGAGGGGGTGGGGGGCTTCCAGGAGGAAGTCGGGGCCGGCAGGAGCTAGGCAGCGGTGGGGCTCGACGTCGGGTGCGGGGCGGGCGGGCAGGGCCGGGGAGAAGGGGGCGGGGGGTTCGAAGGGGATGGGGCTCTTCGGCAGTGGGGCTCGACGTCGACGCAGACGGGTGCAGCTCGCTCCTCGGCGGTGGTGCTTCAGGGCTTGGGTGCAGCTGGCCATCATGGGACGGAGGGGCAACTTGCCGGAGACGAGTAGGAGGGCATGAGCTTTGCAGGGGGAAGAGAGACATCATTTTTGTTTGATCTATAAATGGCATCATGCTATAAATATTATATCTTTTGAAGGGTAAAATGGTCAATGTATAACCTTCTCTGCCAGAGTTAACGGAGAATTAAGACGGATCTTGACACAGAGTTATGTCATGTAAAGGTTAAGCATTATTCAGGGTTATTATGAAGTTACTCAGAGTTATAGATGTAAATATCCCTTTACAAATCGGGTCTTCATCTATGAATTCAATTTCAATATATCTCTTCATCTTTCCATCGTAACAAAGAAGTTGGCTTCATTTTTCAAACGGTAGAAGCTATCATTGGAAGATATTAAGTGTTTGGACTAAATTACCCTCTAGTTAATTCCAATCCCCTCCTCAAACCTGAAACCTCCAACTCCAGTCGAACCTCCCCCCATTTGAAACCCTCGACCCGACCTGTCGCAGTTGCACAAGCGCCCCTCCCCCCATGCGACGACGCATGAGCCCCTTCTTCCTCTGCAACAACTACATGATCCCCCAACCCCTCATGTTGCGAACGTGTGAGCTCCCTCCTGCTCACAGCAGTCTCGGGAACCCATCCCCTCTTTTTGGTGTCGTACGAACTGAGGGTGAGGAATCGTTCCAACCGAGGTGGTGATTTGGTTGAGGGGTTGTGGTGGTGGTGGAGGAGAGATGATGCTGGCTCGATGGTGTGTTTTTGCATGTGGAGAGAATATGTAACAGGGGATGTACATGGATAACTCCCAACAAAACTGAAGTTGGAGAAGCGTTATGTCGTTGCTTAGTTGAGGAGCACGGCTCCTCAAGTCGATTGTCCAAGGATATCCGGAGTGGGAGTCCATGTAATATCGTAGGAGAAGGCTAGAGCGAGGTTTGTGTCATTGACGTAGAAGGACAAAGGGAGGTCTAGTGGTATGTGCTAATGGGAGAGGGGAATGGAGTTATCGATCGTGCAATTGGCGACGTACAAGAAGTGGGGGTCAAGGCGTCCACGTAGGAGAAAAGTTCCAGATGGGAGCGTAGTTAGGGGTGATGGTCGAATCGAATATCTTCAAATCCATCATAATTCTGATTCAATTTAGTGATTGGGATTTTTACCCGGCAGACCCTGAAATCTTTTGCAATTACCGCTACGACCTTTGAAACATCGTAATTCCTCCCTCGACCCTGTAAACTTGCTAACCCTTACCATGCAGACCCTGCGGTCAAGGGCCGTTAATTGACCCGTTAAAAGTAACCAGATTCTGTTATATTCATTTATATTATACCCATTTTATTTATTAAATTTACGTGGAGTGCCACTCCGTCATGGAACCCCCCCGTGGTCGCTCTACCCCCCTCTCCGGCGATGCTGCTCCCCCACCCCGCCCCCCCGACCTGCCCAGGCCTCCTCCCCCCCTCCTCGGCCCCCTTCTCCTCCCCCTCATCCACCCTCCGAATGGACCATTTCTCGGCTGCGGCATCGGGGGCTGTCTCGGCTGCGACGTATTCGAAAACTACCGTAAAAAAAAGTGAGTTCGTTCTTGGACATGGGAAGAACAATTCTTGGTGATCACTCCAGGTGGGAATGGCATCTCAAATCCAAAGTAATTCAGATATTGCCCGTTTGATAGAAATTATTATTACTTGACGGTAATAACAGAGGGATCGGCAAAACCTCCATTTGCCGTCTTCTTCTTCCTGTACAAACCCATTTCCAGAATCTCCATATCAACCAACAGGTACTCCTTATAATACATCTCACAAAAAATTTACACACAGATCACCCGAAAAAATACGAGAGACGACGATGTTGACCGGTCCTTTACTTCGTCAACGCTCCTCCACCCCCTTGTCATGGCGTCAAGATGTTCAGCAGCAACACTCTGCTCCTCACGAGCTCCCTGAACACCTTCTCGCTCTCCGCCTCCGCCTCCTTCACGCGCTCCTCCACGCTCCTCAGCGCCTCCATGCTCCTCTCCCACTCCCCCTCCTCCACCTTCTCCTTCCCCTGCTTCATCCTCCTCCTCAGCGCCGACCACGCCGACGCGGAGGATCCACAAATCTTTTCAACGGAGAACGCCACTAGATCAGCGAACACTGTCGCAGATGCCGTCAAGATCGCATCTTGGGCATCACTGACGAGACCCACAATCTCCGTCCCCTGTTCTCGCTTGGCCTTGGAGGTCATGAGCGAGGCGAGCCTGGAGATTTCCTTCTCGAGCTTCCTGCGGTCTCTGGCGACGAGGGAGAGCGCGCGGATGTCGCGACGACGGACGGCGGCTTGGGAGTGGGCGAGGAGCTGGAGGAGGGAGAGGAGGGAGTGGCGGAGGGAATCGTAGGCGTCAGCGAGGAGGAGGGAGCGGTGGAGGAGGGAGGGGAGGGAGGGGGAGGAGCGGAGGAGGTGGTGGACGTGGGGGAGGAGGAGGACTTGGGAGAGGGAGGAGAGGAGGTGGTGGACGTGGGAGAGGGAGACGGGGGCGGGGGAGCGGAGGGAGAGGGAGAGGTGGGTGAGGGCGGGGTGGATCGCAGGTGGTGGTGGTGGGTTTGAGGCAGAGACCTTGGGGCAAGTGGGCAGCTGAGATACGCGCCCCACGACCTGCCCTCCGCCCAGGCCTCCGCCCCGCCCAAGCCTCCTCCCCTTCTCCCCTCCACCTCCCTGCCCGGGCCTCCTCTCCACCGTTGGATGTCCATTGGTTAGATTAACTCAAGACTAACTCAAGCAGTTGACTCAAATAAAGTTAAAATTAACGGCAGGGTCTGTGAGGTAAGGCGGAGTAAGTTTACAGGGTCGAGGGAGGAATTACGATGTTTCAAAGGTCGTAGCGGTAATTGCAAAAGATTTCAGGGTCTGCCGGGTAAAAATCCCTTCAATTTATTATAGAAGTTTCGAATCCGAACTCTGATCGAATTTTAAATGAATTTGCTTTTTTATTGTATAATTCTGATTTTTTATATAGATTACTATGATAAGTTGAAAAAAAAAACTATATAATCAAGGAAAGCATCAAATCGATAATATACAGTAGATAAAAGTACCTAACTTTTACAATTATATATATTTTCTATAATCTAAATATACTCTTTTTGTGCGATAAAGAAGTATATGTGTATAATATAATATAAGTATATATGCCTCTCAAAGAGATAGAATATCATTGACGAAAAAGTCTGGAAATATTATGATTACAATTGCATGCTATAGCAAGATAAGATAAAACTCATATAGAAAGTTAATACAAATTAATTTTAAATAAAGTGAATAACAAAAATAACATAGCAAGATAAAATCTCTTCATTAAGCGTAAGGATATTCAGTGTAGAAAATATAATGTCGGAAAAATGAAATATACTGAATTTTTGATGTACAAATAAACATCTTACATAATGGTGGGAAGAGCTTTTAGATTACTCATGTGATGATAAATATCATCTTGACATTGATAGGCATTATGGATTATCATATAGAGAAAAAAAATAGAAGGTAGAGGAGTGATATGTAGACAAACTTCGAATTATGACAAATATTAAGGAGGAAGTCGAAGTAACAAAACCATTGTTTTCACATGGTAAGAGAAAGAGCGCCTCAATCTATCATGGGTTTTTGGGATCTTTGGTAGATAATGAAAAAGGAATGGAAAAGGTAGGGTAAGGAATGTGTAAAGCCTTGACTTGGCATCTCTCGGATCCTATATCATAAGATCCAGCTCGTCAAGAAGAAACCAACGGGATTTGTTTCGTGTGAATCGGACTTCGTTTCGATTTGTTACGATTTTCGGAAGAAAGATAAGGAGGATTAAGACGTTATTAACCCGCAATGACTGCCATTAAGACTAATTAAGCATGATTAAAGAAATTAATGACGGATTAAAAATCGCTAACGACCATTGACGAACACTAATCAATAGTTAGCAAGAGATAAGCGTAAGCCATGAAAGTTAATCGCGATTAGTGAAAGTTAATCACGATTAGCGTTAATCAAGCGTCATTAGAGAATCTAAAATCCTCTGAAATATTCTAACTTAAGACCTAAGTTTGGGATAAGTTTTGGTCAAAATCACGGGCCAAAACCATGGGTCGTTAACCACGGTTAAGGTCTAAAATATAGTTTTCTAACCATGGTTAGCGGTTTTCTGAAGCCTATAAATACCCCCACCCATTCATTCTCTATAATTTCCACTACCACCACCACCCTGAGGGCTAAGGTCGAGAGGTCGGGAGAAGGAGTGGGAGGTGGGGAAGGAGCGCTAGCGAAGCACTGACGGGAGAACGAGGTGGAGGAAGGTATGGTCCTCTCTTAGTTTGCTTCATAAGTTAGGTTTTTGATTCATCTTCTTTTCTTACAAGCTTTGTTTTCGATTCATCTTTCTTTCTGATTTGTTGGAGTATTTGGTAGTGCGCCTATTGAGTTGTAGATGGGTAAATGGATACCTCCAAGATCCATTTACCCCATCCCAGTGTTTAGTCCCACATCGTCCAGTGGTGGGACTTGAAGGCCCTGTGGAGGCTATATAAGGAGCCCCATGCCTCCTGTAACAGATGTGAGAAAGTCAATAGACAAACACGCCCCGTGGAGGGCTTCTCCTGTGGTTTCATTCCGCTCCTCACGGAGTAGGGTTCCACGTAAAATTCCGTTGTTCCATATTTTTATCTTTTCCATGTTTATGCTTCCGCTTCCGATTTTCTAACATGGTATCAGAGCGGGTCGATTCTCGAGGATTTGTTCTTGAGAGTTTTTTTAGAATCGATTTTGATGGTTTTTGAAGATCTTTTCAAGATCTGTATTTGTTCAAGATTCATTTGTAATGATTGTAAAGATTTATATTTGAAGATCAGTTTTTTGTTCAAGTTGATTCTAGGGTTTCATGAAACCCTAGATCATCGTGGGGCCGATCTCCACTCTCAAGGCCGCGTATTCAGCCGTCTCTTCGTCGCATCAGATTTTCAAGGCGGCGACACCAGATTTTCAAGGCAGTAAACCCTAGCCGTCTCTTCGTCGCATCATGTCCAGACGGCAGAGCCTAACCGCGATGCGCATCGTGCGTACTCCAGGCGGCGCAAGCCTTCTCCTCTGGCGATTTCACGTTACTGCGCGAAGCACCTCGCGCAACCCCTCGCGTGCGTCATCTGCTGTGGCGTGCCATCAAGGCGCGCAGTCCTGTGCGTGCTATTCCCACCATCGCGTGCCTCAGCAAGGGCAACGCAACCCTATCGACCTCCAGGCGCACACCCGCGCTTCCCCTCCAGTCACAGGCGCAGGCGGCATCTCCAGTTCGCATCGTGTCGCCCCTCTTCAGATATGCGCAACCCGATCAGCGGCGACGCAGCCCAAGTCGCCTCAGAGTTCCCCCTCCCGCCGCCCCATCGTCTTCTCCAGCCGCACCAACTCGCTGCTGATCGGCGCATCTCCGCCAGACACTCTCACGCGATCTGGATCCCATCGCCAGGCTGATGAATCTCCATTTCATCACCTTTATTCTATCATTTTGGCCTTAAAAACCCCATCAAATGCATGAAAATAGCATCAATTTGTCTATAATAGCATTCATTATTTATTGTATTAAGTATACAGAAAATAAGGTTTTTAATGCCAAAATTATAGAATAAAGAGAAGAAAAGAATAAAGAATAAAATATTGCAAATATTTTATGACCCGAACCCCGAGACCAAGTCCAGAATGGAATTGGTCGACAAGGAATAAAGTAGGAGGAGATAAGGGCCAACGGTATAATAAATACCTCATTTATTTATTCATCCATTTATGCATTTTGACACCTATTTTGTATATAATTATTTATTCATCAAATATAGAAACTTCGTACATGAAAGTTGTAGATAATAATGTAAATAAAATTACAAAATTGAGTTTGTATAAAAATAAGACTCAATGTACATTTTATACACAAAATAAAAAGCAAAAATCTCAACTTCACAGACCCATATCTTGCAAATAAAAACTCCAAATCACCCAAACTCACCTTTAATTGTATATAACATTCCAAGAACTATTTTATAAAATTGGTTTCATAATTTTTGGAGTCCATCTGTGGAAGTTAGGTTTTTGGCCCACCTTGTATATAGGACTGATTAAAATATTCATTTTATTCAATAATCATTATTTTTATAAATTCATATTTTTAGAATTTTGTCAATAATGTATATAATACATATACATATTGAAATTAAAAGAAAACCAAAAAGAATCTATAAAATAAAATAAGTCTACAAGATACATAGACAAACACCTATGTGAAGTATGTACATAAATAAAAAGGGGAAAACATTCTTTAATTATTTTATTCTTTCATATTTTTATAATAATGTACATATTAAATATAATTCATTAAAAATACAAATCCAAAATAAAAACCAAGAAAATACATTAAATAAATAAAGTATATACATTATATAGGTAAAATACCTATAAGTATACCTACTTATATATGCACCTATTTATTTAAATATGTAAATAAACTCATAAAAATTAAACAAAAATATATCTACACTCACAAAAATAAGTTATATATTTATAAAATAAGAAAATAAAATAATAGAATAAAAATAAACAAAATAAAAATAAATATATATAAATATACTTATAAATACATTATTAAAATAAACTCATAATAAAATACATTAAAAAAATAAATAAAAATTATAAATAAATACTACATTAATTAATAAACATTTTTTATTTTATAAGCAAAATTTAATTAATTCATTTATTATGTCTAATAATTGAGTCAAATTCGGGCTGACATGGACCAATCACAGCCCTGCCAATGTTGACCTCGGTCAACTCAGCCATCAGCCTCACCAGCCCGTCAAATCTGTCAGACATGGCGTTTTCTCCAAATTTTCCCGATAAACCCGTCGCTCCAATGACATCAGTCCCTTCACGAAAATTACTCCCAAAACAACCCTTATACACGCCCATAGCTTGTTTCCCCTGTATATAGCTTGGATTCCTTATTTTTTGCCGGTCAATAAGGGCTCCCATTATGTTCAAAAATAAATCAGCCTCCAGCCTGTCAGATCTGTCAAACCCCCCATCTTCTCCCATTTTTCCCGGGTACCCCGTCCATCGATCGCCTTTGCTTCCTTCACAAGAAATGCTCCTGGTACATTGTACATACACGCCCCCATGTTAGATCTAATGTATATATCACCGATTCCTTATTATTTGCCGGTCAATAAGGGCACATACACATGTTTATAAATAAACCATCTTCCTCCTCCAAAATTTTTTGGCAATTTCCCTAGCCCTAGAGCTCCCCACCTTCGGCCAAGAGTGCATCCAGGTGACAGATGGAGGTCCCCTGAAGGTTGTGGAAGCTCGCGGAGGAAGGAGATGCGCCCATGGCGGCGCTCCGGCAGTCGTCCTGCTCCCTGGAGTTTTTCCAGGTATAAGAGCTGCGCATTTATTTTCTTAGGTAGATTTTTATTCCCACATTTCATTCCTGTCTTTTATTATGCATTTAGATCATTAGAATAACTTAGGTTAGCTAAATCGAAGTTCGCCGAAGCTTTGCTCCGGCGACTACGCCACCTTGTTTCCGACTGTTTTTCCGATACCATTTCGCCTTCACTTCGATCCCCTCCGCATTCTACACCTCCAGACCACTCCCGTTCAACCAGATCTGCTCCAGATCTGCGAATCGGAGACTCAACTCCGCCGCTCGCCGGAGGCTTCGCCACCTCGCCCATTGCTTGTGCTAACAGCTTCAATTTTCGGTCGAGGGATCTCCCCTCGAGCCGCGTGAGTTTTTTCCTGCAGGTTAGGAGCAAAGAAGAGCTCCAGGAGACGCTTTCAGAGTTCATCAGAGGTACCTGGAGCCCCTCGACTTCTTCGACGTCGTGGTGGCGCTCCAGTGCCCCTCCGTCTGATCAGACGCCTCCAGCAGCTAGAGCCACCTGTCAGGAAGCCAGTGGGAGCCTCATAAGCCTCGAAGGACGCCGGAGAAGCGAGCTTGAAGGCGGGGAAGTTCGGCCATCCCGGCCTTCTTCCCTGTTCTTC
The DNA here is from genome assembly GCA_037367405.1 of Ottelia alismoides. NCBI lineage: Eukaryota > Viridiplantae > Streptophyta > Magnoliopsida > Alismatales > Hydrocharitaceae > Ottelia > Ottelia alismoides. Next base: position 382,422 of record JAZKJV010011535.1, read on the forward strand.
CACCTTGCCTCGCCGCCGTCAGATGAAGGAGGTCTCCCCAGGTCGAGCCTCAACCGTCGGATCTGCCCGCGCCTTAGTCGTCGGATCACGCCAGATGATCTAATCTCCACGGTGGATCCGCGAACCATCATCGTCTCACCAGGAAGCGGCGCGTGTCAAGTGAAGAACGCCCAGCCATTGGATCGCGCGCCTTTTGGGGGTAATTTTCACATATAACCCCCGCCTTTTTTGTATTTAGTATTTAATTTTATAAATAAATTATAACATTGTAAATAAATTGTGAATTTTGCTAAAGGACCCATGTACTTCCTTAAATTGCATTTTGGTCCTTCCGCGCCTCACGTGCAGTCCCACGTGAGGTACGTGAATTTTGCACTATAGCCCTGGCGGTTTTTGTTAATTGTAAATTAGTTCAAAAAATTAAAATAAATGTTTATTTCTGTAGGTATTTTTGCACCGATGCCCCTGTTACTTATTTTATTTGCAAAAATACCCCTGCCAGGCTGTTTTATTTTTGTGTCTTTTATCTATTTATTAAAATACCTATGAGGCTTCTAAAAATCCAGAAAAATTAGGATAGATGTTTCATGTGATGCCCTTGTACGCCCATATTTTATTTCACATTTTTTTGCATTTTTCCTAATTAGTAAAAATGAAAAAGAAGCCCTTTTGTACTGTTTAAATTAAAAAAAATACAAAAAAATTAAAAAATGTTTTTGAAAAATTCCAAAAAAATTATATATGGTATATTTATGCATATATTGAGTCCAGAAATTGAAAAACCCTAAAAATATGAAAAAGAAAAATAAAAAAATTCAGAAAGCTCCAAAATCTAACAAAAAAATTAGAAAAATATTAAAAAAAATCATATCTATATATATTTTAAGCATTTATATCTATATATATCTATATACTATATTACTCCTCTCTCTCTCTTCTTATATATATATATATATATATCTTTATACATATCTTTATATATATACATATATTTATATAACTAAAAATATAAAAAGAAAATATAAAATATAAAAACAACATAAAAATTATAAAAACAAAAATATAAAAAAATATATAAAATCCAAAACCCATAGAAACAATAAATGGACATGAACAATGGATTGAATAAATGATACATCACATACATTCCCTTCGCCTCCCAGTGTTCGACCTCTACCTGTACTTACACCTATACACATTTGCATGTAGAGTTATAATAAATTTTAACTCCACATTTTGGATATCCATTGCATATATTTATTGTGGGTTAATTGTTGATTGATTCGGGATCTATTGAGCGGTCGCCTCAGCGACATTGTGGTCCCGCCTTGTGCGGATTACTCTAGACCCTCGTCAGGTACCTTTCATCAAATGGCGCCGTTGCTGGGGAGGCAACGGATTTTGTATGATTTTGTGAGCTTAGTTGTTCATTTATTTAATTTTTTGCTCATGCCCTTCATTTATTTATTTGTGTGATTTTTATTTTTATTTAACACTATTTGATTGATTGTTCTGACCATCTCCTTTCTTTGTCTGTGATGCGAGGGACCGCCGAGCGAAGGAGGGCCTCCTAGGAGGACCTATGCACCCAAGCAAGGTGGAGTTGGCTCTTCTATGCCCAACCAACAAAAGAGAGCATCCATGACAGAAGAAGGAGAATTTTTGAAGACATTCTCTATTTTTATGCATTTTATTTTATTTTATTATGTATATTCATGTGAGAGAGTGACACTTAGAATCATGTAATAATACAGGACTCTCACAGGTACACTTCGACTCCCGAGGTCCATTGCCCGAGGGATTGTTCCCTTGGGGGCCTCGATGATTTTGACGCTTTTCTTTTTCTTTATTTTATTTTATTTTTATTATTTTGTGTGAATGAGCCTTAGCTTAGGATTTGCTTGCTCGTAGAGATAGGTTCAAACACCCTAATTATTTGCATGTACCTATAGTTCGTTTTGGACCTAGATCAAACTCTAAACACCCGTTCATTTATCTCTTAGCCTTTGTGCCACAGCGAGCCCCGCAAAGCGCTTTCTCCTAAACTCAAGTGTGTTGAGCAGAGGAGGGGTGAGCCAAGACCGGACCTTTTTGAGGCTAAAGATGAATGAGCGACTTGTGGTGCTTCACGATAATAGCAATTTTTGTATCTAGGGCGATTTCTTCGGTTTGCATTTGCATATAGCATAGGTTTCAAATTATGTTCTTCATCCCGCATGGAGAGAGCTGGGAGGCACTGTAAGTCTTCTTACTTAGCATGCATCATCGATTTCCGACTTGCATGGCTTTCCCGGTCTTCTCCCTCTGATTTTGCCAACCTAGGATGCTTAATGGAAATTGGAACCTCGATAGGCACGTGCATTGAAAATACCCAAAAAAAGTGATAACTTAAATAAAATCGGGACTGATAACTCTATTTGACCTAAAAATAAAACATAATGGACTTCCTTGTCTTGGGGAGAGCAACCCCCTCATTGTATGCGTTTTACTTGCTCACGTACACACTAAGGAGTAGAGCCCAAACCCCATTAAGCCTCCTAAGTGATTGTACAATTTTTGTGATTCTCACCTAACTCTAAAAATGAAAAGATAAATGACCGTCACCTGATGGTCTTCACTGTGTTGAGTAGGTGAATTGGGGGTCTGCCTTGTGTCTTGATTGTGGCTTGGAGTCCATTGTGCTTTTCATTCATTACTAGAGTAGTCGGTCCCGTCCGTGTGAGTCATGCATTTTTCATCTTTGAGTCTCTCTACCTCTCTTATACATATCTCTCTTCATCTGCATTGAGTCATGATATTGGCGCTCGAGCTCAATCATTCTTCGCCAAGTCCTTTGTTTCCCTCTTCTTCATCACTCTCCTCGTATTCTCCGTACCATCATCATTCTCTGGTTCAGGGAGAGCATTCTCCTTGAACCACCATTTTGACGGTGTTCCCGCCATGTGTGGAACACCCAATTTTGTCTATGTCCCGATCTTGTAGCCCGCCCTCCTCGTACCCTCTGTATCACTCTTCTACCACCCACGATATTGGCACGCCCGCTCAATCAGCTTCTCCTCCCCATTGTGTACCTTTCTTATCCATCTTCCTCGTGTCCCCCGTATCACCTCTCCCTTTCACCCGGGAATGCTGTGCATATTGATGAGGCCCGCATCGGGGATTATTTATACAGATTATTGGTGTAAGCCGGGCCATGATGTTGAGGTTGCTGAGATTGATTTGGTGGATTTGTTTTTGGTACATGAATATGGGCTTCGTGAGGATTTTTGTTGATGCATAGAGCATAGGTGTGAAGCATTATTGAGGAATTTTAGTTCTCGCACACCGGATTGAGGATGTGATATGATGCGATGCCTTGGTGATGATTTCATGAGTATTGATTGATCTATCTATCTCGAGGTTCCACCTATCTTGATTCTAAGGATTGACTGCTTATTCTGATATGGATTGCATGGTAAGGGTGTGCGGATCCTACATGATCTCTCATCTTCCTGATTGACCCATCCTTGATCTCCTGACTCTCTAACCCACCCTGGCACTTAGAGGATTCCTGACTATTTTTCGTGCCATCTCAGCTGACTGGATTGACCCAAGGGATGTTCGGTGAATGACATGATTATTTGCTCCCTTGCATGATCTTATGCCCTCCAAATGATTGAATGATTTATTGCTTTTGAGGACCTGAGATGACTTGCCAGCATTCCCATGGCCCACATTGATCTAGCTCACATTACTCCCCGAGGACTGTCTGCGGGAGAATGCGATAATTTCTAGGACTACGGTTTCATTCACTGCTTTGGTCGCCATTGTGATGGGACATGAAACCGAGTCAGATGCTACGCTTGATTGGCCTCCCCCTGTGATTGTGTACCTGACCTGTCAATACACGAGGCTAATGTACTAGACTCATCTGAGTCCGCTCTCCTTGACGGTCCTCGCAAGGCAGAGCTCCACTTTTCTGATTATTCCATGCCTAGTTCATAGCTCTCCGAGGGTTATCTGCGAGAGGCTATGACACAATATAGCTCTCTTGGTCTCTTCTGCTGGTAGATGATCTGTCGTCTATCGAGGCCACATTTAATGTGGATCTGTCTGATGGGTCCAGCTCCTTTGAGCCCTCGCTCTCCTTGACGACCCTCGCAAGGTAGAGACACTTTCTGACTATTCCTTGACTAGATCATAGTACTCTCCGAGGACTATCTGCGAGAGACTGTGACACTCTCTTTACGTTCGGTTCCCCTTGCTGGCTGTGTCTCCGATCTGCGGAGCACGGAATCGAGTCGTCTGCTATATATGATTTTAGGTCCCATCTTGAGTTGCCTATCCGATCTTCGGATCATGGGACTCTGCTGAATCGACTCCTTTGAGTCTGCTCACCTTGATGGTCCTCGCAAGGTTGAGCCCCTGACATCTGCTATTTCCATGACTAGCTGGCAGCACGTTCCCCGAGGGTTATCTGCGGGAAGCTGCCACATTTTCTTGATCTGTCGGTCTCTTCTGGTGATAGACGATCTGTCGCCTACCGAGACCGTCTCTGTGATCCGTCTGATGGATCAGGTTCCTTTGATCCCGCTCTCCTTGACAACCCTCGCAAGGGTGAGCTTCTATTCTGATTTTTCACTGACTAGCATGTACTACTCCCCGAGGGTTTTCTGCGGGAGAGTACATCATTTTCTAGGTACTCGGCTTCATTTCCGGTGTCTCCAGTTGGTGGAGCACGAAGTCGGGTCTTCTGATTTGTATACTCGGTCTCCTCCCTGGTTGTGTCTCCTGTCTGTTGAAGCACGGAGCCGAGTCTTCTGATTATTCTCTAATTATGCTCACCTTGAGGACCCTGTGGAGGTTATATAAGGAGCCACAGGCCTCCTGTAACAGATGTGAGAAAGTCAATAGACAAACACGCCCCGTTGAGGGCTTCTCCCGTGGTTTCATCCCGCTCCTCACGGAGTAGGGTTCCACGTAAAATCCCGTTGTTCCATATTTTTATCTTTTCCATGTTTATGCTTCTGCTTCCGATTTTCTAACACGATTCATTTTCCGTTGTGGTTCAAGGAGAAATATGTGTAATACCCTACTTAGGTACAGGTGGCTATGTACGCCAGTGAACCAGACATTCACTCACCTAAGATGCGTGGTGTCTACCGATTTTCTATCGCTTATGGTTATATACTTTCAATTCTGCTTTTATAATTATTTTGATGGAGAAAATCTGTGTAATACCATACTTAGATGCGGGTAGCTATGCATGTCAGTGAACCATGTGATTCGTCACACATTCACTCACCTAAGACGCATGGTATCTACCGATTCTTTATCTCTTGTTGTTTGAATATATTCTTTCGGTTTCGTTATTGTTCTCCTCTCGATGATTTTATAAAGGAAACTCTTTCCATTTTTCTTTTAAAATATATCCTGATATAAGAGGAAACTCTACTAAAATTTTTATAGAAATATGTCCCGATATAAGGAGAAACTCTGTCAATATTTTTCTAGAAATATGTCCCAGTATAAGGGGAAACTATGCTGAAATTTTCCTAGAAATGTCACCCTATATAAGGAGAAGTTCTATCGAAATTTTAAGAGAAAATATGTTCTTTGTGTTCTTCGTGTTCTTCATGTGTTTTTGGCATTCTTCGCGTTCTTCGTTCGTTCTTCACGTTATTGGCATGTTTTAGTGTTTTTGATACGACCATGAAATCGATCATTTCAGGAGCTGTAAATCATCCTTTTCTGAAAACGAATCATGATAAAGCACAACATATGTGAGAGATAACTCGAGTAGGTAATGAAATCTTTCCTTTTGTTATTGGATTTTCATATGAGATCGTTGAGATTCCTGATTTTATGTTCCCCTAATTTGGCCATTTTTGAGAAAGTATGAAAAGTTGCTTTATGATTTCAATTAAAATCATACTAAGAAGCGAATGTATGCAGTATCTTGAAAAGTTAGGGTTTGGAAGTTAAAATGAGCATAAATATGATTTTATAAATATATGAATTAATTTATGTGTAAGTCTATACTTCGTATCATGTTTGCGCAATTCTAAGGCTTAATGGAAGAATTACAACATGGGAATTGATGTGTATTGAGTTGGATCATGAAAAGGATTGTGTCTTACGTTAAGAATGATTGGGAGTAGAACTACAACTCGGGCATGCAACCTGTAGATTTGTCGGAAGAAACCCGTATTATTTTTTCCCTATCTAGGTGGTACACGGTTACCCTATTATGATAAGTGTGCACGAAATGAATGATTTACAACGCGTGGTACCGGGAACCAATATATTCGGGTTGAATGACGGAAGATGTGGTCGTGCCATGTGGAGGCACGAGAGGTTCAATAGCGATTAGGTCACGATAACATGTATTTAACATTGTTTCAGATTTCACGAAATTTCGGCAAAATTTCGATGAAATTTCGATTTCGATAAGGGACCGAAATCTCGAGTGAAATGGCGATATGAGGATAGTTTTCGGTCATTTCTTCACAAATGGTGGTCAATATGGGTGAAATGTCGTAGAAATTTTGACGAAATATCGTTTCGATAGGGTATCGATACGATATCAAAAACTGATATCTAAACCCTTGGTATTTAAAGCCGCTAGATTATGTGATTAACGGTTAGCTTGAGGTTTTAAGCAACTGGATCCTCGAGGACCGTGTGATCCTTTGTTTTCCAGGATGAGGGTTTGTGACCCTGATTAATAAAAGAGAAGGAAATTATCAGGGTAGTATTGGAAGATAGGTTGAGGCGACGTGCGGCTATATAAACTCACTAGATTAACGCAATCTCCAATCCCGAAGTATCCACAACTTCGGAGTCCAAGAATGGTGGGGTTCCTCTGGACTAATCCATGATGTGGAGTAGAAGCAATAGGACTTAAACTAATGAGAATAAATGAAATTTTTTGTACTAACAACTTTTTGAAAAATTACACAATTATCTACTTTTCTCTTTTTCGCTGCTTAGCACTCGTTAGTTGTTATCCTCTGATTATGAAAAACCCAACAAGTATCGGTGAGCTATCAAAAGGACTTCAATAATCCAATCATCTAACATAGTCATCCAATGAGCCACAGTAACTTTTCTCTATAAGGTAGTTAGTAATGTTTTGTGTATTTCCTTTCGAGCTGATGTACATGTAAATGGTTATAGTGGGACAATGTATCATGTGAACTTTATTTTGTGAATGTAAAGTGTTGAAATACTTTTTTCTGAGTATTTTACTTGTAATCTATTTCAGAATGTTAGTTGTGATTGCTGAATAAATTATTGTTGAGTAACCAAATCCAGATATGGGAGGATCCGACAGCTCGGAATAAGGGTTGTGACAGAAGCGAGAGCATAAAAATAAATGTGGAGTGAGAAATTGAAATAAAAATATTAACCATCTGATCTCTCCTAGTTGATATTTTGACTAATATTTTATATTATTTTTTATATTCAATATTTACTCTCTCACTAATAGGATTATACATGCATATATGTACATATACATATATATATATATATACTTACTAAATAATGTATGGTTTAGAGTGCTTTATGACCCTCTTAATTGGTGCTCAAATTTTATGAATGGTACACTAAGATTGATTATCGTACTTATACTAAGTAACCCCTACCCAAGTGATGAAACCCGATTTCATCATCTTAATTCTTCATTTTTAACCCCCTTGCTTAAAATTGTGTTAATAAAAATCAAATAATGTCTTGTAATTATCAGAGTCTTGAATAACTTAAAAATCATAAAAAATGTCAAAATTAAAATTCGTGGTATTTTTAGCCTTAAAAATACTCATAAAAATATTTTGTGTCTTTAATTGACCTCGTCTCCATTTTTGGTCAACGTGAAACTTGTAGATCTCATTGAGATCTACAACTTTCATGTTTTGAGTTTTCTCAAATTCGGTCATCTTTACCCTCATAATTCAATTTCTTTCACTAAATAATCTGATTGGGACATGTTGCCCTTTCTGGTTGAGCCACGTGGCCCGGCGCTCTTGCCTCACCCGCCCTCACCTCCAGCCGTTGGATCCCTTATTGATCCAACGGCCTAAGGATCTCCACGTACACGCTTCTTTCCTCATCGTCCGATCTGACCCATCTCATATCCACACCGTCCGCCATCGCTTCGCCTCTCGCATGACACGTGGCGTGGTGTGTGCCATTCGATTTCGCCATTGACGCATGATCACCACCATATATTGCCACCTAGGGTCCACAACCGTATGATCCACCCCCTAAATTCATCTCCACCGCCTTTTGGCGCGTCGATGTCCGCCCTCCACGTGGCACGTTGAGCACCACTCGATCGCACCCTCGCCTTTTCATCCCAACCGCTTCTTACAGCCTCGCACCACAGCCATCTGATCTTTCTCTTGATATGATCTGGGTCGCCCGCCTAAGCTGCGCGCACAACACTCCATGTGGCCACCTAATCACCCTATGATCCAGCGCCTCAGACCTAATCTCGACCACTTATTGGCGCTCATCCATCAGCCGTTGGATCGCACGATCCAACGGCCAATACTTCATCTTCAACCTCCCGCAACCCCTCTCTCACACGTTCTCCATCTCGCGAACACACGCCTCCCTTCCCATTTTTCCTGCCATCTCCGACGACCTCCTCGCTTCCTAACCACCCCACGACCAAGCCCACTCATCCACGACCCTCGCAACCTGTCACACACTCCACGTAGCTCCTTCAGTCACGCCATATCTCGCGGTCAAACCACGTCCTCCACTCATCAGAACCGCCATCACCACCTTCAAATACTCCATCTCCTCCTCCATTCACCCTCGTCTGCCTTTACGTGTGGCCTCGCCCAGCCCTCTCCTCCTCCCCGTGACAGGGGGAGGTCCGATGGAGGCGCGAAGATGATGCGACTCCCGGTGTTGACCCTAAGCCATTGTAGGCTTAGCCCTGCGGTGGCTTCGCCTCTGCCAATCTGTCTCCTGTCGCTGCGGAGATCCAACGTTGACCAGAGTCCCTCACCGGGGCTCGAGCACAGGCTTCGTTCCGCCATTTTTCCAGGTAAATTTCTCAGCTCTTTTTCTTGCAATTCTCTGATTTTATTAGTTTCCTACGTACACCGTTCTCATCCACTGACCACCCCTATAGCTTTGTGACACCTTCACCATTCACGCGCTCCGACCTGATCACCGTCCCCCTTTCTCCATCATCTGACCACCTCATCCCCCTTCATCACCCTTCGCCGGAGATGAAGAACACCAGGGCTTCACTTCCACCACACGCATCCTCTTCACTTCACTCACGTTCACTTCCCCTCGCCTCGGCTATACTCTAAGTTTGCAGGATCGTCAATGGTCGGAGAACCAAAGCCGTCTTCGATCTCCTCTTCTGCCATCGACGACGCCTCATAGACAGGAGCCATACGTTTATTCCATGCCACCTTCGAGCTTCAGTCAACTTCACGAGGACCTCAGGAGTCTCTTCAGACTCTCAGCGAGCAAGGAGGATGGGGGAGGCGCTCAGAGCCACTCGTCGGAGCTCTAAACGCTCCGCCATCCCCTCGACGGAGGGAGAAGAACGAGAATGTACAGTTGCCGTTAGATGGCATACCTCAGTGTCCATCCAACGGCTCATCTTCAGCCACGTCTTATTCAGCCGATTGTCCAGGCACCGTTGGATACTTAAGATCAGGCGCTCTTTGATCAACCACGTGTCTGAACCAAAGGAAGTCCAAGCCTCATCATCAGATCGAAGGCTTGGATATTACAAGCCTTCACCGAGCCTCATCCGAGCCCAGTCCTGGAGGCTCGTATGTTCCGAGCCGATCCGAAATTGCATCGAAGCTCCCCGAACCTAGAGAGCACGTGCTCAGCACGCGTTTCCTGGGAAATTTTCACAGAGGCCCCGTCGACTTCATCATTTTGCAGACATGTCCTTACCTCACGTGCCGACCACGCGTGTCTGGGGTTATTTGCATGTTGGCCCTTGTGGGTTTTAATATTTGCAAATATGCCCCCGTGCGTGTGGATTATTTACAAGGAAGGCCTCGCGCTTTATTTTTATTGCATTTCTGTCCCTCCCAGGGACCTGTTTGTAGTTATCTTTTATGTTTTATTTCAGTTATTCCCTTGTCTTCTTTATTGCATATCTTGAGCATCGTATTTCAGTTTCAGTTGATTTCAGTCTCATTTCAAAGCTTGCTTGATGTACTTTTTAGTGTCATATTTAATTTCTTACTTTGGACACATAAATTTTGATGTATTTTTTGTTAGCCATGTGTCTCTTATTACTCAATTTATGCCTTGTTCAACTTGTCAATCAAGTCTGTCACCTCAATTAAACATGAAATCGACTCATGTTAAATTTGCTCTCCATATTTATTCTGATCTAGGGCATATTATTTGTGTTGCATTTCATCGTATTTATTTGCATGATTAAAATAAAAAAAATGCATGCTTAGTTTCATTTTATTGCCTTGTTTGACCTATGTTTTCCAACTCAACACTTAAATGGAGAATTAAAAATCTGAATAATCACGAGAGAGGCTCGTGTCCCTGAATTTGACCTTGGTTTCTTGCCAAGTAAATAAAATAGGATCATCTGATTTCCTTGATATATCCAACTTAGATGGTTTTTGATAGACCTAGTTCGGCCCGACCGCAATGACATATTAAGTGTTAATTCCACACTATTAAAGGGCCAGATTTGCGGTTTATCAAATGGCACCGTTGCCGGGGACACGGCTCATTTTTTGTATTATTTGGATTTTTATATGTTTAAATAAGTGTTTCATTGTATAGATCAATTTGTTCATCTACTTTGCATTACAAAATTTTTCTTTTTTATTTGATCTCTAACCTTTGTTTCTATGGCAGGGCCCTTGATCATTCAAGGAGGCGAGGAGCTGGTGCTTCCCGCTGCGAGGAGCCGCAGAAGCATACTTGGAGCAAATAGAAAAAAAAGAAAAAAATGTCGAAGAAAAAAATGTCGCGCATTTTTTTAGTTCATATACATGTAATATTCGTCTTTTACAGCGGTCTTCGATCGAAGACTCGCGAGTGTAATCGAATGAATGTGGTTGTGTGGGGATCGTCCCCACTTGAGTGTCGACCTAGAACCAGGCACGCGGCTCTCCGAGCTTATTTTTTTCCATTTTTTACGTGCTTGCTCGTAGGCAGGACACACTAAAATGTAAACGCACATAATCTCGCTTTACTTAGCCAAATTTAATGGACATCCTTCCCCGCTAATAGAAGCATGATTAGGTGCGGCTTTTTGATCGACTTGCATACATGACTTTGGTGTTAAAACAACCCAAATTTTCACAGATTTTCGCCAAGTCATTGCATAATTTCTCTCTTAGCTTAGATCATGATTTTTATCGAATACATGGTTTTTCTCGATTTCCCCTCCTAGCTTGATCACCTAGGTTAATGGAAAATGGGAATGAACGGTAGACGATGATTTCTTGATTTATGTGCTCATCTTAATTCAGTGACAATCTTAAATAAATGGGACTGTTAATTGCAAGTCAACCTAAAAATGGAGTAAAATTTTGATTTTTGAGAGAGCAACACCCTTGTTTACGCATTGCTTCTTACTCGACATTTTTCCTACGTAAAGATATAATGTTTTAATCACCAATAAAATCGACAAGATAATAAACTAACTTCGGTTGGTTTCATGTGTGAGTTGGTGAAATTGAGGGTCTTGCATGCTTGATTGAGCAATATTTGCTTGGATACAATCCCTAGAGCCTTAGTCACTCCATCAATCTCCGCAGATTCATCCGGTCACTTGTAAATCCATCCTTCTTCTTCGTCCACCTTGGGTCTTTCCTAACATCAAATCTTCATCTTTATACTTAGGCTAATCTCATCCTAAGTATAGGGGGGACCTGAATCCCTGTGATTTTCCCCACTCATCTTTCCTTGCCTTTATACTTAGGTTATTTCTAACCTAAGTATAGGGGGAGCTAACCTAAGTATAGGGGGAGCCCTCCTTGGTTCCCGTATATTTATATCTATTTAAATGGACCTATGGACTTGTATCATCTAGTTCTATGAGGGCATAACAAAGTTTAAGTATAGGAGGGTATACCGTATATACAGTATACTTACTTTAGCTATAGTCTGAAAAATCTGAAAAATTTAAAACTTTTTGTCTAAAGTAAAATTCTTTGAACTAAGTGGACTCAATTGTTTTCACGACTTTTCTATATTATGTTACACTATTTTTGTAAAAATATTTCTAAAATAATTTGAAAAAATGAGTTTTTCTTGTTTTGAAAAATCTATTGAAAATGTTTTGAAAATTTTTATTTGTGACATGGTTTTGAAAACTTCTTTTCTTTCAAGGAAAGTTGAGTCTAACAATTGTTTTAACCTTTAAATTAAAATCCATAAAAATGAGAAAAATCCAAAAATCCTTTAGGAGTCATTAGTGATTACTAAGCCCAATTAAGTAGCCGTGTTCAATGAGGGTTCGCCCTTAGCATATTGGATGGTTTAGAGGACATCACGTAAGGCCCCATCCTCAAGCAACAGGCTCCGGCCTGTACTTACATCCATACTGGCTGAATGCAAATGCATCTACTTAATTGAGTTTAGGCAGTCCTAATATCTCTTGAAGTTTAAAAAAAATGTGTTTTTGAATGAAGGAGTTGGATTAATCCTCTTTATTCACACTTCCACCCATGATCTGAAATGTTCAAGAAAATTCGATTTTATGAGGACTTGAGATTTTAGGTTAACCAGCCTTAGCCATCAGGGTCTTAGACTTAATCATCCACATTCCTGTAGATTTCTGGATTTGCATGCTATATTTCATGCTTAATCTCAGACCAATAAGAATATGATCAACACATCACATGTACAACTGCGGTTTCGATGAGATGAGTTGACTTTTCACTTTAGGGATTGGGATGAGGGAATCGAGTATGGACTTGATCTAATGATGCTCGAGGATAGGATAAAATCTTTGAAGGCTTCATGAAACCTGAGTGTCAGCAATTTTAGCCAGTATGAGAACTTGGTTCTTATACTAATCTCTTGACATTGACCTAAGTGCCAGGGTGTGAAATAAATCAAAATGTTAATCAGTGTGCGCCAACTCTTGGTAAAAGCAGTGGAGCTAGCCAAAAATACTACAAATAAATGAAATGTCAAAGAAAAAGCTCTCATTCCACAAAGTTACATATCAAAGAGCTTCCACCAAAGGTGAGCGCTCTCAAACTTTTCAAAGTGTCCACTTGGACCACCGCTATTAGGACCAGGAGTCGGGCTCTGCATCGTAAATGCTACAAGTCTGGGTGTCGAAGGTACGATAGGTACTCAAAAAAGGCACACTCCGGTGTATTCTCAGGAAAATAAGTGCAGACGGCTCCAACTTCTCTTGACGGATGCACTGATCAACACCAAAAAAATGTGTTGCGTAAAAAGGTACTAGAGAGAATCCTTGTTCCAATGAGAGGGAGAGAAGAAATGACACAATCCCATGCCCACCATTACTAGCCTTCCATCTAAATTTTCTAAGTCTGATAACTAAAGAGACGGTGGACTGGATGCAAGATTTGATTTATTCCCTAGTGTTGAGGATTGGGTCCTTAGGAGATTTTCTCGGACCAAGACCTTGGGTGAAGTTTTGACTCTACTCTCGTGATCGCAGTCAACACTAAATATCATATCCTTAGTGTATATGTACATCAAAAGAGTCTAGATAATTAGAGGAATTGGGTGCCTCTTGATCAAGGCAGGGTTGAACTCTAGAATTTTGAACCTCTAAAGTTGAGTAGACTTGAACAAATTGGATCATGTACTCACATGAACAAGGGGGTTAATCCAGCTTATTCATTCTCTCTGATGCTCAAGGACGAGCATAGTTTAAGTATAGGGGGTGATGAAACCCGATTTCATCATCTTAATTCTTCATTTTTAACCCCCTTGCTTAAAATTGTGTTAATAAAAACCAGATAATGTCTTGTAATTACCAGAGTCTTGAATAAGTTAAAAATCACAAAAAATGTCAAAATTAAGATTCGTGGTATTTTTAGCCTTGAAATACCCTCAAAAATATTTTGTGTCTTCAATTGACCTTATCTCCACTTTTGGTTAACATGAAACTTGTAGATCTCATTGAGATATACAACTTTCATGTTTTGAGTTTTCTCAAATTCGGCCATCTTCACCCTCATATTTCAATTTCTTTCTCTAAATAATCGAATTGGGCTACGTGGCCCTTTCTGGTTGAGCCACGAGGCCCGGCGCTCTTGCCCCATCCGCCCTCACCTCCAGCCGTTGGATCCCTTCTTGATCCAACGGCCTAAGGATCTCCACGTACATGCTCCTTCCCTCACCGTCCGATCTGAACCATCCCATATCCACACCGTCTGCCAGTGCTTCGCCTCTCACATGACACGTGGCGCAGTGTGCGCCATTCGATTTCGCCATTGATGCCCGTTCGATTTCGCCATTGATGCCCGATCACCACCATCTATTACCACCTAAGATCCACAACCGTTCGATCCGCCCCCTAAATTCATCTCCACCGCCTGTTGGCGCATCGATGTCTGCCCTCCATGTGGCACGTTGAACACCACTCGATCGCACCCTCGCCTTTTCATCCCAACCGCTTCTTCCAGCCTCGCACCGCAGCCATTTGATCTTTCTCTAGATCTGATCTGGGTCGTCTGCATAAGCTGCGCGCACAACGCTCCATGTGGCCACCCAATCACCCTGCGATCCAGCGCCTCAGACCTAATCTCGACCACTTGTTGGCGCTCATCCATCAGCCGTTGGATCACACGATCCAACTGCCAATACTTCATCTTCAACCTCCCGCAACCCCTCTCTCACACGTTCTCCATCTCGCGAACACATGTCACCCTTCCCATTTTTTCTGCCATCTCCAATGACCTCCTCCCTTCCTAACCACCCCACGACCAAGCCCACTCATCCACGACCCTCGCGACCTGTCATGCACTCCACGTAGCTCCTTCAGTCGCGCCATATCCCGCGGTCAAACCACGTCCTCCACTCATCAGAACCGCCATCACCACCTTCAAATACTCCACCTCCTCCTCCATTCACCCTCCTTTGCCTTTACGTGGGGCCTCGCCCAACCCTCTCCTCCTCCCCGTGTCAGGGGGAGGTCCGATGGAGGCGCGAAGATGACACGACTCCCAGCGTCGAACCTAAGCCATTGTAGGCTTAGCCCTGCGGTGGCTTCGCCTCCGCCAGGCTGTCTCATGTCACCGTGGAGATCCAGCGATGACCAGAGTCCCTCGCCGGGGTTCGAGCACAGGCTCCGTTCCACCATTTTTCCAGGTAAGCTTCTCAGCTCTTTTTCTTGTAATTCTTTGATTTTATTAGTCTCTTACATACAACGTTCTCATCCACTAACCACCCCTATAGATTCGTGACACCTTCACCATTCACGTGCTCTGACCTGATAACCATCCCCCTTTCTCCATCATCTGACCACCTCATCCCCCTTCATCACCCTGATACAGGATCTTCACTTCCACCACACACAACCTCTCCACTTCACTCACGTTCACTTCCCCTCGCCTCGGTTGTACTCTAAGTTTGCAGGATCGTCAATGGTCGGAGAACCAAAGCCGTCTCCGATCTCCTCTTCCGCCATCGACAATGCCTCATAGACAGAAGCCATACATCTATTCCATGCCACCTTTGAGCTTCAGTCAACTTCGCAAGGACCTCAGGGGTCTCTTCAGACTCTCAGTGAGCAAGGAGGATGGGGGAGGCGCTCATAGCCACTCGCCGGAGCTCTAAACGCTCTGCCATCCCCTCGGCGGAGGGAGAAGAACGAGAATGTACAGTTGTTGTTGGATGGCATACCTCGGTGTCAATCCAACGACTCATCTTCAGCCACGTCTTATTCAGTCGACTGTCCAGGCACCGTTGGATACTGGCGCTCTTTAATCAATCACGTGTCTGCACCGAAGGAAGTCCGAGCCTCATCGTCAAAAAGAAGGCTTGGACATTACGAGCCTTCGCCGAGCCGCATCCGAGCCCAGGCCTGGAGGCTCGTATGTTCCGAGCCGATCCGAAGCTGCATCGAAGCTCCCCCGAGCCCTAGAGAGCACGTGCCCAACACGTGTTTTCTAGGAAATTTTCATAGAGGCCCCACCGACTTCATAATTTTAGAGACATGTTCTTACCTCACGTGTCGACCACGCGCGCCTGAGGTTATTTGCATGTTGGCCCTTGTGGGTTTTAATATTTGCAAATATGCCGCCGGACGTGTGGATTATTTACAGGGAAGGCCTCGTGCTTTATTTTTATTGCATTTCAGTCCCTCCCAGGGACCTGTTTGTAGTTATCTTTCATGTTTTATTTCAGTTATACCCTTGTCTTCTTTATTGCATATCTTGAGCATCGTATTTCAGTTTCAGTTGAATTCAGTCTCATTTCAAAGCTTGCTTGATGTACTTTTTAGTGGCATATTTAATTTCTTATTTTGGACACATAAAATTTGACATATTATTTTGTTATCCATGTGTCTCTTATTACTCAACTTATGCCTTGTTCAACTTGTCAATCAAGTCTGTCACCTTAATTAAACCTGAAATTGACTCATGTTAAATTTGCTCTCCATATTTATTCTGATCCATGGTATATTATTTGTGTTGCATTTCATCATATTTATTTGCATGATTAAAATAAAAAAAGTATGCTTAGTTTCGTTTTGTTGCATTGTTTGTTCTATGTTTTCTAACTCAACACTTAAATGGATAATTAAAAATCTGAATAATCACAAGAGAGGCTCATGTCCCTGAGTTCGACCTTGATTTCTTGCCAAGTAAATAAAATAGGACCATCTAATTTCCTTGATATATCCAACTTAGTTGGTTTTTGATAGACCTAGTTCGGCTCGACTGCAATGACATATCAAGTGTTAATTCCACACTATTAAAGGATCGGATTTGCGATTTATCACCAAGCTACTGTCACCATGCTGAAATAAGAAGTGAAGATGAGAACTTAGATGTTTTATTTAACCAATGCATGAAGGACTTACATCTCCGAATCGTGACATATTTTGGAGCCAACTCACGTAAACTTAGTTATAAAGGGAGAATGAAAGAGGTTGGGTCTCATTGTGAGGGCTCAATGTTGCATATACACATCACTTGCATTGATAAGTTACGTCGAAGGAGCTTGGGAGTGAGGAAATCATGTTTGTGAAGTATGGACATGATAATAAGTTCAAGAGTAACAATTTAATTACTGTAGTAAGCTAGTTCAAGAGTAGATGCTTATCGTAACAAAAATACGGTGATAACTTTTCTCTCTTACTTGGCAGCCAAAGTTTGACTAACAACTCTAGGAATGACAAAATCAAAATACAAATGAGAAATTACTTATTATGTTACCATACTTTTCCATGTTATGCTTAGTGATACAATGCAAATGTTAAATCTTTCGATGTGAACTAAATGTCATGATATTTTCTAGTACATATTCACATATTATTTTCTATATCTATTTACTTACAAACGGATTCAAATAAATTTGTGCCCAGCTTTTGATATAATCATACCATAACTCGTTGCACGAGAATATCCGTAAAGGTTCATAATCGACCCAGGGTATGGTTGTTGCATGTGTGTATGTAAATATGTATGTATTATATACATGTATATATGTATGTATAATGTATATGCATATAAATATAGAGATACATACATATAAACGTAAATATCCAATCGAATTGAATTATTATCGAACGAATTTAGGCTTAATTCAAATTTGGTTCATTTATGAATCGAATATACGAGTTAAATTTAAATTCAGTTCATTTTATTTCGAATCGAACTTTTCGAATGAATCCTAATTGAATTCAAATGAATCTATTCAATTAGCAGTCATGTGCAGAAGATGTGATTGAGGAGGTGGGTGGTCGATCGTTGGTTGATGAGCGATGAAGGGGGAAGAGAATATGGGTGGATGAAGAAGAACAGTGGATACGATGGAGCTCAATGGAGGTCGAGAGGAAGGTGACACACAACATGCACCATTGGATCCTAGCGATCCAATAGTGGATATGGTGTCACACACTATGCACGTAGGGTGGAGGATCGGCTAGGTCACGTGCTTCGTGCATGATGGGGGAACTACATGCCTTGCACGTGAGAGCTGGAGATAATGTGGGATTAAAGATGGTCGTTAGATCCAAGTGATCCAACGGCCAGATATGACGCGCTTGATGAGCGCGAAATCCACCTCTTTAATAGTCGTAAATTGTAGTATAGGAGGCGGATTTCGGTCGATCAAAAACCACAATTTTTGAATATTGTGGAATAATTTTACTTGGCAAGTCTACCAAAGTCGAACACAGGGAACGGAGATTTTTAGTTGCGCGGTCTTGAATCAATTTAAATAATCAATCAATGTTCGATTAATTTTTGTGTGGATAAAATATACAATGCAATGATGGAGATGCGATGCAAAGAAAATTAATCATAGATAATTATGCTCAGGATCTGTGAAGTATAATATTCAAACCTCATTGAAATTTATCAAGTAATCCTAGAAAGATAATCACAGATCAAAAGAGATTATTTTTAATGAGATATTTCCAATTAATTCCAAAATGAAAGCCGGAAGATCATGAGATCAGATCATATTCCTAAACAAATTGATTCCTCGAAAATATGTCCAATAATTCTTTTTCCTCAATTGAGCTCCCTGCTCCGATTAAATCTGTCAAATAATATAAGCAATAATCCTTGGGGAAGTATTCAATTTAAATCACTAGTTGAATCCCTGCAAAAGATAATGTTAATTTTTCAAACATGAATATGTGGCCTGCATAAAGTTGACAGATGATCTTCAATGAATAATTATCAATAATCAACCTCGAATCAGTCCACAAATTATACTATGTTGTAGAGCATGAAAATAGCTTCAAAATGACATATTATATGCTAAAATCGGAGTCCGTATGACAAAGATATGCTAAAATGAAATCTCAGGGACTAAAATGTAAATAAAATAAAGTTTTCCTTGCAAAGAGGTCCCTGAGAGGACTTATCTGTAATTAGTAAAAACTTGAGGGCTCCTTTTGTAATTTACCTAGGCAAGGGTATATATGCAATTTCATATACTTGCAGGGGGCTCCGATGCAATTTTCCTCAGAGCGCACGTGCGTAGCACGTGCGCAGGAGGCTTGGGCAGGAGGCTGAGCCTCGGGCGACCGAGCCCGAGGCTTGGATGGCCGAGCCTCTGGTTCGGGCCCGGGCCTGAGGCTTGGTGGAACGGGGCTCAGGCTCGGTTGCCGAGCCTAGGGGAGTGACTAGGCCCGCCACGTGGTGGCTGGAGGACCGCCAGATCAAGGGACTCATCCCTAGATCCGACGGTGGTGGATCGTGCGGCAGAGCTCGGCCGAGCGGCGGAATGGACCTGGGCTGTGAGGCGGAGGCGGCCACCGCGCAAGGCGGAGCAGCCGATCGGAGGGCGATCGAGGCGGAGGGAAGTCGAGGCGGTGCCTCCGCGCGAAAGCGGAGGCTCTGGGCTGGTCGACACATGACCGACCGAGGAGGGGGAGAGCTGGCGCGAGGCGGAGCTGGCCTCCGCGGTGGATGGCGGTGGGCGCGAGGCGGGCGGAAGACGCGCAGGCTTGGGGCGGAGCGGCCCTTGCGGCAGCAGAGTCCGCACACGGGGAAGCTGGAGCGGCACCGCGGTGGCGTGACGGAGATCAGGGCGGTGGTGCCACTGGCGGTTGGTGAAGACGCTGGAGGCAGCGATGCCGCCCCTCCGCCGACACACGACGCGAGGGCGGCGTTGGCTGCTGGGGCTCGGAGGAGCTCGGGCTGCGAGGCGGAGCTCGACCGACACACGACCGAGCAGCTGGAGCAAAGGTGGTGGCCGAGAAGCGGCCGAGGCGACGGTGAAGCTTGGTGCTGACTGAGATGGAGGAAGGTAGTGAATGGCGAGGAGGTGGCCGGGGTAGTGCTGGAGCTAAGGCTCCGGCAATAATCGCCTTAGTGGCTGGCCACGAAGGCCACGAAGCTTGTGCTTCCCAGAAGGGGAAGCTGCACGGATCTCTGCTCCGCGGATCACGCCGAAAAGGAGCCGCTGTCACCGGCTTGAGGAGGAAGGGCGGATAGAGAAGAAGGCCGGCGAGGGGAGCTGCTTTATAGGCGAGGAAGAAGGCGTTACGCGGAGGTGGCGCAAGGTGGTTAATGGCCGTGCATGGCGGGGAACGGGGGTTACCCGCAGGGGGGGGGATGGAACGGTCGAAGGTGGAAGATGATGGGGTCACGTGCTAGGCACGTGACCTGGGGAAGGGCTGGAGAGAGAGTGTAAGGCGAGGTGCCATGTGGCACGCCCTGGAGCTGCCACGTGGCACCAAAAAAAATTCAGATTTTTGGAGGGGAAAAAGATATAGAAGATGACCTCAGATCGAAAAATTTTCTTCACGAAAGTTGTTCGCCTCGACGAGATCTACAACTTTCATGAAGGACCTATGAGCAAAAGAGGTCATCTGTGAGAAGTGGTATTTTTGGTGGCTCTCCATGTGTATAGAAAATCGAGTTTTGGGGTTTTGTATTTTTTTGGTGGTTTTAGGGAGGATAAAAAATCTAGAAAAAATACGATAAAATAAAAGAAAATTAATTACATATTAATCTATTTTTTGGATTTTTAATAAATATGAAAATAGGAAAATAAAATAAAAGTAAGAAACGCTTAACTTTTGCACAGACCGACAACGGACACTTGGACTTGGTCAGTTTCTTTGATCTCAATTTTAATCTGGATTTGAATTTTTACATTTATTATTAAAACTTTCATCAAAGGACACAAATGAAAAAGAAATAAAATTAAAAGGATTAATTATGTACATAAAAACTCAGGTCAAAAATGGCAAAAAGTCAAAATGCGCAAAAGAGGCCCAAAACCCAACTTTCGCATACGAGCTCCGAATTTTACGAAATTGGTCTTGTTTTGAAGGTATTTGAAAATGGAGTATTTTAAAAGTGACTAGACCAAAATCGGACACTGTATGTGGGAGACATGCTCGTTTTAGTCCGTCAGATGTGAAATTTGACTTTGGGATTATTTGACACTTATTGGAGTTAGTAATTTTTTTGTATTTTTTATTTAATAAAGTTAGTAATATCTACACAATGGATGTAGTTTGGGGTCAATCGGAGTTAGGATGAATTAATTAAAAATAAGAGAAGTTAGCGGCTTTTTGGGCTAATTTACACTTGGGATTTTTAATGCAATTTATGCATGATGGAATGCATATATTATTTACACATGCATGGTGGCTAATAATGCTCTATTAATGACTAATTACAAGTGAGTGATGGGGGACAGAGCCTAAATGACCAATTTTAGCATGATGAATACGAGATTCATCAGCGCTATGAGACAAAGTGGTTTGACTGAAGGGGAAATGGTTTGACTGCAGGGTTGTGAGGTGGCCCAATCAAGAGCTGATACGTGGAATGTTGACTGTTGACCATTCCAGTATGCAAAAATAAACATGGAATAAATAGAAGATGGACTTCAATGCAAAAATGCCCTAAATGAAAAGTATGCATATAAATGTGATCTACAATGTACATGAAGGACTCAAATGCATATGGAATGAACTGTGCAATATATGTTTTTTTTGATGATATTTTATGTATATAAAAGATCATATGTTATAGCATTGTAGTTTTTATTTGATGATATTTTACGTATATAAAAATTAGACATGCTACGAGATGATGTAATAGACTTGAATGCGATTTTTTTTATTTCTATGATTACTTTAATATTAGGATAAATTAGAGAAGTGAAATATATATAGATAGACCAAACTAATAAGCTCAGGACAAAATTGATATTTTTAATTGCTTTTCCTGATCTTTTTGGATTTGAATTTTATGTGATTAGTTAAAACAATAAATAAAATAAAGAAATGACAAAGGAAATATTCAAAATGAGTGAAATATGTGCATGAAATGACACGTCAAAAGCCAGTAAAAATGTACAATATACAATTAGGTCCCAAAATCCAAGTTTCACAAACAAACTCTGATTCTTTTAAATTTGATCTTGATTTATAGATATTTGAATGTACATTGATTCAAAAGTGAGTATAGTGAAATCGGACATCACGTGTGAGAGATACCAGTGTTCGCGGCTTTTTATCCTACAAACATATTAGTATTTATTTATTTTTATTATTTTTAAATGATTGAAGTTAGTGATATATACGCAATGAGTTAGTTTTAGGTCAATTGAAGTTATCATGAATTAATTTAAAATATTTGAAAGTAGGTGAAATGCAGATGATTATACATGCAGAAATGAATGCTAATTTACGTAAATTAATTATAAGTGCATGAAAGTTAATTTTATGATATTAACAGTTGAATGTATTTAATTTCTCGGGATGAAGTCATGTTTTCAGCTAATTAGAGCGATGAATCACGTACTCATCAACATGTGCCAAAGAAACATGTTTATTCTTAGCCATGCTCTATAGGCCCATGTATTAGAGGGTTATAATCTATGTTGTCTGTCTAAAGAAAGGTGTTTTTCCCTGAACTCGAGGATTAAAAAGCCATAAAATGAATGCTCTCCGATCCTTTTTTATGGATGACCAATAAGGGAAGGCTTGTGAGAGATGAGGTTCTAGGATGGGACATGGTCCATTACTGCATAGTCCTTTACGAATGATATGTGCGAAGAGAGATCCAATACTCTCTTGGGGGCTAATCCCTGACTTGGAAAGCAAAAAGAGCAGTTGAAAGTCTCCAAGTCCAGGATTTCTGAGCCATCGTTAGCCCTAGGAAGATAGATTTATTCCTCATGGGCTTGGTGATGATGTTTCTTTACCGAAGTGTCGCTCCGAAGAAACTTCCTACGAATTTTGTCGATATCAGGCTAGATATTCTTGGGACTTTTAAGGAGGCTAACATGTGATGGATATCCAAAGTTAAAGATGAGTTGAGCAGAGATACTCGTGAAGGAAGGAAAAACATGTGGGTTTCCATCGGATGTTTTTCCCCCAAATTTATCTATAATTGGGAGCTTGTTGTTTCTTTAGAGCGATTTGAGAAAGAGTGGGATCTCAATGTATGTGAAGGGGAATTATCTAGCTATCAGTAGAAGATTGAGGAGGCTATGCTTGTTTTATAGTCTGAAAGATCGAAGCAACATAATGGGATCTCAAGGCCGTAAGAACTGCGAGCAGGGTCATCAAGGCCGTAAGAACTGCAAGGCCGATAAAATGATAGGTTCAAAACTATATATTTGTACTATAGGATATAATACTCAAAAACTCAAGTTTCATATATATGAACCTAGAATACTTCAGTATTGTTTTATAGATAATTGAGAGTACATTAATTTAAAGGTGAATAAAGTATCATATCAATCTATGTGAGAGATATAGAGATTTTAGTTCCGCTAGATCCCAAGCTATGGATTTAGCTTATTTACCATTTTTGCATAGGGTAGTTTTTTTTATTTTTCATGCGCTTAGGTTTGTTATTGATAACTATAAAGTTAATTTAATGCTAACTATAGTTAATATGAATTATAAGAAAATCAGTGAAGTTTTTAAATTATACAAGTCAATATATATAAGCGTACATTAGCTCAATATTTTTGGGATTTTTCTTTGGTTTTGTTGTCTTTCTTTATCAAGACGATCACATTGTCGAGATCTTTGGGGTTAGATGAAATAGACGAGCTTGTAACCCTTTCATTTTCAATTCTTTAGGTCAATTTCTCAAGTCTATCCTTCCTGATTTTAGGCTTTGTAATTTATTTATATACATATATTACTAATTACGGGATTTATCTATGCATGAAAAATGTAATTTTTTAATTAATTTTAGACGAGTTTATGAGGAAAATGAGCTCAATATGAATAGATAAAGTAGGTGCACATGAGATTCATCAGTGGAAATTTTCTAATCCATTAAATTAAGACGATCCATTTCGAAATGTTCAATCTGTCTACATTTCCAACAAGGATGTTTCTTTCATTTTTTATTTTTCTCTTTGATTTTTAGTTTTGTTTTCTGCTGTCATTATTTTTATCACAACAGAAACATCTGCGGATGCAGTAGAGATTTTCTTTCATATGATTTTTCCCTTGACGATAGCCACCATCAAATCATCCATGAAGATTTTCTAACCTTATATTTCTAACCTTATATAGAATCAAAAGACATGTTTGTATGTAGATTTTTTTGTAAAAATGATGTGATCATTTCTTTTGACCTAAAATCATGAAATTTTTAAAGATATCAATGAGCTTTTTTCGAACAATTTGCATCATTTCTAGTAATATGAAGGAAAATATGCATATCTCTTTTTTATAATTTGTTAATGTTTTAGAATAGATAATAACAATTATGTTCTAATATTTAATTTTTTATAATATTTATTTATTTCCTGTATATGGACAAATTAATTAAATAAACTCTATTGTAATATATGGATAATTTAACTAATAATTTAACGACAAGAACATCTGGATATGATATTCTAGATATATTTAATTCTTTAGATAATTATATGATATTGGTTAAGAAAAAAAACTACTTTTGAGATAAAATTTTAATATCAAAAGATATAGTGTATGAATAATGAATTTCAACTATGAGCATATATATTCTTTCATGAATTTTCTATCAATCATGATTTGTTTAACAACGCCATTATGTATTACAAAGGTCAAATTGCCCAGAATAAAATATTTACATTATAATAAAATGAATCTATAACAACGCTTTTCAAAATCTAACATTGTATCGTCAATATATAGCGACGGTAAAATTTGTTGCAAAATTATTTTTTATATTTGAAATTAGCAATGGATATCATATACAATGTTATATCATTCACGATGGTGCATATATTGACATTTATCTATTATAATTTTTCAAAATTTTAATTAATCATTGCTAATTTAGTTAAAATTTAGCAACAATTGGCTAGAATTTTGGAAAATAGCAATGGATAAATGTTGCTATATGGATTGTCACTATAGGAATGAATATGGTATTGGTCGTTAATTTCAAGTATAAAAATAATTTCACAACAAATAATATCGTCATTATACGTAAACAATGGATGTTATAGTGATAGATTTTATACCATGCCATTAGACCTTTTTAAATAAATTCTTTTTTTATAGAGAGATATATTATCACATCATTAAATTTTACAAGTAAACCATTGCTTCTAAATTTTTTTTATCTTCTTATAAATATAAATTATATTATTTTTAGACAAAATTAAATCCAAGAGAGTATTATTCAATAACAAACTTGCCTCTAGTGCAATTTGAAAAAATATCTACTAAAATGTTCAAAATCATGAACAAATTTTCATATTAAGTTGTTTTAAAAATAAAATCAGACATATATGGAGAAATTCTTTCACCTTACATATGAGAAAATTTGAGAAGTAGAAGAGAAAAAGATGCATAAATTAGAGATGAAAACATATTAGATAGGCCTATTTTCATTTCCATATTCGCTTCATCTCTATCGAATACGAATACGGATACATATATGATTTGGATATGCATTAAAAAATCATATCCTTGAAATTTGAATACAAAGTCGAATCAGATATTTATCGAATCCTAATATGGATCGAATAAAGAGCGGACCCGAATGCAGATCGAATAAAGAGCTAATCCAACTATGAATCGAATAAAGATTGCATCCAAATATGGATCCGATAAACATGAAATCCGAATACTGATATAATAAAGACCACATACGAATACAAATTGAATTTTTTATCAAGGTTCATATGATTTTAATATTGACACTAAAATATAAATAAGTTTCATCATGACAAAAGGGAGCATCGAGATGACATGCATTATTTACCGGAAGCAAAAAGGGGATATGATTTTGTAAATTTTGTTCGTATCAATATTCTCAAATAAGTGAAAGTTTATTAATATCATTAACATATAGTATTATATAATTATAGTACTAATATAATAATACGAGGTTGTAGCTTAATATTAACTAATATATAAAATAATATTAGATGTTGTATTCAGATATTCGGATCTGAATCCGGATATTCAAGTCATTACATATCCGTATCCGTATCTGGAAAGTCCTTACAACCCATATCCATATTGGATTCATATTCGATTAATATTCGGATATGGATATTCGTATCCGGTATTTTTTTTGAATAAGGTAAGCAGATATTCTGATATATCCATAATCGTTTTCATCTCTAGTAGAGATACATTAGTTTATTTATATACTAACACATACAACTATATTTTTTAAATATTTTAATTGAAAAATGAATGATTGGTTATTTAAAGGGTGGTTGATCTCCTATAATAAAAAGATGGACGAAATAGCGCGGGGAGAGTCAAGTTAGCTCTCCCGAGGGGGAAACCCCATTTACCCCATATATATATAGATATATATATATATAGAGAGAGAGATGACTTATCTAGAGGGCCCTGTGCCCATTAACGTTTAGCCATACACGTGTATTAGCAATAACTATATTTTTAGTTATATGCTACCACGTGTTTAACAAATACTATATTTCCTATTATACAACATCCTTAAAAATGAGAAGACGATTTTGGAAAGAAACGATTCAAATAAATGATTCCGTACGGATGATTAAGATCCAAATGCTATGATAGTACTAAATATAGTCTGCTCAAGTAAATGCTTGTTGTGAGATCGGTAATATCAAGACAATGATCAGTAATTTACATCCATATAGTTACCTTGTACAAAATTTAGTAATATGTATACAATGGACAAGTAAATGTGTGTTGTGAGATCATTAATAACATAAGAAATAATTAGTAATACCATTATGTATGTAATGCGCATTGCATTAACAAATAGCTACTTTCTTGCTTAAGCAATGTCCACGACTTACTGACCATTACTTTCTTATTACTGGTCTCATAGTAGCTATTACTTGAGAATCATACACATATTACTGAACATGTGATATAAGACATAGATATATGCATTACTGAACACACAATAACAATTTACTTGAGAACTGTATATATATTACTTGAGTATCGTCTCTAAATTATCGGATTCTGTTCAAAGTAATAATACATATGGAAATCATTGACCAATTGTTATGGTTTTAGTGACTTCACAATAAGCACTTACTTGACCAGTTTGTATATATTACTGAATTCTGCACCATATAATAAAATGAATGTAAATTACTGATCATAGTTTGGATATCCGCAACAACCATTTACTTGACTATTGTATATATATTATTTACCTGAGTATTTGGATCTTGATTTTCTACAAGAAATCATCGATTCGAACGTTTTCTTTCCAAAATGTTCTTCCATTTTTTAGGACGCGATATAATTGGAATACCACTTATTGTTAAAATTGCTTTGCATAATAATCTCCTTCCAAAAATGACATCCTTCGAAATAGGTAACCAGTCAATTGGTAATACCCGTGTGTGGCCTACAAATGGTGCTCACTGAAAAGTTAATGGACACAATGTCCATTGGATAAATTCCCTATATATATAACAATTAATGGGGCTGCCCATGGCTGCCCCCCCATTTTCGTCATTTTTTTATTTTTTTTGAAAAATATCACCATGTATATTCATCCTTATATTCCTTATATATGTCAATCAAATTTCGTCAACAAAGACTCCTATGGTCTCCATCGAGATGGTGTCGATTTAAAAAAGCTTATTACCGTTAGAAAATGATAGTCTGGATGGAGGCCGTAGGAGTCTCTGTTTCTGACGAAATTCGAATTGCATATAGGAGGGATATAGGGATGAATATACATGGCGATATTTTTTGAAAAAAAATAAAAATACTGAAAATGATGCGGGGGGAAAATCATATCCCTTTTTGCTTCCGGTAAATAATGCATGTCATCTCGATGCTCCCTTTTGTCATGATGAAACTTATTTATATTTTAGTGTCATTATTAAAATCATATGATGTTTCTTTACCGAAGTGTCACTCCGAAGAAACTTCATACGAATTTTGTCGATATCGGGCTAGATATTCTTGGGACTTTTAAGGAGGCTAACATGTGATGGATATCCAAAGTTAAAGATGAGTTGAGCAGAGATACTCGTGAAGGAAGGAAAAACATGTTGGTTTCCATTGGATGTTTTTTTCTCTCCAAATTTATCTATAATTGGGAGCTTGTTGTTTCTTTTGAGCGATTTGAGAAAGAGTGGGATCTCAAGGTATGTGAAGGGGAATTATCTAGCTATCAGCAGAAGATTGAGGAGGCTATGCTTGTTTTATAGTCTGAAAGATCGAAGCAACATAATGAGGATCGAAATGAAGTGGAGGGTAGTTAAAGACGAGGCGATTGGTTGGGGTTGATTCCTAGGTGTTGAAGATGCTTGTCTCTTCTTGAAGATGAATGGATAATTAATAATAAGAAAAGGGGTGTGTGGGTACCTAGAGATGTGAGGTGCTTAGAAAGTGATGAGGACGAGTTGTTGGGGAGTCGCCTGAAAGGAGATGAGGCCATTGTCTTTGCTCAAGTGCTCCGATGGAGGGAACGAGCTCTGCATCAGCCACTAACGCTGCTGCAACAAGGAGCTTGGGGCTCCTTGGATCATGCCAACATATCCTCATGATTGCTCAAAATGGCTCCTGGGAGCTGTGACCATCTTCGGACATGGAGCTAGAGTTTTGGGTATAAAATGACAGATGAAAGTGGGAGGAGATGCAACATGGGTGTTCTATATAGGAGGTGCATCGACTATGCGATAGAGGCGAAGGAGAGCGGTCGGCGGAGGAGTTAGATCGAGGAGGTGTGTGGTGGAGGTTACGTGAGGCGAGGGGGAGGAGCGGTGGCGGTGCATTACGGGAGGGACGGAATGACCGGAGAGGGGAGGACGGCCACTTGTCGCACACATACGTGCGAAGAGGAAGGTGGCACGTGCATGGCACGTGCAGGCAGAGAGAGAGAGGCAGGTGAGGGGCGAGTCACGTGCAGACACATGACCTGGAGAGAGGAGTGAAGTAGAGAGGAAACAAGGAGGATGGAGAAAATGAAAAAGGAAAAAAAGAAAGGGAAAAGAAAGAGGAAATGAAATAAAAAATAAAATTTAATAAAAATAATTAAAATAAATAAGATTAAAATAAAAGTTAAAATGAGATTAATAATAAAATTAATAAAAAAATAAAGATAAATAAAAATAAAAAATAGTAAATAAAGTCAAATGAAAAAGTGATCGACATAAAAGTTGCTAGTCTCAATGAGAACTACAACTTCCATGAAGGACCCAAAATCAAAAGAGATCAACTGCATAAAGAAGTATTTTTAATGATACTATATAAATGATAAAATATTGAATTTTTTACATTTGTGATTTTTTGTATTTTTAATTTGATTTAATTAGTGGATTAATTTATATACAATATATATAATTAATTTAATGTTTATGCATTTTTATATATAAGAAAAGGTATAATAAAAATGATGAAGATAAAATATGTATAAAATATAAAAAGTTAGCTTTTTCTATTTTCTCTTGATTTTTTATTTGTATGGATTTTAATTCTTAATGCCATGTTAGTTGATTAGTCAAAGAATAATTTAGAGAAAAAATTGGATCAAAATAATTAATTTTTATACGTGAAATAATAGGCTCAATTCTAGTTAAAAAATAGGATTATTTAATTACAGATTTAACCTTAATTTAAGCACAACTAATGAAAGTTAGTATATCTATT
This sequence comes from Ottelia alismoides, assembly GCA_037367405.1. Lineage (NCBI taxonomy): Eukaryota > Viridiplantae > Streptophyta > Magnoliopsida > Alismatales > Hydrocharitaceae > Ottelia > Ottelia alismoides. The sequence continues at coordinate 412,144 of JAZKJV010011535.1, forward strand.
TTCAGAGATTTAATCAGTGAATTATTGAGGGAATTTCGCTAAAACATCCATATAGAGTAGATGAATCATGGATTCATAACACCCATATACTTAGCTCCTTGCTTGTCCCCAGGCAAATTTTAGTGAGTTAGAAGGTTGAATTCCTAACTATGCATGTGTGAATTTCAAGACATATCTCACTAAGGATCCTCAATTTTAGTGGTCCTAAAATTCTAACCTCAACCATGCTCTAGTCAAAAGGAATGCAACTTCTATAGTCATTAGACTTTTTCTTTATACATACAACACAAGAGATATGTCATTTAAGGTGTATAACAATCACGCGAGTCGAGTTGAAACGTCACCCAAAGTCTTGATCCAAGCGACTTTCCTCAAGACATAATCTCTAGCACTAGGGAATAGATTAGTTCTTGCATTAAGTTTACAATCTCAGTAGTTTGTTAGACTTGAAAATGTAGATGAAAGTTCAGTTAATGGAGGGCATAAGTTTATGTATTTTTTCCTCTCCCTCACATTGGAACAAGTATCCTCTCGAGTGCCTTATTACTTAAAACATGTATATTTTTGGTTGTTGACTAGTGTGTCCGTAAAAGGTTGTTGACTCGTCTGTACCATTTTTCCTAAGAGTACAGCGAGGCGTGTCTTCTATAAGTATCTAACATGCTTACACCCAGACTTGTATCGCTTATGATGCAAAGCCCTTTTTGAGGTACTAGCCCGACTTAATGGTCCTAATTAGCTTTAGTCCAAGTGGACGCTTTGAAATGGTTGGGAGCGCTTGCCTTTGATGAAAGCTCTTGATATTGAACTATGTAATGAGAGAGCTTTTCTTTCAATAGTTCTTTAATTTTTCTTTTTGGCTAACTCTATGATGAATATGTGATTCACCACTCTTAAAGTTGAAATTAGAGCCTTGTTCCCGATTATTTAGCAGCATATTTCCCTTTATCTTGCATAAATAGCATTCATGCATAAATCCACAATACATGCATTTTATCATTCATATTTGCATTAAATAAGAAGATAATTCATTTGTAAAAATCACTTGTAAAATGTTCCCAATAATTCACCTAATCATATCCCCTCTAAAATCAAATAACACCTTCCTTACGTTGTGTACATTACTAGATAATAATACAAGGAAGAAGGCCAAAAATCCATGTCCTATAAAGTGCCCAATAAAGACCCAAACCCAGTTGGAGAACCTAGACCTTAGAATGCCAATATCCCTCTCATACAACCTCCGAATTAGATCTACTCACCTTCAGATTAATACACATCCAGAGACATTTAAAATGAGACCAATTTCATTCAATTCGGAGCTCGTGAGCTAAACTTGGGTTTTTGGCCCCTTTGTATACTATTTGTATGTATATTTGTACTCTTGTATTCTTGTATCATATTCGACATCATCTCCATTTTTGTTCAACATGAAACTTGTAGATCTCATCAAGATCTACAACTTTCATGTTTTGAGTTTTTCCAAATTCGACCTTCTTCTCTCTCTAATTTCATTTTCTTTCTCAGCCACTCAGAGCTGACCACATGGCACCCTCTGATTGCACCACGTGGCCGCATCTCCACACGCCACACCGCATGATTCCAGCAGCCGTCCGATCCATTTCCTCTTTCTTGATCTCCACCGTCCATTGCCGCTGTGATATCCATCGTTCGATCACAGCTCTGATCGCATCCAGGCCGATGGTTTCCGCCTTTCCCTCCTTGCGCCACGTGGAGGCAATTGCACCCGTCGATCGCCTCCAGCTCTTCCATCTTAACCGCTCAATCCACTTGGTGCTCTCAGCCCTTCGATCGACACCTACTTCTCATTACAGTCGCTTGCCAGCACCTCGCCCATACCACGACACGGGGCACACTCCATCACCACTCGATCGACTGCCCAACTTTGATCAGAACCACTCGTTGGCGCCTTCATCTGGGCCCTTCGATGCACCCTAATCGCTCTCATCACAGCCGCTCTTAAGCACCTTGCTCCTGTCGTTGGATAAAGTGATCCAACGGCTTAGAACCCTTCGTCAACCTCCCGATTGGACCGCTCCCACGTCACCCACCTCATGTGCATGCCACCCCCTTCCTATTTTGGGAGCCACTCTGGCCACCCTCTCTGTCTTCCGTCAGCCCCGGTTTATACTCCACTCATCATCATCCTCGCCGAACCCCTTGAACGCCATAACCTCCACCTACCTCGCTCCACGAGCCCACCAACTCCATCGCTTCACAACCTATTCCGTCACCTCCACCTTTAAATACTCCACCGTCTTCAACCTTCACCCTATCCGCCAATACAGGAGGTTTCTTCGAGCTCCACTCTCCTCATCGGTGGCAATGATTGGGTATGACATCGAGCGAAGACGGTCGACTACCTTCGACGAGATTCACGACACACCTCTGCCGTGCCGCTGCTTCTCCACGGTGCTGCATGAGCTCGGGACACTACCGGACCTTGAGCGAAGACCAGGAAGCTCTCATATGAGCTTCTGACCCCAAGTAGACCCCTCCATCATCTTCTCTGATCTCTACTTCCCTTCCGCGTGATTTTCTCCGATTTTATTCCGCTTCTCTACTCGATATCATCATCTACCGACCATCGCTCGAGCTTCACACCGAAGCTTTCATCTTCACACACCCCTCAGATCACCTTCACGCTCTATCGCAATACGTACGACTACTGCTCCGCCGGTCACGGCGGAGGGACATGCCGGTGTTCACCCACCTTGCCCCACCGACCTCGCACCCCTCATTTCCTCCCAGCAAGCACAAGCACCATCTTTTTTGGCATTCACTAACACTGGAGGAGCATCATTCGTCATTGGCCGGACATCTCGCCGGAGCTGCTTTGAGCTCCTTCTTCTTCGACATACCCGCCATGTTCGCCTCTTCCAGGAATCCCAGCTTCGTGGCCAAGCGTCAACGAATATCTTCAACCGATCAGGAGCTTCTGGGGATCCTCATCGACCACTGGCATAGGAGGCGGAGCAAGAAGCCCATCGCCGGAGCCTCGCCAAATCCGTCGCATGAGGCGACGGACTGGAGAGGACGAAGAACAAGGACCGTAGGATCTTCTCGATCCAACGGTCTTAATCCAGACACGTTGCACCGAACCAACAACCATTGGATCATTTCAATCCAACGACTAATATTGAGCCACGTCGCCGTAAGTCGCAGCTCCAGGTATCGTTGGATTGTCCAGATCTAACGGTCCTCGATCGCGCCACATTTCGAGCTTTTTCCACTGTTGGATCACGTTTTGATCTAGTAGCCCAGTATCAGCCATGTCTTCGCCTCTGAGCCTCTTCCCCGACCTAGGCTTGGAGATACCGAAGCTGTTTCAAGCCATCCGAGCCTCTGACCGAGCCTCGACTGTTGTCCGAGCCTAGCCCCGTACGCGGTTCTCATGTGAGGGCTAGGTAAATTACACAGAGGCCCCTACAATTTTCTGAAATCACTAATTGGTCCCTGCTAGGTGTGTCACGCGAGGAGCGCATGTCTTCTTGGGAAATTTGCATCCACCCCCTTAATATTATAGGTAATTGCATATACGTCCCTATCAGCACGTTTTATTTTCAGCAATTATTATCTCATGTATTGCATTTTGATTCCTGTCTTTGCACACATCTTTAGGCATTTATTTTAAATCATTTTTCAAGTTTGAAAATTGCATTGTGTAGCTTAATTTGTCCTCTTTCATATGTAACACTTGGCACATTTTTGTGATAGCAGTGGTTTTTATTATTAATTAATTGGTAGAATTTTGTCATATTTTGACCATTTATGCCTTTTAATTTGTAGTAATTTCTCCGTGACTCCAAAAATCATCAAAAATTCACATTAGCCCTAAGATAACTAATTTTACATTGTTTCCAAAAATCATTTCATTTGCATGCATCCCGAGGTATGAATAATTCATTTTGTGGTTTTTTAAATTATTTTTTAATAGGTCCATTTCACATAGGAATTTAGATCTATTAATTTTCCTGGATTCATCACACTTAGACCTATCTAGGATAATTTTTATATCTAAAAATATTATGATTTGGTATTTATTAAAATTAATTTAGTCAAAATTACCTTGCATTCATTTTTAATTCACAGTAAATTCATCTTGTGTCAGAAAAATCTAAAAAATAGAGTAGCTTAATTTCATCATATTTCACCATCTGGATAAGTTTAATAATTTTTGGAATCAATTTGACCATCTTTCTGAAGTAGCTTGGAAACTGGCCCGATTTTGCATGTGTCTTTTCTTTCTTGCATAAAATATATTGAAAAAGACAAAAAAATATCTCCTGAAAATCCGACCTTGGAAATCTGCTTAAAATCTACCTAAGGAGGCAGCTGCCTCCCTTAGTTCGACCTTGGGCTTGACCAAGTAAAAAAATAAATTTGCCGCTCGCGATTAACTCATCCTTAATTAAAAGTGATTTTTGATATGCTCTTATTATCCGACTGCAACGAACGATGAAACATTAATTTGACCATTAATTTAATTAAATTAATAAGGGTAGTAAGACGCTCATCACTCTACTGCTTTTACCAAGAGTTGGCGCACAATGATCAACAAATATTTAGTTTCATTACACCCTGGCACATAGGTCAGCATCAAGAGATAGCAAGCAAACTTGTTCACATACTGGCTAGGGTTTGCTGACACTCAGGTTTCATGAATCCTTCATCGACTTTATCCCATCCCTGAGTATCATAAAATCATGCCTAGGCTCAAATCTCAAGTCCTAGTCCCTCAAGTGAAATTTCAACTCATCTCATCATTCGTGCAGTTGTGTGAGTGATGTGTTGGTTATATTCTTAAAGTTAGAGATTAAGCGTGCAATATAACATTCATATACTTCAAAATTAGGGAAGTATGGATTATTAAGCCTCAAATCCTAATGAGTAAGGTCGATTAACTCTAAATCAAAGGACCTTAAAAACTAAGTTTCTTTCATTCCTCACGTCTTGAGTGATAATGAAAATGTCAGGGATAAAAAGCTTAAGTTAGTTTTTTTAAAGCTTCCCCCTAATCTTGTAAAAAGTTTTTTAAAATATGTATTATTTACAAATAGAATTTATGTATAGTTTACATAATATACACCACTTATACCTATACCCAATTTTTTGAAGAAAAATTAAAGTACGAGCTATAGAAAAAGTATGTAGAATATATACACCACTCCTATACTTAACTTGTGCTATGTCCTTGTGGTACAAAGTGAAATGTAGACATAACACGTACCAAGCATAGCTAAGTCAAAAGAAAAAGGAAGTCCCACCCCTATACGTAGGCTTTTGAGGGCCTAAGCATAGCAAAAGAGCAAGAAATGGGGCGGTCAAGGGTGAGGAGGAAAGAAAAGAAATGATGCATAGACAATGATATTGGTCCTCATATTCTTAGGCTCGAGTCAGCCTAAGTATGATCGAGTAATTACAAGTGAGGAATCGAGTAGATTTACAGATGTACAAGGTCAAGGAGGTTTTCGACGAACCTTCTTGCGAGAATGTGGTGGAAGACAATATGGAGATGTAGAGGGTGGTAAAGAAGGGGAGAATGAAGAGATCCAACCAACATCAGAGTCATCCTCAGAAGAATAATATCCATACGCAGAGGATCTCCAACTATTATCAATAATAGGTAAGTACCAATTGATCACAATTGCACTTATTACACTTACCTGATGAACCACTTCAGGACTAGACGATGACTCCTCAGATATCACCTGGTTTCTAAGGTCAAAGGTGACTTTCTTAGCCGGTTTGTTTATGTGTGAATCATCGAGAGGGGGATGGTCAAAGTTCTTCTCCCTATCATGAGTAACCGGTGTGGCATTTGTGGGCTTCTCGTCAAATGAATCTCCATAAAAATCGACCAATTCTTGTAGAGTCATAACACGCATTGGACAAGGGATTTGATTCCTGGTGCCCTTATAAGTGATGGTTGGGGATGTTGATGCCACCTTCTGATATCCATCAGTTTCAGTGACATAAAAGTTTTCCTTAGTCGGCTTCTTATATGGTTTAGGTATTCGATGAATTACTGCCAACTCAAAAATTGGACCACTCAAATAATTTGCGATGATCTTTATAAACATGGTCCAATCCCTCATAAGCTCCTGAATTTTGGTTCTTGTTAGGAGCAATATCAGGGTGGGAGGTATGGTAAGAATCGAAGGTCAATCTAACAGTCGGTCTCTCGGGTGTGTCTCCTAGGGTTTGTGTTTGTGTTTCATGAGGAGAGGTCTGGTTGTGTGAAGTGCTCTTATCCTGATCACGACTGTCGGTTGATGGCCAGGTTGTCTTAGGGTCGGGCATATTATTAAGGGCTTGTTTATTTTTGTCTGTGTTCATGAATCTTATGTCCCGAGTCTCGCAATCAACAATTGACTTAGCAGCAATTAAGAACGACTTTCCTAAGATAATAGGATACTCAGACAACTTTCTGCGGTGCTCAATGTCAAGGACAATAAAGTCCACTTTGTGTTTGTCACTTCGGAAGTTTACGATGACATAAACTATTCCTTGAGGTCTTTTGGTAGATCGATCTGACAATTGAATGGATCACCCTCCTCTTTCTGAGTTGTCTGAGCATGAGTTGATCAAAGACGATCTTTGGGAGGATGTTTAATATAGCTCGTCATCTAGCCGAACATGAGTGAATAAAGAGTCCTTAATTTCACATGTGATCCGAGTCAACTGCTTGACTTTGTAGCTTTTAATTTTGTGATTAATTACCAAAGAACCGACCATAAATATGACATGATATTTAGTCTTTGATCATTTTTGCATGTCTTTTTTGGGTTCAATCGACTCTTCACAAATCTCTTAAGATCTGGCACATATTTTATGGCCCTGATTAATGGAAGCTCCAATATCATGCTCTTGCAAAGTGCTTCCATTTTAGAGTTGTTCATTTTTTTGAATTTTCTTATTTTTAAATTTTTGGTATTTTCGGTGTGATGGTCCGTCAATTGGTCAGAGGTCAGTGGTGGTTGTGTCTGAGTGTAAGTCACATGATGGACTCATGGTTCGCATGGTGGGATCCTCACTTTTTCTTGATTTTTGATTGACTAGATGATATTATATATGTTTTCAATCAAAGAGTTTGCTCTATGGTTGATCCGAGCAGTATCATCCTCAAACATCTCATGACTTGGTGATGAGTAATTATACTCCACGTGTCGTGACTACGACATGCAGTTCTAAGAGGAGTAGTGATTATTCCTTGTCATTGTGGTCTGGTCATGAGTCATATTTTCTTGATTATTGACTTCTTGTGATCTGTCGAAGGAAAAATGGACGTACTCAGGAAGAGAGTCAACCCTAGTACGAGATGGTTCAAAAGATGGGAAATCCATAGTAACAAAGAATCATGATTCTATATCAAAATTGGTTATTCTGTTTTCCATCCTCAAATGTGATCGCTCTATTGTGTTCATTTGAAAGTCATAATGTAAGAGAACTTTATCCAGAAAGAAGTATGGTCATGGGATGGGGTGTGTAGGGTAGAGGGCAATGATGGATGAGGGGGACATGTTTCGAAGAGAGGATTCCCCTGGAACGAAGAGTATCGAGACATGGTTGTGTATGTTGGGTCCATGGAGTCTGGGTATGGAGATCAATGAATCGACATCTTCTCAAGAGAGGGATAGAGAAGGATTTGCGAACCACGATATTCTTGTCATTGCAAGGACTTTGACGTACACAGGTAAAACACAAAACAAACTCGTAGATTCACCCATTCGACACTTGTGAAGGCATATTAGAGTTCGATTGCTTATAATGTGTTGAGCAGAGGAGGAGTGAGCCTAGACCGGACACTAGGATCGGGAGTTAGCGGTTAACTCGTGGTTATTCACGCTAGCAGTTGCCTGTTCTAGGACGATTTCCGCATTGCATAACCGACATGTAGATTAGGTTTATAAATTTCTGCCTTGCATCCCGCATGGAGAGAGCTGGGATTCACTGTAAGTCTTCTCACTTTGCATTCATCATATAGGCACAAAGGTGAGATTTCCATCTTGGTGCCGGCTTGCATTGGCTTTTCCCGACTCTTTTCTCCCTCTGATTTTGGATACATTAGGAAAAAGAAAATACAAAATCGTTAGGCGCTTGTTTGAATCTACTCAAAAGAAGCGATAACACACAAAAATTAAAAAAGGGGGCTGCTAAGAAAACTTTGACCTAAATAAAATTGGTAATTGGACTCATTGATTGGGGAGAGTAACACCCTCACTTGTTTTCAGGTTGCATGGGAAGGTCTCCTTCCAAGTAAGGTGAGCGTTTCGTAAGGATTAGAGCCCAAAACCCAACTTGTGGCTGCCTTGTGTATCGCCTGGATTACCGAAGTATTGGCGCTACTATCGTACGTAGTCGAGTAGGGCTTGGTCGCCATTGGTGACTCACTGTTGTGTGAGCATCGACCCTGTCCGAAGTATCGAGCATAGGCCACGCCTTCACGGGGGTGTCTGTCTCACCGGCTGCGTCCGAGTAGGATCTTGCACGCTCACGGGTGATTCCGTTGCGAGCGAGGTCCGAAGTATCTGTTTCGCCTATCGGCTTCCTCCCTCTATTTCTTTGGCTGAGTAGGGATCCAGGAAGGGTTACAAGGACCTTAAAAAGCACAAGTTACAGGTTACACAGGAGGAGGACAAGTACGGGAATACTTTTCCGGCAGTACTCTCGCTCCTATAGGCGTAGCGCTCTAAGGACTCGTTGAAAGATAAATTCCTGAAATCAAGATAAAAATTACAAAGATAAAAGCCGAACCTTCACGGCTTCACGCGTTGAGTTGGTGAACTCACTTGTCTTGTGTTTTGATTGCTAATCACATTTAGGTCAAGATCAAAAATATCGCGCCGTTGCGCACTTTTGTACTCTCTCCAGTTGACCCTCGCTCATTGTGAGCCTTCTACTGTTTTGCACTCCATTTGTTTCTTGTTGACCTTCGTATCTTTCATCCACATCGATCTTCCTCTTGATCTTCGGGATGGTGACGAATGGACAATTTAGTCGAGGCTCTGTCGGCACCCACATCAGTTCCATTCGCTCGCCTTCTCCAATAATTCAGGGCGATTCCCGAGACACCGGTTCAAACCCTATGAACCGACCTCCAGACTCCCTGCCTTCTTCAATAACCCGGGACCACTCTCGTCCCGAACTCTGTCCGTTTTGGATGGCCATTGATTTTACTCCTTACACATCGCTATCCTTAACAAAGTTCTGTGTCGACCTTGACACAGACCGCATCTCTCTATCTGGTGCTGCAATTCAGACTGATCGGGGCATTCTACCATGTGCAGACTTAGAGCTCGAGCCAGTCAACCAAGCAGAGACAGAAATGGCAGGAGGAAGGGGAAAAGGACCACAACCCCAGCAGGAGCCTGAAGACAACGCAGCAGAAGGACAATACACTACGCAGGGTGAGGTCAACAGTCAACTGCTGACTTCCATTCAAGCCATTCAGCAGCAGTTGACTAATCAGGCCTTGGCCCAGACAGCCTTTCAGGACATGCTGAATGATCTGAGGAGAAGGGCCGATGTGAGAGACGGCCGACGGGAGGATGATCCGAACTACGATCCCAATGACCATGAAATCAATGATGAGTTTTCAGTGGGACCCGAATATGAAGCAGCAGAAGAAGATCCACCGCAGCCCAAGCCCACACTCAAGCAGACATACAACCCAGGAGCAGGGCGCATCACTGAGTGGATCCAAATTCCACGTATGCACGCCCACTTCGAGCTGAAGCCGCAGTTTCTGTCATTGCTTCCCACTTTTCATGGGAACACCACTGAAGAACCATATATTTTTCTCAAGAAGTTTAACCGCATCTGCTCCACTGCTCACTACCCCGGAGTTCCCCTGGATGTGATCAAGATGACCGCGTTCTCTTTCAGCCTTCAAGACAAGGCCCTTTACTGGGTCGACCATCTCGGGAAGGTCGTCACCACCTGGGAGGAGTTGAAATCTGCCTTTCTCCATAAATTTTATCCCCTGGGGAGATTAAATCAGATGCATTCCTGGATCTCCAGTTTCTGCCAGCAGCCCCACGAGACTATCCATGAAGCGTGGGAACGATTCAAAGATCTCCAAGAAAAATGCCCCCACCATGAAATACCAAAAACCAGTCTCGTACAGCATTTCTTCGGGGGGCTATCATTTGAGAGCCAAAAGCTCGTGGATGCAGCTTGTGGCGGTTCACATTTTAACAAGGACGAGGATGTAGTATGGAACGTCTTCGAAGAAATGGCTGAGGGAGAAGCAGCCCAATCCTCGTCTAGAGTTTACATGAAGACACCAATCGCCATCAGCAAGCCAGTTAACATGGCTTCTCACACCGAGGACAAAGATGAGAGCTCCAACTTGAGCATCATTGGGAGCCACTTGTCCAAAGTGGATATCATCGAGAAGAGGTCACAGGACCTCGAAAAGCTGGCAGTCATAGAGAAGAGGACCCAAGGTCTGGAGAAGCTCGACCAGATCTCCCAGCAGCTGGAGCAGCTCGTCCGAGCATTGAATGCAAATATGTGCAACGCTGTGTCTACCTCTGCCGAGCCGAACGCTGAGAAGAAGGAGCCTACAGTGCAGCAAAACCCTCAGCCGACTCCACCGCAGCCCCAACCTGTCCAGCACGTGTACTAAGTGCAGGTTTCGGAGCAGCCACCGCAACCTCAGACGCAGATGGTTGTATACCAACCAGAGCACCAGCCCTCATACTCCGAGCAGTTCTCTCCACCCCCGCCGCTGATCCAGGAGATCAATGGCGTTTGGAACAATGAAGCGCAGCTGACCCGTCCTCAGGGACACTCTCAGGGTCAGAACATGGGCAACAGGCCCTTCCATCAGCAGCAGCAGGGGGGGAGACCCTTCCAGCAACCTTACCAGTACCAGCCTCCCTCACACGGGAACACTTGGAGGCAGAATTACCAACATGGTCCTCAGCAGTCCGGATATCGAGGACAGGGATACCACCAACAGCCGGCTGCCCCATTCAATCAGCACAACTCACAGTACTCCTCAAACCCCCCTCCTCAACAATTTGCACAAGGATACCAGTCGCAATCTCAGCCGCCATACCAGCATTCTAGACCCCAGCAGGGGGAATCCTCTGAGATTGTACCTGTCAATCTGGCCCTGGCTTGTCTAGAGCAGTTAATGAAGAACATGGCTGAGATGAACCAGAAGATCGACGACCTGACGGCAACCAAGACCGTCATACCAGCCCAGGTCGAAGCTAACCCTAACAATTTCCGACGCAAGGAGCAGGTAGTCGGCAGTGCCCAACCCGAATCAGGTAAAATTAATTGTTTTTTATCTAACGCTGTTACTCTCAGGAGCGGTAGGACACTTCAGCCATCGGCGACGGCAAAGGGAAAGCACATTGCATATGATGGGGAATCGTCAGTCCAGACAAAACCAGGGCAAGCCAGTATTTTGGGAGCAGCACCAGCATCCAAAAAACCACAAAAAAATGAAGAAAACAGAAAAACACAAAAAGATAGCAGCAACCTCGGTGGAGATCAGCCAGCATTGGAGACGCCTGCACCTGCCTTACAGCCAGCTCCTGACAGGAGGAGCACCGCACCTGCAGCGAGTCCAACGCCAGCACCTGAAGCCGAGTCTGTCATTTTTGGTCCGCAAATTGTAGATGAGTCCATTCCTTTTTGTCATCTACCTGTAAACAACAATACGGACACTATTTTGAATGATATTGGTGAAGAGTTTGTAAATATTCCTTTTCCTGAAGCAATGAAAAAACACAAAAAAATGAAAAATTTGAAAAGTGCTTTGTCTGATCCTGCTATTATAGAAATCATTCAAAATTTGGTCTTGAACATGCCGTTGATGAAGGCTCTTGAGTACATGCCAGCAGTGAAGAAAGGTCTTAAAGAGGCATGCACAACCAAGCGCAGGCCAACTCCCCATAATTCCAGAAGCAAAGGTGGCAAGTCTGAAAAACACATCCTCACAATGGCCACCGTCAACGCCATCAGCAATCTCCCGGATAAAAAGCCAGATATGGGAGCACCTCTTGTACGTTGTCAGATGTTCGAGCAAGAATTCGAGCGAACACTTCTCGACAGTGGGTCATCTGTCAATCTGATGCCAGCCTCACTACTCAAGGAGTTCAAGTTAGGACCGCTCAAGCCTACAAAGATGATTCTGCAGTTTGCAGACAAGTCAGTAAAGCGGCCTAGGGGCCTGTTGGAGGACGTGATCGTCACGGTTCAGGGAAAGTCATTCCCGGCCGATTTTGTGGTCCTAGATATGGACGTCCCTGCTCCGTTGCTCCTTACCCCGATCATACTCGGAAGACCATTTCTGCGAACATCAAACGCAGTGGTGAATTATGGGACGGGAGAAATCACTTTTGGAGCTGGCAATGAAATTATCCGAGTTGAGACCCTGGCTGAGGAAACGCCAGCTGAACCGACATCTGCATCGTGTGCAAGGGTGATCGAGCACGATGAAGACTGCGATTTTCTAGCAGAAATTCAAGATACCAACCTATTCCTGGATGATAATGAGATCCATGGACTCCTCCGTTCCGAGGAGGAAGTGGAGACCTCAGTCGAATTTCCTTGTATCGATCAAGATGAGGAACTCGCTGATACGCTACAAGATACTACCATGGGGGTGATGTGCCGTCAGAACCAAGAGCCAAGTTTTGAAGCATTCTCTGATGAAGAAGACATCATTGCAGAATTCTGTCAGGATCTGAGAGAAGAAACAGAGCAGACTATGGTGGACAGTGCACAATTGAAAGAATCACCACCTATACTAATAGCTGAGGTCACCGCTGAAGCCGCTCAGACCCCACCAGAGCTAAAACCCTTGCCCTCCAATATGAAGTATGCCTTCCTTGCGGGAGAACCGAATATGTACCCAGTCATCATTAATGCACATCTGACCGAGGATCAAGAATCTCGTCTGATGGAGGTTCTTGAACGCAACCGTAGGGCAATTGGCTGGCGAACGTCCGATCTCCATGGGATCAATCCGTCACTCTGCTCGCACCGCATCTTTCTGGAAGACGACTGCAGACCCTCTCGGGAACTGCAAAGAAGATTAAACCCGAATCTGCGAGAGGTGGTTATGAAAGAAATCCAGAAATGGTGTGATGGGGGATTCATTTATCCCATCTCCGACAGCAAATGGGTGAGCCCTCTGCATGTGGTGCCCAAGAAATCAGGGATCACCATTGTGAAAAATGACAAAGGAGAGGAGATCGCAACCAGAGTACCGACTTCTTGGCGAGTGTGCGTAGACTACAGAAGACTCAATCTCGCCACCAAGAAGGATCATTTTCCGCTACCCTTCATCGACCAGATCTTGGAGAGATTGGCCGCGAAGGAATATTTCTGTTTCTTGGACGGCTACTCTGGGTATAATCAAGTTGCCATTGCTCCTGAAGATCAAGAGAAGACCACGTTCACCTGTCCTTTTGGCACATATGCCTTCAGACGGATGCCGTTCGGGCTTTGCAATGCCCCAGCTACATTTCAGAGGTGTATTCTTGCAGTTTTTGCCGATATGGTGGGTAGCTTTCTCGAGGTCTTTATGGACGATTTTTCGGTCTACGGGGATTCATTTGATCAATGTTTGGACTATCTAGACCGAGTCTTACGGAGGTGCTGCGAAGTGAATCTTGTGCTCTCCTGGGAGAAGAGCAATTTCATGGTGACCGAAGGAATCGTGCTGGGTCACGTGGTTTCTAAACGTGGCATGGAGGTTGACCCAGCCAAGGTGGATGTAATTTCTAAGCTAGAGCCACCTACGAATATCAAGCAAGTCCGGTCATTCTTGGGTCATGTCGGTTTTTACCGACGATTTATTAAAGATTTCAGCAAACCGGCCAGACCGCTGACTGAATTGCTCGGCAAGGACAATGAATTCATTGTAGACAACCGTGTGCTCCTTGCCTTTAATCAGTTGAAAGAGCTCATCACGTAGGCCCCTGTCCTACAGCCACCGATTTGGACTCAGCCTTTTGAGATTATGACCGACGCGTCGGATTATGCCATCGGAGCTGTACTGGGACAGAGAAAAGACAATGTACCGTTTGCAATTCACTACGCTAGCCGAACGCTCGATGAAGCTCAGCGAAACTATACTGTTACTGAAAAGGAGCTGCTAGCGGTAGTCTTTGCTTTGGAAAAGTTCAGATCTTACCTTCTTGGGTCCAAAGTTATCATTTACACGGATCACTCGACCATTCGGTATTTACAGCAGAAGAAGGATGCCAAACCACGTCTCATCCGGTGGATCCTTCTCCTTCAGGAGTTTGACATGGAGATCAGAGATAAACCTGGGGTAAAGAATGTAGTGGTCGATCATCTGTCAAGGCTTCCTGAACCAGAATCTCCTGAGTTGAACTTGCAGCCTATCACAGAAACCTTTCCAGATGAATCGATTCTGTCCGTCGCCTCACTTCCTTGGTACGCGGACATTGTGAATTATTTAGTTGCCAAGAAAATCCCACAGGACTGGCCTAAGTTGAAAATAGACAGATTTTTGTCTAAAATCCATTTTTACCAGTGGGAAGATCCGTATCTGTTTCGTGAGGGAGCAGATTGCATCTGGAGAAGGTGTATTCCTCAGGAGGAAGTTCCAAGTGTCCTCGCTTTATGTCATGATCAAGATTCTGGAGGACATCATTCAGGAAAACGGACGACAGCAAAAGTTCTTCAAAGTGGCCTCTGGTGGCCTTCATTGTTCAAAGATGCAGATGAATACGTCAAATGTTGCACTGACTGTCAGAAGATGGGTGGAACCATAGGAATGAGAGATACGATGCCTCTGAAGTACATTCAGATCTCAGATGTCTTTGACGCATGGGGCATTGACTTTATGGGCCCGTTTCCTAACAGTCAGGGTTATGAGTATATTCTGCTTGCTGTCGATTACGTCAGTCGATGGGTGGAGGCTATCCCCGCCCGAGCCGCCGACAGTAGGACTGTCTGTCGACTTACGAGATCACATCATAGCACGGTTCGGGATTCCTAAGATTCATATATCTGACGGGGGCAGTCATTTCATAAATAGGGAGGTGAAGAAGCTGACCCAGGAATTCTGCATTGAGCATCGTGTTGCTTCACCCTACCACCCGCAGTCCAATGGCTTAGCTGAATGTTCAAACAGGGAGATCAAAACAATTCTACAGAAACTTGTGCGTCCAGACCGCAAGAACTGGTCTCAACTGCTTGATTCCGTTCTTTGGGCTTACAGAACGGCGTACAAGTCACCCTTGGGAATGTCTCCCTACCGCCTGGTGTATGGCAAGCCATGCCACTTGCCCGTGGAACTTATTCACAAATCTTTATGGGCTATTAATATCTGTAATTTGGACCCCAAGCAAGCAGGACAAAACAGGAAACTGGATCTGAACAGATTACTGGAATTCAGAGATTATGCATATGACAACAGCCTGATGTACAAGGAAAAGGTCAAAACATGGCATGATAAGCACATCCGCCACAAGTCCTTTGATCCAGGTCAGAAGGTATGGTTGTTCGATGCGAAATTAAAGATCTTTCCAGGCAAATTGAAGAGCAAATGGACGGGGCCGTTTTTGGTTAGGCAGGTGCGTGACAACAGAAGCGTCTTGATATCTAATCTGTCATCTGACGCACAGCCTTTTGTAGTCAATGGACAGCTTCTGAAGCCATACCTTGAACATGACACATTCATGGCTGTCGTTGACTCCATTCAAGTAATATATGAGAATGAGCTGAATAGCTCGAGACAGGCAGAGGAAGGCGAAGCACATAAAAATATTTTTGAATGATTTTCCTTTTCGGCTTGTCTTCTTTTCTTCTTTTCAATTTCTTTTATCTTGTTCTACCGAATTGATGCCATCCCTTTCATCACTGCTACACTTTGGATGTACCTTATCCTAAGTATAGGGGGGATGTGCATCCCGAGTTGTTCATATCCAATCTCATCTCTTTCTTCTTTTCTTCTTTTCTTCTTTTCCTTTTCTATCTTCTGTATCTATCAAAAAGGTGCCACCCCTTGTAGACAGTTTCTATACTTAGGACACACTTTGTCCTAAGTATAGGGGGGTGTGCACCCCGAGTTTCCTCCATTCTTTTCGATCCTCTCCATTGTCTCCTCTTCTTGTCTATACTTAGGGATATCTTACCCTAAGTATAGGGGGAGACAATCTGAGTACGATCTGTTCATTCCCACCCTTGGCCCTCCCTGCTTTGTGTACAGTCTGCTATACTTAGGATTATTTGATCCTAAGTATAGGGGGGACGATCAACTTCTCATTCATTGATTCATTGATTTATTCATTAAGTTTTTCCCATACTTAGTATGAGTTATGTCTTCTTTTTTCTCTTCGATCTATGAGGACATAGCTCAAGATAAGTATAGGGGGGTCGTATATACTACGTATATACTTTAGCCATAACTCGTACTTTCGTATTTTCCTAATAATATGGCTAATAATTCTTTAAAATTCATTTAAAATTCTTAATAAAAAGATGTGGTTATTCCTCAAATTCTTTTTGTAGCAACTGTTAATAAATCAGGTGAAAATGTTTTTTGCAAAATGTTTGAAAAATAGTTTGAAAATCTTTGTGAACATCTATTGAAAACTATTTTGAAAATATTTTGTTACATGTTTTCAACCTGTGTGAAATTGTGTGGTTTGTAAAATTTCTTTTCTTTGTGTGAAATAAAATGTTAGAAAAATGATTTGCAAATGGTTTGAAAAATGGTTGCAAAAATATTTGAAAAACCTATATATATTGTTTTGAAAACTTTTGCAAAATGATTTTCAAATGTGTGTACATGTTTGCAAAAATGTTTGTAAAAATTATTTTGGACTATTGTTTTCAAAAATTGTGTGAAAAGCTTGTGTCAAATAAGTTTGAGGAATACTTACATCACACCAAAAATCCCCTATATTTAGATATACTTATAAAATTGATCACTTACCCTTGTAAATTCTTAAAATCCACTTCTTGTAAATATAAGAAGCACTCCCGTGTACATATTTTTAACCTAGTTTGTAGCCAAAACTTTTTCTTTTCAAAAAATCCCAAAAATATTTGCAAAACTAAAATCCAAAAATATCTGAAAAATCTTTTTGAAAAATACAAAAAATTGCATCTGCATATGCATAATCATCATATTTTCAAAAATCCATAAAAAGTTCAAATCTTTGAAAATTGCATCACAAAAATATTTCCTGCATTGCATTGCATAGCATTCGCATTTTTCAGATTGAGTTTGATAGTTGAACGAGTCTAAGTAAAATCCGGAGATTGGAGCTTGATTGGACCTTAAAATCTACCTAATAACAGGAACCTTATAGGAACTGGGTTTGAGGTACTTCAGGTCTAGTTGACTTAATTCTTTGAGGATCACGAGACTTGGTTCATTGGATTCTTGACTGCCTAAGTAGAGTATTTCGGAGCACACGCACGACTCTTGTTGATAATGACCTAACTTGGACACCTGCACCTTTCACATGGCTCAACTCAGTTGGAGTGGTGAGGGGATTGGATTTGCCGGTATGAGACGCACACAAATGGAAACATTTGTCCTCCTCTAGGGAGGGAAGTGCACCCCAACCCGTCCAGTGATTAGGAAGTCTAAAGACAGGAGGCGGTGGGTTGCGATAAAGCTTCAAAAGAGGGATAGTCTACTGGCTCAAGAGGAAAAACTCTTTATGTAAATGCTGCTGTGAATAGTATTTCAAAAAAAAAGTTCAGGCATGTACAAAAATAAAAAGCCTGCAAAGTATGTACATATGTTGTAAAGTCAATAAGCAAGCTTGAGTTCCAAAGTCATATCATGTGAGCCTGCAGCAGGATGACTTGACTACAATGGTCTTGCATCCTAGGATAGGTAGCTACATTGGCTACCGTCCATTCTTCTCTTCACCCCCTCCTCTTGAGCTGGTTGCCACTTGAACTTAGAAGGGAATACCCCGCTCCTCGAGGATGGAGTTATTGGATTAGGGAATCATTGGGTTGTCGTACTGGAGAAGTCAGTTTCTTTGCCATTCTAGTTGAGGAGAGCCACCATCACTTACACTGTATAAGTCAGATTCATAGTCGTAAGGGTTTGCGTATGAATTGAGGTATTTCTGACATGGCTATTGAGGAGACTTGGACAGTGTTTTGGGATTCTCAAGGACTGTTGGAAATTCGGTTCTCAATAAGGTTCCGCCCGCACTAAAATTCCGAAGGTCCGACTTAAGCTCCAAACTTTGATTTTGTGAAGACAAGTTTGATAATTAAATTTAGTCCATCTTTCTTCTTTTTCTTTTCTTTGTGTTTCTTTTTCTGCACTTATTGCATAAGTGTTTGCTAGGGACTAGCAAAGGCAAGTATAGGGGGATGATGAATCCACATTTCATCATCTTTATTCTATCATTTTGGCCTTAAAAACCCTAGGAAATGCGTGTAAATAGGCCTAATTCATGCATTTTAGCATTCATGTATAAGTGTGTAAATATTGTATAAAATGCGGTTTTTAAAGCCAAAATTATAGAATAAAGAAAAGAAAAGAAAAAGAATAAAATATTGTAAATATTTTATGACCCGAAACCCCGAGACCTAGGCATCTTGATGAATAGGTTGACAAGGAATAAAGTAGGGGGAGATAAGGTCAGAATTGCAGAGAAAATACCTATACATTCTATCGATTCTTTATTCATTTTGGGACCTATTTTTGGTTCCACTTTTTATACATCAAATAAAGAAACTTTGTACATGAAAGTTGTAGATAATTTAATAAAGAAAAATACAAAATTGATTTCACTGAAAAATAATGTACAGATAAAAAGTTATGGTCTGAATAAAATTCCAGAATCCCAACTTCCCAGACCCGTATCTCACAAATGAAAACTCCAAATGCAGCATACTCACCTTTAATTGTATATAGAAGAAAATAAGCTATCCAATGGCGGTGGTTTCGCATTTGGCGGAGCTACGGTTTGAAAGTTGAGTTTTGGGCCCCCATTGTATACTTGTACATATTAAAATATTCAATTTATTATTTATTTATTATTTTTATACTTTTATATTTTTATCATGTTGTAAATACTACTTATAATAATTATGTGCATTAAAATCAGAATAAAAACATAAATAAAACACAAATAAAAATACTTGTATATATACATAGGTATTAATACATATATCTATACCTATAGAATCCATACTTTTATTTTATTAAATATATAAAACACACCAATAAAATAAAATAAAAATATCTTTACATATATAAAAGTATTTTATAATTTTACAAAATAATAAACAAAAATAAATAAATTAAAAATACAAAAATAAAAATAAAATACTAAAATATATAGATAATATACCTATATAGGGGTATAAAGGCAACTTGTAAAAATATAACTCATAAAAATAATTAAAAATCATCATAAAATACTACATAAAATTTCAAGCATTTTTTATTTTATAACTATTAATTAATTCGACCTCATTCTATTTTTTATTGATTTTATAAATTAATTTTTCAGGGTTTTTCCTGGTTGGTCCACGTGGACCAACCAGGAGGGGTCAACAGTTGACCTCGGTCAACTGGACGCCCTACCCCCTGTGCCTGTCAGATTTGGTTTTTGAGCCATCTTCTTGGCTTTTTCGTGGCTATTCCTTGCATCATTTCGTGATGGTTCCTCTTGTGAATCTATGCCTCGATCTATGGGCATGCCCGCCCTCGCGTTATCTTGGACGATGGACCACTGTAGCCACCGCTGGACCCTCGTCTTCCACGCCGTTCGTCAACCCTACAAAAAGAGCCCCCGACTTCGATTCAAATTTTAATCCTTCTTCCGCCATTTTCACCCTCAAACCCCGTGTCCTTCGTGCTCCTGGTGACAGCAGGCGTCGAATAGAGCTTGGGTTCAAGGCATTTGGTGTAGAATCGAAGTGATTCGACCCTCGCCGGAGTTCCGCCGTGCTTCATCGCCCGACGTCTCTGGTGAGTCCCCTCCTCATTTCTCTTCATTTTCTTGTAGCTGTAGCGTAGGTTAGTGTAGATCTATAACAGTTTTTAGTTTCATTCACCCAATCGCCGAGAATCCTCGATCGAAGCCACGACGGAGCTGAGCTCCGCCCGACGTTTCCGGCCACTCCAGTGTTCCATCGCCGTCCAAAACACCTTCATCCTTCTCCCCTTCACTCTGTCACTCCGCACCACCCATCATCTCCCCTCGATCTCGCTCAGATCGAGCCGACCGAGCTCCCCTCTCCGCCGCTCGCCGGAGCTCTTCGCCCGTACCACCTTGCGCCTCATCTGAACCATCAGACTCCACCATTTTGTTCGCCTGGATTTTGTGCGCCTAACCTTGCAGGTCTGAGCCAAAGAGAAGGCTCAATCGACCTTCGACAACCCCAGGACCAGCCGCCCAGGTCACCTCCGCCGTCCGAGCACCTCGCGCCGTCCTGCCCCGCCTGAGACCACCTGCTGACGCGGAAGGGCCCCAGGATCGTTTTGCCCTTGATCCGGGGGCCAGAGCGGCCGTGTGTCGGCCGCAATCGCAGCTCGAAGTTCGCCTGGGAGGTGTTCTTCGTGAATCCTTCCCTGCCGTTGGATCGACCACCTCCGCCAGACACGACGCTAGCCGTTCGATCGCCTTCGCCTCCAACCGTCCGATCAAGCCTTGAAGATCTAATCTTAGCCGTCTGCGAAGAAGGGGTACGCACCGTCAGATGCGCGCCACGTGGACAAGTAGGCCGCCATCGACCGCTGGATCGCGCCCCGTGGGTATTTTGCATTTTTAACCCACGATTTTTGTATTTACTTTTTAGTCCAGTAACTTTTAGTTGTAGTTTAAAAAGTTTTGTAATATTTGCATGCAGACCCTCACGTTTGCACTATTTGCACTTCAGTCCACGCCACGTCACCTCACGTGACGGTGGCGCGTGACTTTTGGGTATTTTGCAAGATAGGCCCAGAACTTTTGTGTATTTGCCATTTCATCCCCGCGCGTAGAATATATAATATGTTTTTGGAAATTTTGCATGTATGCCCAGCCGGTTTTCTTTAATTACAACTATGCCCCTGTGAATGGTGTTTCACGTGAGCTGTGCGTGCCTTTTTGATGGAAATTGCATCTGAGCCCCTGGATGTTTTCATAATTGCATTTATGCCCCTATCAGGCTTAGAATTTTTGTATGCTTAGCTTATTTATTTAATGCCTAATTTAATTACGAAAAATTCTCAAAAAATAGAGTTAAGACCCTGCATGCTTCTAGTTTCACGCTATATTTTTAGTTTTTTATTTTATTTTGTTTTTACATTTATTAAAAATCAAAAACATGCTTTTTCTCTACTGTCTAGCTTAGAAAATGCCAAAAAAATATCAAAAAGTCTCGAAAAATTCCAAAAACATTCCATAGCGTCTATTTTACTATCTTTTAGTTGTAGACCAAAATTCACTAAAAATCTCAAAAGAAAAACCTTAAAAATTTAAAAAGACTCTAAAACTTCAAAAAAATTTATAAAATCAAAGAAAACTCTAAAAAATACAAACTCAGTTCCTGTTTGTTCTTTATCTTGTTTTCTTTATTTGAAAAATGATGGGAAAAATTTTGATTGCTGTTTGTCATTTTTAATTCTCATTTTATCCACAGCCAACCGATTTTCACTGTTTTCTATTATTTCAGTATTTAAAAATACCAAAAACACCTAGAAAAATTCCCAAAAATCACAAAAACAGTAAAAAATCCTAAAAATATTAAAACCATTTAATTTCTAAATTTTTGGTTATTTTTGTGCATTTTTATAAATAGTTGACCTTGTCTTTCATTCCTTTGTTTTATTTTCCAACATTGAAAAAGAAATAAAAAATAAAAATTATAAAATTATAAAAATCAGAAAATTAAAAATCAAAAAAATACAAAATTAAAAATTAAAATTAAATAAAAAATTAAAAAAAATTAAAAACCCACAAAAAGAAATTGGCTAAGTGATTCATTAGACCTAGGGTTCGGATCTCTATCTACACTCTGCACCGTTGTTCCTGTGCTCGACCCCTACTTGCTTGCCATTATACATTGTTAGTAGGGTATAATAAATTTTAATCCTTGCTCTTGATTGCTTTATTGATTGTGTGGGTTAATTGTTGAAGACTGAGGAAGTTTGAGCAGTCGCATCAGCGACAGTGAGTCTGACTTGTCAGACCGCTCTTTAGCGGCTCTCGTTTTCTCGCTTTTCAAAGGGGATCACAGGGTCCTTCTCAGATGAAGGACTAGGAGAAGGCCTAGACGGTTCGACGACCGGATCCACACATACATCACGCACCACAGTGGGATCAGAAGAAACTAAACCTTTTCCTTTATTCAAACCAAAATTCTGAGATACATCAAGGCGAGGAAAGATAACATCTCTCTCAACACAAACACTGGTGGCCTCAGTACCACCTCTGGCTGGCTCTGCTGCTGCTGCTACTGGATGTCTCGCGGCCTCAGTACCGTGGGCTGGCTCGGCTCTGCTGGTGGCGTCAGTACCACCTCCTCGAACTGGTGAAGCGGCGGTCTCAGTACCGCCGGTGGGATCAGTATCCTTGGTGGCATCAGTGCCACCATCATCATCTGGAGCGGCCTCAGTACCGCTCTCCTCCTCCTCATGTGGCGCCTCTGAAGTATCCTCGTGGTGAAGCTCAGATGAGGCGCCGCCGCCTGCTGGGGTCCTACCGCTCCTAGGTGTGACAAAATCAGCATCAAATAGATCCGAAGATGTATCAACAAATGGGTCACTAGGAGTGGCAAACTCAGTGTGTACTACCTGCTCAGATTTCCTCTTGAGGTTATTCGGATTCAGCTTGATCTGGGCTGGAATGGCGGCCTTCCCTCTCAACAAGTCCCGCATCTCCTGGCGGAACTCGTCCATCTCCCGTCTGAATGTGGCCTGCTGGTCCGTGAGGAGGCGGGCAATGTCATCCAAAGCGGGGCTCTCGTGGGAGCCCGACGGGTAGCCTCTCTGGGGGTGAGGCTGCTGGAACTGCTGCTGGTGGTAAGAGGGGTATGAGGAAGGGTGCTGCTGCTGAACTAGGTGAGCCTGCTGCTCACGTCTCCACGACTGTCCCTGCTGCTGATAGGGACGAGGACCGAAGGATGATGGCTGGTGCTGCTGGTATGCTGGGGGCTGCTGCTGCGACTGCTGGTGATCTCTCTGCTGGAAGTACTGCCCTCCCTGACCTGACGGCTGCTGCTGGGGCTGGGCACCACCACTCCCCCACCTCAATCCGGGGTGGTCTCGTCGGATCCCAGGCTGGGGGCGGTCATACCAAATCCCGTTGACATCCATCAACAGTTCGGCATCGTAGGGGGCTGGCGGGAGTACTGCCAGAGGCTGGTCTGGCTGGTAAACCACCATCTGCATGTCTGGAGATGGTGGGGACTGGTAGGTGGGCTGTGGCTGCTGGCACGGCTCCGCCTGTGCAAGGTGAACCTGTCTAGGCTGCACAAGGATGCTGGAGCGCTGGGACGAGCTGCTGCTGCTGCCGGAGTCGCCTCGCGACTGAAGACGGGGCTGAGGAGCCGTCTGTGCCTCCTGAAGACACATGAGCTAGGTCTTCATGTCGCTCAGAACCTGTGCCATCTGTTCCATCTGAGTGATGCTCTGGCACTGCTTCTTCTCAATCAGCTCCATGTGGTCCAACTTCTCGCTGATAATGCCCATGTCTGCAGCTGTCGAATCTGCCTGTGCTGCTGCGACTGCGGACAAACTGGATGGACCTGCATCGACCCGTGCTATCCGCTGGTACTGCACGGGTCCTGGCTGCTGTGGCTGGGGTCTCTGAGTATACAACCTGGTCTGGGACATTACCATGTAGTTTTCGGCCATCTCCTCGTAGATGGCGCAGACCTGGTCGTGGTCCTTGGCAAAGTAGGATCCGCCGCAAGAAGCGTTCACCAGACCCTGAAGCTCTGGCGTCAACCCGCTGAAAAAGCTCTGAACTAGGTTCGGCTTGGAGATGTCGTGGTGCGGACATCTGTCTAGGAGCTCTCGAAACCTCTCCCATGCCTCATGAAACTGCTCGTTGGGGAACATGGAGAAGTTGCTGATCAGGGCCCTCGCTGCATTCGTCTGCCCGAGTGGATAGTACTTGTTCAAGTACTCGGTGCGGAGCTGCTCCCAGGTGTAGACAAACCTCCCTAGATGCTTCAGCCAGGTGGCTGCTCTATCTGCCAGTGAAAAAGGGAAGGCTATCATCCGGATCGTGTCCTGGTCCACGTGGCGATCGTGGACAGTGCTGCAGATCATCAGGAACTCCTGGAGGTGGAGGTGGGGCTCCTCAGTGGCAAGTCCGTGGAAACGGGGCAGTAACTGCAAGGTGTTCGGGGGGAACTTGAAGTCCCCCACAATCGCTGGCACTACTACCCAGTGATGCATGAGTGTCGATCCGGGGTTGTGCAACTCCCGCATCGGTCGTGGTGGTCCTCCTGCCGCGGCGCCTCCCGCTGTGGCGGCGGCGGCTGCTGCTGCTGCTGCGGCTGTTGCGGCTCGTGCCTCTGCATCAGGTATCTCCTCAGGCTTGCTCTGCTGGTCTCGCTCTGCTCTGAGCCTCTCCAACTCTCGCCTCATCTCAATCATGAATGCCCCCTGATCGCGTAACTGCTGCTGGACTGTCTCGAGTGATGCGATCAGGGTGGAGTTGATCGCTCCCTGGTCTAGTACAAAATGCTCGGGCTGACGGGAGTGATCATCTGAACTGTCGGCCATAGCGACGTCTGCAAAATCAAACGAGCCCAACTCAGGTGCTGTCAAATCAATCAGTCTCTCCCCGGGCTCGTGTCTCTCAAGCAGGAAAGAAAGGAGGTCGAGGGGGAAAAGGGTGGAATCGTACTCGGGCTCGGAGAGCTGGTCTTGGCTCTCACGGGCCAACCTAGATGATGAGGTAGACGTGCCCGAAAGCGGTGCAGCCAGAGGCTGCCTAAGAGACCGTCTACCCATCATCTCGATCTGGCGAGTAGTGCGGATGAGATCTGGAGAAACTATGATCACAAACAAACCCCCGGTTCACCAACGCAACGCGAGCTGAAGACCGTGAAAGTTCGATCAAATTATCTTGTCGATTTTATTTGGTGAACACACAAAATATCAGAGCACTTACGTGACCTGTTAGGATACCCGATGCTATCCCAACCGACTGGCCCGCATGGAAGAGTCGGTAATCAGTCGGGACTAGCACCGGAGGGCTCTACCTAGGGTGCGGGTCACTCTCTCGCGCATCCAAACCATACAATGAGGGGGTTGCTCTCCCCAAGACAAAATTTTTAGGGTGAGCGGTTTTTAAGATCAATAGTATTAACCAGTCCCAATTTTATGATTTCTCTTTTTAGTATTTTTCAAATAAAAACAAACGTCCTAACGAATTTTTCGATTCTCCTGGTTATTAAGTCCAAAACAGGGGGAGAAGACAAAAAAACCGATGCGCGATAAATCAATGATGCATGCTGAGTAAGAAATGCGTACCTGTCTCCAGCACTCTACATACAATATGATCCGCGCATAAATGTAAAAACAGAAAGGAAACTACCTATATGATGCAACGGGAAAGCCGAGTCCTAGATGAGCAATTCTAGCGAAGAACCGTCTAACCGGTCACCGACCTCCAAGCCAAAGAGTCCGGTCTTGGCCCGTCCCTCCTCTGTCCGACAAATCGGGGGTAGGAGAAAGCGCTTTACAGGACGGGCTGCGGCACGTAGGCTACGAAGGCAAATGAGTCGGTTACTTTTATTAGTTATTTTTAGTAGGTCCAATTAACGTTCTATAGGAACAGATAATCAGTTAGGTGTGTGGATCCTACTAATTACGGCACAATCACCAGAAATTCCTAAGTCTAGGGGCTCGAGCAAAAACCGCGTAAACACCGGAAAAGGCAGAAAGAAAATAAAATGAAACCGCGAAAAACCGCGAAAAACCGCTAAGGTCCTAAGGGTCCCCCGAGCACACCGGTGCTCGGCGAAACAGACCCGCTACGGCAGTCCACAAATGTCCAAGTGTCTGAGAATGTCCTGTATTATTACAATAATAATAAAATGAAAATAAAAAGCCTCGCACACTCAACTCTCTCTCACTCTCTCCTGCGGCTCCACGAAGAAAGGAGCCGCCTTCGAATCCCGTGGTTGCGTCGGCTTCTCGAGATCAGCCGCCTCCGTCCTCGGGCCCTCGCAAGAAAGAGAAGAATGGTCAGCACCAGATAATCCAATAATAAAGGAAATAAAAATGGAAA